>BGZK01000225.1:0-575596 GCA_005406025.1 Eumeta japonica
GAAAAGTCAAATGATGGTATGTATATGAATTTTTTAACCAAAAAATGTGCAAGTAATGTATAATAAAAGTTGTATATAGGTATGGAGATAAATCAGAAAATGACTATAGGGTTTGTTGTGAGGATAACAAATATGTATATATTTGTAATTGTAAATCGATAAGTCTTAGGTATTTAAGTAAATAGATGAAAATTAACTGTTTTCTCCACTTATTTCTAAAACTATTAAGTTTAAAATTTTGGAAACAGTACAGAAAATACATTGTTATTCACAAATTACGGGAAACTCACTAAAAAGAACTAAATAAATACGTACTAAAAAGAAATCTATGATCTTAAAATAACATGGTAAACCTGTCAATACTGTGCGTTCGAATTTACATTTGAAATTGTTTTCTTATTTTAGTTAACACAAACAGATTTGATTCGTATTTAAAACAAACATGGTAAATAACAAATCAAATCGTACGCAACACTTAAATGGCATTTGTCCGATTTTTTTTAAATAACTGTTAAGTTTTTTAACCACTGACTAATTTTTTAACATTGAAGAAGTTTCTCATGGTAAAAAACATCAAAATAAGTCACGCCTAATTTATATGAATAAACGATTTATTATGTATTTTTAAACATTGGATATAGAACTCCTATATATATATATATATATATATATATATATATATCATTTTCTATTCAAATTTGCTTTGTCTTACTACAATGTCGGTAGATTATATTTTGCGACTTAATAAAATGTGTGACTGCCGGCTTCCGCTAACGTGAAGGGACTTATTTTTTAATTGTATTTTGCCCAAAGACACGAGCCTCTCTTGAACCCAACGTGTCTTTCTTTTCATCAATGGTTACTCGGAGGTGATTTTTGAAGGTTTGGCATGTTTTATCATGAATATTCTATAACATAACAGTGATACAGTAAAAATAAAGAAGGTGAAGTAATAAAGAATTCAAAGTGACCGTGTTTTCTCCTTTCAACTTTTCCATATTTTTCTGAACAAAATATATGACAGTATTAAATTAACATTCAAGATTCGTTCATTGATTTTCGATCGCTAATTAATTGTTTATGATAAACAGTAAGTGATATTTCAAAATCGAGTTTTGAATTCGCGTATCCCAAATAAAAATAAAAACACAATTTTTACTCTGCTCCCTCAAAAAGAAAGTCCTCACTCAGATAGCAGAAAAGTTTAGTTTTGGAAGTGGCGGCAATTTACAAGGTATCTTTATCGAAGTCCGTTGAGTGTATGTTTTTTTTTTGTTTTCTTAAACTTTACTCTCGAACGCCATCTTGAAACTATTTCACATATCTTTATTAATAGCCACATTGATTTATATGGTGAAAACCTCACGGTTACCCGAACCCTAGGGATGGCTTATCGGATCAAAACCCACTCACTACCTTGACGTTCCTCTCGACGACTCTCTGCCGCGTAATTACAAAAGCGTATAAGCGTATATACATTTATGTATACGCTTTTTTAATCTTCCACTGCCTAGATGAAAATGATTCAGTGGAATAACAACTCTGCCTCGAGATCAACAGTGATAGCCTGTAGAAGTAACGCGCAGAAGCACGTACCTCGTAAGCTCAGGCTGGTAAAAGGACGAAGAACCCATAAAATTCGCCGCTTCAGGCCCATGTCTTCGATTCTCGTTTAGGCGGAGAAACGGGTGACCGTAAACGCGTAGTGGTAGTGTCTGACGGTAGCATCCATGTGATTAGTGTCTGATCGCCGATGGTGGCGTTCGTGTCCTGTCAGATCGAGCCTTTCTTCGTTCATCTCCTATAGGCGAGCCAAATCCCAGGATAATAATTCTACCAG
Source organism: Eumeta japonica (assembly GCA_005406025.1). Lineage (NCBI taxonomy): Eukaryota > Metazoa > Arthropoda > Insecta > Lepidoptera > Psychidae > Eumeta > Eumeta japonica. The sequence continues at coordinate 1,841 of BGZK01000225.1, forward strand.
CGCCACGACAATGCAAGAACCCACGTGAAGGATATGGTGGACATACTTAGCTTATTTACTAACTTCTTCCAGATTTCGATCCAGAAGTGTTTTTACTTGTTTATAATATACTATTTCTATATTGTAGATGATATTTGATAACATATATCTATACATATATAATGAAAATAGGTTGTCTTTGTACTGAACGTATAGACATGGGACTGGGACTATTCGATGCGGAATGATTCGTAGATGGTTTAAGGCTACTCATTTTTCGAATTCCGTAAATCATTCGCCATTTTATTTACAATAAAAATTACCCAGCGAAGCGGGCGGGACAGTTAGTACTACATACTTCAAGCATATATAATATAATTACATTAAACAGACAGACGAATCCGCGGATACAAACGGATATTTTATAATCAAGTAACGGAAGTTGACAAGAAGATGTATGTTCGTCTATTGGCTAAGTCAGAGATCACAACTTATGAGAAATAGTTAAAATAAATCGTAAGATTAAATCTATCAGCTACGTTAATCGATTACTTCCCTAGCGTATTAGTAACTAGATCGGAAAATCGATGTCTAATTGACCGGACCGCTCTCCGTGACTCACGAGTGCACAGAACGGCATTGCTATCTGATAGGTAATAAATAGTTACTAATATTTTATCGATGTGGAATACAGTCAATATTGATGTTGAAGTTCCTAGTCATTACTTTTTAATGGTATTTGATAATAGTCTGCGAACAAACGAGCGATTAATATTTGTATTTAATAGCTATTTACAACCACGAGAATTGAAATAAGCTACTTTCATTCAATTTCATCCAATATTAAACATGATGAACGTAGTCGTTTCTTCGTTCTTACAGATAAGAAGCATATTTCTTAACAACGAAAACACTAACTTCTCTAGCGTCTTTCTGTAAAAGTGTAAACTTGCACTGTAAATTTAAGTGTAACCTAGACGTAATATATCGAGCAAAACGGATATAGGAAATTCATAATGTTGTCCAATAGGGCACAAGGCCGCATCGAGCGTTTACAACGAGCCGTTACATCGCAGAGGTTCAATTTCATTATAGTAATTTTCCGAGTAATAATACTCGCGGCCTCTGTATTTCACATTTTTCGACCGAAGCAAGGCGAGTCATGTAACAGGTTCGAGCGCCATCGCCCGTAAGCACTGGCTACCACGATCGGAAATGATATCGAATGTTAAAATATTTGAGATTTTTTTTCATTCTATTTAGAATAAAAGTAATCTATCCTAATAGTAAATATCGTAATGTTACGTAACGTGTTCAGTACAATAGTTTTTCTTGTTATGTACCCGTTTAGGGGGGTCGCGATCTATGCGTGTGTCAGTCGTGAATTGACGTTAAATCCATTATGTGACTATTATTCAGAGTTTACTAGAAAAATATAATAATTAACATACTTTCATAGTTGAAACAAGAAAGTTTACGTTTAGCTTTGTTTGACACAATTGCCTATAGGAAACTTGACAAGTGCATACCTAGTGCATGACAAGAAATATATAAAAAATATTATTATTAATGTTAATAAAAACTGGTTTCTGTCTTTTTATGAATCTTCTTAAGTTCTGTTAGATTTTGATCTTCTTATTACTGAGACATACGTCAATTTTTTTTTTTTTTGTTTTTGATTGAGGTGCTCGGATCTTGAGCCCTACACGCTCGCTCAGTGCGACGGAGAGCTGTTAATATTTCCATATTGTGATCAAAACAACGATTTTATATAATAAGTAGGAGATATTAATCAAAATCGTTCATATTTGTATTCAAAATTATAACTGATTCATTAAACATTTACCATTTCTTTGTTTCAGATCGTCGTATGAGCGGTGTACAAGAATTTATAAACGAATGTTGTGAATGACTTGTTTTTTCAACTATTAAAGGCGATAAATGAATAGATTCCGATCGGTAGTTTTATTTTGTATTAAAAAAGTTAACAAACATACATCATCGTCCTAGCACAAAAGAACTTACATGGTGCGATAGAATAGGTTATCTAGGAAATCATCAAAAGATTTATGCAATGAACTTGTAAGTCAAAGATTCAACGGATCGTGTACGTTGTAATGTGAGAGTCGACACAGACGATTCGTGCGGCACGTCAGCATAACCATCGCCGGCACCGGCCCTGGGCCTGTCGAGGGCCGCGCCGCTCGCTCCGTCCCCGGCTGGTCGTGTCCAGCGACAGCGGCGGCCGGCGAGATCTGTTTGCCGGACGCGACCTCCGCTCCGGAACCCGCTTGTCAGCTTCGCGACAAAATGCGACCGGCGCACGGCCGTTTGAAGTCGCGTGTTCGTGTCGAGGATGTCGGTCCGCTGACGGATCTTAATATTCATAGTAACGTATGTACTTAGATGTACTATTATTGTTTTAATTTGAATTTTGATTAAACGTATTTTTTTTATGAAGGCGTTGTTTCCACAATATACACACATTAATTTCTATATTAATAAAAACTATTCATATGTGTTCTATTGTTTTAATCGAAATAAAAAAAAAATGCCATAGCCTATATATTTATAGAAACCACCATTTGCCTATAACGAGAAGATGAGTAATTTTCATGTTTTTGTCCGAGGACGATCGTGTACGTGAGTAAAATACATATTAGGCTACACAAAGCGTACGCCTCAAAGCCACAAACGTTGGAGGTGTGGTCGACGAAGGAACACTAAATAAATTAAGAGTTAATATCAGCAGATTTGTTGTGTTGATGGTTGTCTACTCTGTGCCGATACAAATAAGATACTAATTTGAATAACGCAATTTGTATAGCTTTAATGTTCTCTGCGAGGCCAGAACAATGGGACTTCTCACGGCGTTCCTTCGAGTATAACCGCTACTGAATTTTAAATCGATCCAAGAAATTAGAAAAGTGAACCCATCTCATAAGAAATTAAACCATACATTTTATTGTATTTAGATCAAAATGAACTGCGTTTTAGAAATGGGAAATTAAAAAGAAATTATTTTATTCGAATAAATTCCATTGGGCTTGTTTTAGTCGATTTCCCTATTACGTGTTTATTTTATATATCTTATAAGTGCCATTGTGACTATACTCGCGTGGGTGCGTAGGTTTTGCAATGCGGAGGCCATCTATCGGCGAAAGACGACCTCGTAAAATTTTCATAATTTAACTATAAAACTTCGCGTTTAAGGACATGTCATGGATGAAAGGCGAGTTCTGTAACTAGACAAAATTATAGAACTTCTGAGAATCGGTAGTAGACGTTTTAAATATCCAACAGACATATTGTACTTAAGACATAGTGAAAAATGCTTGGAGCCATCGTGGAATTTTATTTCGACAAGAGCTCCTGCTACATCCAGTTGCATCCTTAACGGTAGAACCAGCAACCGGGAGTTGGGTTTGTACCAATGTATAAATGTATATATGTTAAGGGCTTATTTTCTAAGAAACATGACATGTATTCATTGATGCATAAATTTGATTGTTTTCTCTAATATTTCACTTAAGGTCCAGAATAACACAACACGAATGACTTCGAAATCTATGAACACTTGTATGATATCTTTAAAGTATTTCGTGGTCACAACGTTTGCAGTAATTTTACACTTAAAATTATTATTCACCCAAATGAGGATTTTAAAATAATTGTTGCTTTGTTGATTCAACAATAATTTATGCACTAAACCTTTAGAGCCGACGTCTTGCTAAACATCAACGATAAAATAATCACATACGATATCAAGTTTCTGAGAGAAAAATTCGTATGTTAAATTCCTTAAAACGAATTGTTCACGTTTAATTAACGTTCAACCAAGCGTGATCGCTTTATGGCCAATCGATCAAGGGACATCACTAACCCTAGTGTTGTCCCTACTCTATTCAATAAAGGGAGATTAGGACGTCACTACAGGGTTTGCGTAGAGCATTTTGAGGGGACTCGAGTGGTATTTGTCGAGTATTAGTTTTAAACTATCGATAATAGAGATTGCACTTTTGTGTTTAGAATCGGAGTGATTGAACAAGTGCTTAGAGACTGATGGATGGATGCATTAAATTTTTTTGGGCAATACGGAGTGAAAATAAAGTTGAAATGGAACTATTTCTATTTTACTTTAGTTTATTCCGTTTTCTTTTATTAACTTAAAGTTTTCAATAGATCAATATAACTAGTTAAAAATTTAATTATGAGCACGTAATAAAATAAAAATGAATAAAACAATACATAAATCAATAATTGTTAGAAGATTCTAACGTTATTGAAATTTTTAATGCAAATTACTCGCGTTACTTGTTCATAAACGTGCAGTTGCATTAAACCATTTTAAATGATACATAGCCCCAATACTTTCCCGATAAAGTTCTATTTATATATTATATCGTCTTTAGTATCACGCAACGTTAGTTCACAACGCTGTAAACTCTCTACTTCAAATCTTTTTCGATGTTGTTTCGTTCGCGATCCGCCGCTATTATTAGACTCTCGGATCTAAGATTGTTTTCAAAATCCGTTTTCAATACGTTATCTCCTCCCACAACGTACTCACCGCTTGCCGCTTTCGAATGCCACGATGGTATCACGTGAATTGTTTGTTATGTGTTCACGTAGGCCGTTATTTATCGACAAGGGGCCGGTTAGGAAAACCGATCCCTCGATACGAGCTCACCGCTAAATATCTGTAGATGGGTAATATTTTTCACGGCTGTCGCGTAGAAATGTTAGGAAACAAATATATTATTTTAGCACATGAACAAAATAAGACTTCATCGTCTCGAATTCGTGTTGCGTTTATAATCCTACCTCTTGAACGAGTCATTCGTAAAACTGAAGAAAATTGAAACTGAAAATGTGTCGGTTTGTCTATGTTAATGGAAATGGTTACGGAGAAATGTAGTGTGTTCATAGTTTCAGACATAAAAGTAACCAATCATTGTTTCCTTTGGAAGACTGCGATTACATAACTAGTACATGTATTTTTCTGTAAGTATGAAAGAATTTAATTTAGAATCAGCTTGGTATATTCTGATTAAACTTTTTTTGAAATGTTTCATATGTGTACAAAGGTTTCATAAGCTGTGCCGCTTGTAAAATTGGCGCATGTCTGTATATTAGTTTGCAGACAAATAATTCGATCTAATGTGATTTTTCACCAATACTTAAGTGATCAGAAAAGCCGACGAGGAAAAAGAAAAGAACATAAAAATTACAGAGTGTTTAAAAGAGTTTGAAGTATGAGATTGTTCTACCGGTAAACAATGAAATCTATTGCATGTGGTTTTCAGCATTGTTGAAACGATCCAAAATGTCAATACGAACAGATAATTGCTTGAAGAAGTTTAGAAAAATAGTATAATTAGGCGAGCATAAAAAATAGGTAAGCGAGAGAAAAGAATGAGATATAAAGTGTTTCATGTGAGATTTGGTGGCACAAACATGCAGAAGAATGGGAAAAAAGAGAAGTGAGGTGGCATGAGAATAATGGAAAAGAGAGAATAAGGAAAAAGAATATAGTAAATAATCTATGTACGAGATTGTGTTAAACGCAATGTAAAATCTATGAAGTCAGTGGTGGATAAAGAAGAAATCACCTCCTATCCACCTGAATTTTTAAACAGTTTAACAACTCTCTTTTAAAATTGGTATACCGATAATTTTCTTCAAATACTTCAAAATTCTAAAACGCCGCGGCTTGCAACAACATCAGACTACGATTAAAAAGTCTAACATAGAACGCCAAAAAAGCAAACATTTTACTAGGACCTGCAGTTGATGAATTAGTACCAATGGTCCCTGCAGATTTCCCATTTACGTATAAAAGACAGCAGTTTTATTTAGAAATCGTTTTGCTCAAAAAGTAATAAATCCTATAACACAAATGTCCTTGTCCCTTCGCTTGGCCATTTTTTTTTTGTTATATAATTTTGTTTTTATACTATACACCTATCTACGAATTTACTTGATCGTTTCGTGTCGTCTGATGTATAAGGTAACATTCATAATAATTCAATATATCACTAAAACTTTTGAAGAGGCAAAATTTACACGAAAATGGTTTATTGTGTGTAATAATTTGTAATAATATTAATTTTTTTTAATATTTACATGATACATAATTATAAATAATTTCATAATAATATACTTAAATAACAAAATATGAAAAAAGAAAAGCAGTTTTAATAAGCATGGCCTGTAAATAAAAACCATCATGTATGACAATATGGCATTTCTGTTTCTTTCTTTACATAATTTACTTACAATATTTAATTATAAATTAATTTATTATATACTATATAATGTTTATATAAAAAGTTCATATTTTTTTACTAATACGCTCACGCCTGCATCCCAAAAGTATAGTCAGATATAAGACTGAAGCTACGATTTTCGCATACCTTTTTTGCTTCGTCGACATCCATCAAACTTTTCATACCAGTTCGTCGGTTTCGAATGCTTAACATTTGCCTCACTCTGATATGCCACCAAGGCGGTATTACATAAACTACGAAGTAATTGCCTTTTTGAATAATTATTTACTGACACCACACTTCTCACTTAGACGTTATCACGAAGCGGCAAAAGTGGTACACACAGATGCAAACGTGAGGGGTCAGCTATTTGCAGCTGTATAATAAAAAGTGATTCGTATGGGAGTATCGTCGGCTCACCAATCTCCACGTGGAAGGCATGTTCGTCGACGTGGCCGTGTATATAGATGCTGTGTTTGTGCGCTTCGGTATACAAATTCAAATTTCAAAATCTCTTTATTTCATAACTCTTGAATAATTTATCGATTTACCATTCGTTCGGAAAGCAGTTCTTCCTCGAAAAGAATAAGCAATGAAATTAGAGATAGCTCTTTTCAAATTGCATGATACACAATTACGATCAAAAACAAAAGTATTTCAAAACGAGACGACCCGATAAGAACTCAGACTGGTTAATGTCCATGGGCCTTCGTCAGCAAAATAATCGGAAATTTTATACTACCCTTTTTTCCAAGTGATTATTTAATAATGTTCTTAAGTTCATTTAAGGGTAAGTTTTGAATATCCGTCCATCGCTCAAAGAAGCGCACAAAGAGCTTCATAAATGAGTTTGTGACTTTATGCCCCGAACAGGCATGCAGACACAGTCTAATTTTATTTCTAGTACCGAGTCTATGTAGTTTCCTTATACATTTCAATTTTTTTTTGAATATGGTAATTTTTTTCTTATATACACATACGTCCAATACTATCACTACAGTATTGTGTGTAATAAAAATACACGTTTTTTACAACGATTATATGACTATGTCAAATATGTTGGAGCAGAATGAAGCAAGGCCAATTTTTGTATGTAGATCTCCCTTTTATGTTATGTGATTAATAACAAAATATTTTTGAAGTGAACACCATCTATAATACCAAACAATGTTACGTAGAATGTACACGTACGAGTTTATAGATAACCAGCTGTGCCTGCGACATGTTCAAATCAAAATCTACAAAAAATGATAGGGTAGAAAAAATTAATAAACGGCTAATTCTTTTCATTTTATTGATCCAAACTTGAAATAATTCATGTACAAAAAAAATATAAATAATAAAATTATTTATTTAAAAACCAATCACTAAGAAAAACGGGTGATCTTAAGTAGGATTAATCTGAAGTTTCTTTAACTCGAGTAGCTTTAAGTTAAAGAGGTTGGATCTAAAATTCTTCTTGAGTCTAGTTTCCTGAATAAAAAAGAGTGATCCGAAACCGGGGAAAAAAGTGGGAATATCCTAAATGATCCAAATGAAGTCCCCTCCCTTCCGGCGTGGGTTAAACAAATAAAGCTCTAACATAGGTCCTATACATGCCGGTAGCTATACTCTCACAATAAGATGGGAAAGTCGATAAAGTCAAAAAGTTACAAAACGGGACAAGGCTGATTCTTTCCCGGACGTATACAAGCTGTCAGAGCCTGAACTTCCTGTGAGGTAACGGTGAACTGGTTTCAATTCATATTTCGTTGTTTTACTTTAGAAATTATGAGGTGCATAATGCATAATCAAAATAATGAATAAGGTGGTTAGTCGCCGTTCATTTGCACAAGCTGTCATGTGTAAATGAATAGGTATTTATTAAACGGAGATAATACACATGAAGTTATATACAGAAGAATGTCTTCTTCCTAGTAATAAGACTGCGTCGGGCAAGAAAACCATACGATTGTTGATGAGCAATGGTCACTTTTTCAACAATTCTGTATTAGTTAGTATTGATGAAAAAAATGGATTGACGACTGAAAAATAGTAGGGATTCATTATATTACTGTTAATGTTAAAAATTTAAAGATCATTATTAATTATCTGCAATTGAAATTGAATATTGCCAGAATCACAAACAAAACGTTTGCTCGCTCATGGTAAATTATAATTACGTTCGAACTTATAAATTATCAGAGAAATACAAAATAAGATGGTCTATAATATAATCTGAATATAGAAATACTCAAACGATGAAGAATCTACAGCAAATAAAGGGTGGTGAAATCCGATATCTGGAAAGAGTCTCGAATCGCGCGGACAATATTGGCGAGCCTTAGGCTGTGTTACACTGGCATACTTTATTTTCATAAGAATCAAGTTACAAATTATCGATTTATAAATCTATACACGTACAGGATGATGTTATTGAGTTATGTTGTAATATTGTAAATATATTGATTTATATTGAGTTTGTACATATATATCGCAGTATTGTTATTGGTTCCGCTAATTACGCTATAATCGGTTAACGTGTTCATTATTCATTCCTTTTCGCTTTATCTCACAATTTTTGACAACCTAGGAGATTACAAAAAAAAACTCTTAGTTATTGTCAAAATTATCTTGTAATATTACGCTGGAAATAAGCTTCGTAAACTATATTTGGCCTAAAACTGTATCTGCTTGTTTACGAAATATTTACGACTTGCAGCTTGTTACTATTACAAGTTAGCGTCATAACAATCCAACATAGTTTTTTTGACAATACTAGACAATTTTTTTCTTAAAAATGATGTATTACACGCAGCAAACTGCCAGAGTTAGTTTAATTAAGTTGTAAGAACTTTGTTGAATTGGAAAAGCGAAATAAGTGGTTTGATAATTTAAAAAAATCCTATGTATGAATTTCTTAAATTAACAAACCACGTATTCTATCACAAACGTAAATCTTTGGTAATTTCGCACGTGCTAGTAACTGTAAGAATATTTTTTTGGGATGTCATCCATAAAAGCTTAAAAAAGCTTCGATATATTCTTTTTCATTTCATTGATAGCTTTTTTTTCTTGTTCGAAGTTTGTAACATCATTCAAGGAAAAACGTTTATTCAGACGTTCACATTTCATTAAATAACGCCACAAATACTGTAAATATTAAAAGTGACTGAAACATGAACTGAAAATTGAAACAATTTTTGAATGAGTTTATTTGACGAGCTTGACGAATCGTACTAGTGTTCTAATAATAATCTAAATTCTAAATTATTCGTATAAGACATTCGAAAATAGTTTTGATAGAAGTCAATGCTAGTCATTGTAAAAGTAAGTTAATTTAAAATTTCACTTGTCTCAGGAGGATTTATTGTTTGATAATGACCAAGATTTATAATTATGTATGGTTTTTTTTTTATATTTGAAAGTTATCGGTAACTTCGTTGGAGTTAAAAAATGCGTACAATATAGTTGAACTTGTATTATTCAATTGGATAATATGGTATTGAAGACTTATTGAATGTAAGAGTGTCCTGAAGTAGAGTATATCATTATGGATATAATTTTGTTAAATGTAAAAAATATTGAAACGTTTTCACCTACACGTTGTTGACCGCATGCTAAAAGTGTGTGAATCGTATATCCAGACTAAACTGAAGACTTGACGTGTTGCCAAGCTTAGTCTGGAATCGATTTAGTCTGTTGTCAATATCACTGTTTTTCAATGATAATTGAAAATTGTTATGCACTTACTGGTATCATAAACGTACTGCGATGCTATAATTGACTATAATTAGAACTGTACTGTGCTGCCATAAAGCAATTTGTTGTTTCATCAAGAGGATATACCTCATTCTGAGGTATAGCATCTCACAATCTTTCTATTTCAGGCTGTGGGATTTTGATTTTAACTACGCTAGTCTAGTGAGAATTGAGTATGGCCAGTGACCGTTATCATAACTGCGATGTCAACTTTTAGGAATGACAGCTTAGCGTGTTCTCCGAAGCACAGAGCGTGAACAATTGACGTTACTTAAAAACTCATTAATTAAGTCGTCAATTCGTCCTTAGTCAGCATCGAACCCAGTACCTCCCGGTTCGAAGTTTCGAATAGGCATTTCAATGATATTATACAGATTTGAGTGATACCTGCCTTACTTTTTGTAAATTCTATCCTGAGTAACTTCTATTGCTTCGAAGCGATTTCCTTTTCGTTTTCTTTTTCTACCTAGGCCTAGTGGTATAAGAGCTAGCAACGTCGGGAAAACAAGAATTTCAGGTCAGCTGATTTATTGATATGTCGTCTCTCTAGCTCTTTGGGTTAGGGTCTGGGCTGTCTGGCCGGCGGTGGCGGTTGCGTTTACCTGTGCGCATCCTATCTGTACAGGTAATGATACTAACTTTTCAAATCATTTTAAGAAGGTTCATTTTTAATTTTTAACTTTAGATAAGCTTAACAAACATCCATCTCTTATTGCCAGATATTTTGTCATTGTTAACAATGAGCCAGACGCCAATTTTGATTTATTTTTGAATTAAAATTCAAAGTATTTCAGTTTGCCTGTAATTTTAATATTATGTTGTTTAAGTATGAAAAGACCCAAAATTAATTTGCCAGACACTAATTCAGTTGTTAAACCGTGTATTAGAACGACAAAGTCCTGAAAATTCGTATAGTATGATACTATTGGATAAAAAGAAACAATTGCAGAATAAATTGCTGAGAACGAGATAGAAAAAACCCTAATTAGACAAGGTGATTAAAAAATATTTAAATAATTTGATTTATAATCATTTTTAATATTTGGCTAATACACGATTTAACAACAGAATTAGTGTCTGGCAAATTAATTTTAGGTCTTTTCATACTTAAACAACATAATATTAAAATTACAGGCAAACTGAAATACTTTGAATTTTTAATTCAAAAAAATAAATCAAAATTGGCGTCTGGCTCATTGTTAGCAATGACAAAAATGTCTGGCAATAAGAGATGGATGTTTGTTGCTTATCTAAAGTTAAAATATTAAAAATGAACCTTCTTAAAATGATTTGAAAAGTTAGTATCATTACCTGTACAGATAGGATGCGCACAGGTAAACGCAACCGCCACCGCCGGCCAGACAGCCCAGACCCTAACCCAAAGAGCAAGAGAGACGACATATGAATAAATCAGCTGACCTGAAATTCTTGCTCGAAAACGTTGGTAGCTCTTATACTATAGGACGTCGTTGGTGAGTGTAGACGACGGGTCTGACGGAGGAAAATCTTCGGAACAGGTCGCGAATATTATTTGCCTTTTAAACGTATAATATTTTTGATAAGGTCACGTCTGTACAGTGCGAGCCGCGCGTACTTTTGTCGCCCGCGCCGGGGGCGGGGCGCGCGGCCGGATTGTCGCTCGGCTGATTGAAAACCGAAACACGAGACGATCGCGTCGTTCGCTTCGGTTACAAAACGTAGTATATCGAACATCGGCAGATAACGATCATTAAATATTGTACAGTAATAACCGGTGGGATATTGTCGGAAGTAAATATAATGTCGTACACTTGTATTACTGAGTAAATTGTGCTTTACACTTCGTACGGGATATTTAAGTTTTTTTACAGAATTTGCATTCATATTGTGTGAAACATAATAAATTATAAAAATTGTTAAAGCTTGGCCGCGTAATAGTAAAGTTCCGTATCGGTGACCATTCAAGCAATTTTTTAGTAAGTTATAAAGTTTTGAGGCATTATAATGCTTGTTAAACAGTAACGGTAAAGTTTAATCTATCATTTGAAGCCAAAAAATGATACAAATGTTTGTATACAATTTAATTTTATCTTTCATTTCGTTATCAAAGTTATCTTATTAAGTAATACAAATAGACTGACGATGCTCTTTATCATTATTCATTTTTGATTACAATACGCAACATCTATTGTCTGTCCGTGAGTCATATAGTCTTTATAAGTCGATAATTATAATTATTGATCATATTTATTATTTCTTTATTTATGGATAACTATTTATTAGTTATTATTTAATGGATATTTAAATAAAATAATGCTTAGATTGTAAAGATAATCGAAGAATAAATATGAAGTACTTATGAGATAATTGATGATAAACAAATCTATTGTTTTTTATGGTCGTGGATCGTACAAGTCCGGTGTCAACCATGATTAAAACCGAGGTTATATAGGGATAATTGATAAAATCGGCAATAAACATTAAGCATGTGTTCACGTTGGTAAAGTTATAGCTAAAAGGTAGTATTATGTATTAAAGATTGTATTTACTCGTTTATTCCATAAGTTTTGTGAACTTTTATGACAGTCAAAAATAGAAAATAGTACATATTAGGGACGATTAGCCAAATTATAGCCAATTTTGTGGAAAAAAATAATAATTAACATTCTTATAAAAATTTGTAATTTGGACAATGAACTAGTGACTTTCCTGGGGTTGCGTATGCCCATAGGCGGTTGTGAATATTTACTTTCTAATGATGCACATGCTTCTTTGCATTAGTTTTTAGATTGGATAATTAATTTTCTTTCTTTGGAAAAGAAAATAATTTAGCTACCTTAACAATTCCATATTTTTTAAATTACCTTATGACCACGTATGAGGCGTTTGATCTATTTCTTATGCAAAATGTATAGCGTCTGTAAAACGATTTAAATTTTCCGACTAGATTACAACTTAGACCAGTACGGTTCTGGCTTCAATTTCGAATTGATTTTAGCTCACGAATTCGCATCTGACAACTTTTAAGCTGTCTTGTGTACGGATTTGAACAAGCTATGCGATCTTTAATACTCTCCACAAATATTTACTAATGGATTCGTGTCAAATGTTACAATAGCATAATTACATTCAGCATTTGAAATAAAATGTATAGGCTTCCGTTTTTTGCGCTTTTTCAAGAGAAATAGCATATTGTGCGTAAACAATTGTAGAATATTTAGATCAAAGGTTTTTATCAATTCGATAAATTCTATAGTTTAGATAAACAAACATGTTTTTGACAAAAAGTTCGACTGAAGTAGTACGTGATCAGTTTAACATCGATGCGTTGTGTGCAACTTACAAGTTTCTATGAGACGCTTGGCATGTACTACTCATCTACTTTTGCTGTGAGCGTCACAAACTTCACCGGCGAAACATTTTTCTAATAATAACATTACATATGCCGATGCATTATCTGCGTATCTGACCTGTTCTGCATAATCCTAGCTGATCCGATGCGCGTGAAGTTCGCCGTCCGCCGGCAAAGGTCAGCGCGGTTGCGTCGCCGTTCGTAATCGATTTTATATCGCGCAGTCGGCCGTGCGATATTAAAGATTTTTTTCGGAGCCTTTGATAACTTACAGCAATTTTGTGAGGGATTGTTCAATTAACAATATCGCGGTCGAAGGACGAAGTTTGTTTATGTTCGTGTTTATGTCTGTAGACATAAACGACTCACTTCTTAGACCCTACTATGCCTGAGGCTTCAAAAGAAAATTATATTAAACAACATTGTTGACATAGCTTTGATATTAAGAAACCATATAGGAAATTGACTATCTTAAAAGAAGAATTAAAAACGTACTCATCATAATAAATAAATAACTTAAATATTTAATAATTTTTATGCTATGTGTTTTCTACGGATAATATTATTATATAAATGTAAAAATAAGCTTTTTAAAATTCACTAAAATGAACTAGTTCGGGTCCGTATGATCATCACATTCGTGACACCAGTTACTTTATTCTTATAGTTACGTGTTAACTTTTACTTGATAAATGATACACAATCATATAAATATATCCAAAAATATTATATACTTTTATGAATCAAAAGCGCACTGTTGACTTATCCGTAGCTTGGCAACGATTGAATCTCCATCACAGTCTTCTGTTGTACGCGGGCTCATTCGGCTTGGTCTTCCCCCAGTCGGCGAGCGCCAGACCACGCCAGAGATCACCAACACGACCATACTGCAAGATATCTGCTCCAAACAACGCACCAGTCGAATGGATTACATGCTGAAGAGAAATATGGAATTTGTACTATTTGACGTTCCGTCGAAATTATCAGACATCATTAACTAATATACCATGTCTCGGTTTATGCGTCTATTTTAGACCAAATTTGTACTTAAAGGGCTTTCCGCCACACTTAAGCATATCAAATTGATTACAATATCTTCCCTTTTCGAACCACTCGCGCTCAAAGGGCATTTCACCCACTTAAACATACCAAGTTGATTCCACTACTATCCGTTTTTCGACCCACATGCGCTTCGGTACGTTCAAATGGGCGAAATTCCCTTTAAGTGCTAGTTGTCCGAAAACCGATGATACTGGAATCAACTTGGTATGTTTAAGTGGGCGAAATGCCTATACAAGTAAATTTAAGAAAATTGGTATCTTAACTTTGTCATATCAATTTGTATACGATAATCTATTATGTGTAAGAAAACTTAAAGATGTTTAAGAGAAATTGTGATAAATATAAACTCAATATTAGAAAGAAAATTAAACTGTGTTTATATGTTAGGGGCTTTGTGTGAGCATATTCAATAAGATTTCTATAGACATGTAAGATTTACCTTTATATAAATTTAAGATCATTTTAAACAAACATTTCGTCAAAAAGGATATTATACAATTCCCGAATATTTAGAAGACAATTTATTGAAGTGAAACTTCTAATGCGATTTTCAACAAGGTTGCATTAAACGTTTAGCGCTACCATGGAGGGGGTATGAAAGCACTGTTGCGTTAACCGTTCAACGCTCCTGGGGAAGAGAATAGAAAATAGAATAAAGAGAGAGGAATAATAGAAAGAGACAGAGCGAGAGTGAATGCATGGCACTTGAACGCATGCGCGTAGTATACCTGTAACAGGCCAGCGCGAGCGTTAGCAAAGAGTTGCGTCCAATATTCCAACGCAAGAGAGAGAGAGAGAGAGAAAGAAAGATACACAAAAGTAGAAAGTAGGAGAGAGAAAGAGAGTGAGTCGGTAGATTTCGTATCGTAATTGTTTTTCGCAATTGTAACGTGCGATGAAAAACGCAATTTCTACCCCTTCCTATTTTCATTTCCACATTACGAAGTTTCACTTCTTCCGCGCGGAGGGACTCCACGCACTATTTTTTTTCATGGGCATAACCAGCTCGAGTTATTACCGGGTTGTTTCAATTTTGTAATTTTTATGTTTGTGTATGTTAAGAGTGGAAAAGGCCTACTCTTGTTTCTTGGTCATACTTTTTGAGAAAAGATTGCCTTCCGAACGAGTGGTAATGTGTATGAATTCATAAATAAAGTATTTCAAATATTATATAAAAGACTTTTGAAATAAAGATACTTTGAATTCGAATTTGTTTTCTGCTTTACTTACTTTGGAAATGGAGGTGCTATCCACAAAGATCATAGATAATTTAATGAAAGCAATAGTACTAATTTAATGAAAATTAAAAAAAAATGCCTAAGTATGAAAATTTTTTTATTTAATAATAATCAATTTACCATTATAACGCTAAAGCGCTTAGTACCCTTTTTCATATAAACTGACATCTCAAGATACTCAACTGAATTTACTATTGTATATATATATATATATATACATGTTGTATTCGCTGTATGTAAATCGTCGTTGAATTCACTCTTTGAGTTTCTGATTATTGATAAATATTATGGATTTTGGAACTTTTATTTTCTTAATGTTTTAGAAGTCTCATATAAATAAAAAAAAAAAACAGAATAAATGCAAGTAAGACTGGCGGACCGAGGGTGACGTAAATACTTGATTATGTACTACATTCATGAAGAGTCTGGATGATTTTTGTCCATCTATTTTCGCTGCCGATACTGGCGAGATATTGGCACATTAAATTAGTTATAAAATAAATGTTACTTCACTGCTTCCTGCGTGTGCTATCCTAGTACTAGGTTAAGTGTTACATCAGTGAAATATATTTCGACTTGCTCGACATATATTTTGATCAGATTTTTCTAATGCGGCAAAAGGGCTAAAAAGATTTTCAATTATTTTCTTTACTTATGCTGCGGAATCTTTCTTCTTGCCGAATAAAGGTTTTAATAACAACGTCGATTTCTTTATTTTAAAACGCTTTTATTGCAATTTTACGTGGGTGACATTTAAAAATTTAGGACTGGCCACTTTCAAGTAAAAATATTTAAATTTCCAAAATGGAACTCTCAACCTTATAATGTATTACAATATCATTTACCACTTTCAAGTTTTTAAATGTGTCAAGACATTTTTGGTAATCAGGATTTGATTCCCATGTATGTTGTTCAGTATTTATAAATTCATAAGAAAGGTCAAACTGTTTAAAATGATCGTTGAGTTTGGAGTCACAAAGTCACTGATGTTGTTGTCAGCAAATGAAGAAATTAGGTTGTAAGGCAAAAAATCAATCGTTTGTAATGTAAAATATAAATAATCGGTGATTTAAATGACAATTTATAGTAAAATTAATTTATTTAACAATTTAACTTAAGAATTCCATACCACTTAAACTTAAAATTCCTGTATCTCAAAAAGTATTAATATTAACGATTTGGTGTTAAAGACTCTCTTGTAGGAAATAAAATTCCACAAGTTTGTCATTTACAATTTTTCCGTAGCTAGTGTTGTTTACGAGGTGAATCCAAAAACGCGAATTTTATGGAAAATTAGGTTTAGGGGCCTGTACTACCCCTGTAGGTGGAAGTTATGACTTTACTGTAATAGAGACTTTTGTAGAGCGTTAAATTCTGAAGAAGACCTGTCTTTGGGCGAGATAATCCAATTAAATGTCTCTGAGTTATAAAATTTAAAAGAAAAAATCAAGTTTTACATGTATTTAAATGGGAAATCTTTACATCGCCTTGGTCTAGTACTCTAATATTAATATTGGCTCAAACTTTCAGGGAATTTATTTTTCGGTACTTCCAACAAAATTTCACCATGGGACCGAAAAAAAATAGTTCAAAAAAAAGCACCCTAGGGTTTTAGTTTAGCCCCAACCTTGAAATGTTGGGGGCTAAACTTTAGTGTGCAAATAGGTTCGCGGGCCGCGTTTAAAAAATAGTGCATTTTAAAGTAGTGTTCATAATTTTTAGCGATAGATATCGGACATGAAATAATACGAGGATGTTATTGTAATACAATTCAATAAGATAACAAAATAAAGTGAAAAAAAGAGTATAATATTATAATTAAATGGTGAAATTTGGAATTACTACAAACTACGAGAGTTAAATAACGACACCGAAACCAATGAGACACTTGAGCTTGAATTTGGGAAACTAATCCATCGATGTTTGGATTAACTCCTCTGATACAAAGACGTAAAGAATTTTCCAAATTATCGTCAGTAAACCGTGTACGATGTTTTGATTTATTAACTTTCATCCTTGAAAAGAACTGTTCGCATTTGTAAGTACTACCAAATGCACAAATTAATCTTGCGAATTTTCTAAGCTGCGGAAAATGGTGTTCCTCGAGGTATTTTTTGCAGAAATTTCCCAACTTCACGTCTTCAAATTTAGATTTTAGGAGTGAGTTTTATTAAATCTTGAATTTTGTGCATTACTTTTGTTGGAGTAGCAAATAAACTGAAACAATCTTCCATGTTTTTGAAATCGCTAAATCTGTTAGAAAATTGCTCCGACAGTAACTTGAGTTCTTCAGCGTATTGAGCATAAGCAATATTTTAATACACAAAGAGCATGGTGAAATGGTAACCGTTACCAGATAGCATTTGTGCCTCCCACAAACGGGTTTTGTTCTGAAACGCTTTCAAATGACTGTACAAATCGTTTACTAACTGTCCTTGTTTTTGAAGTTTCAAATTTAAATCATTGAAATAGCCTGTAAGATAGACCAGAAATGCTAAGTCACATATTCATTTTGGGTCACTTCATTCAGATAGTGGCTTATTCTTTATTTGCATAAAATCTGCTATCTCATTTCTAAGCTCATAAAAGCGTTTCAAAATTTTCCCTTTGCTTAGCCATTTGACTTCACAATAACACGTTACGTCGTCATATTCGGCTGATATTTCATCCAAAAACGCCTTGAACTGACGATTAAGCCCTCGCGATCGAATAAAATTGATAGTTTTTACTACCACATTCATAACAATCTGGAGTCGAATGGACTTAGAACACAATTTCTGTTGGTGGATAATACAATGAAAGACTATCGAATCATCTTTTTGCACTTTTAATTTAGTTGCTTTTTCCGATTTCCGAATTCCGATGAAACCTTTACATAAGGCGACCATAGAAGATACACCATTTGTGCATATTCCAACTAATTTTGACGATGGCAAGCCAAAACTTGTGAATAACTTTTGAACTTCATTAAAAATGTTCTCTCCTGCAGTGGTTCCTTTTAGCGGCTGTAAAGTAAACAATTCCTCGGTAACAGTGAATTCTTTATCAACATCTCAAATAAATATTGCCAGTTGAGCTGTGTCAGACAAGTCGGTGCTCTCGTCTAATGCTATGGAAAATGATTCAAAACCAACCATACAGTCAGTCAATGTTGTTTTTCTATCATTAGCCATCATCTCTATACGTCAGACAACAGTCCGTCTTGACAAACTAATTTTTTCAAATTCATTTTTCTTTTCAGGACACAAAACACAGCAAACTTTTAATATACACTCCTTGATAAATTCTCCTTCCGCAAATGGTTTTAATGACTTTGTCAATTTAGAATTCACTCAATTCACAACATTACCAAGTTGTATTCTTTGTTTATGAAACATTTGCTGCCGTTTTTCCAATTTGCGATAAGGTTCTGGATTTTGTCTTTTCTTATTTGTACTGTCAGTGAGTGCAGCATAGAATGCTTAGTTGAGTAATGCCTCTTTATATTTAATTCTTTCATCACTGAAATGGATTTATTACACAGCAAACAAATAGGCTTTCCATTGTACAAGATAAATTAACAATTTTTCTGTCCATTTTTGGTGAAACTGGCGACCCTTTGCATTTGCTTTTCGTTTCTTTCAACCAGACATCATTTTCGTTTACTTTTCGTTCGATAAACTTAATAACAAAATATAATTCATAAGCACTCAAGATGCACACAAAGTCACAAAGCAAATTGACGGCACTAGAAGTTCGCTAGAATATCGCTTGTCGAAGTTATCACCTCGGTAGCTCAAATAGAACTGAACTAAAGTTCGGGCCATCCACCCGCTTATATAGGCAAAATGAAGAAATGATTTAGAATCGTTTAGTGTAGAACAATTGAGAAGCAATATCTTTTGTTGCGCCGTCAGTGACGCGGCAAACATCAAAGGCTTTGATGTTTGCCGCCTCACTCTTTGATGATCTTCGTCACTCGGCTTGCTCGCTCACTTAATTCCGTGAGTATGAGTAAGTCGTGTAATATATTTTTCTATTAGGTTTTTCAAAATGTCTCGCGGGTCGGATCAAAACTTACAGCAGGCCGGTTGTTGCCCACATATGCCGTACAGAATGGTAAGATTGGGGCTTTGATCGGAAAACGAAAAAATGCAGGAATTAAGCCCCCGCCCTTCTTAAGATTTATATTTTAAAGTATTTTATCTTGATAAAACCTAACCTCGTTAGGTTCAAGCCCCTACCGAACCAAAACCCTAAATCAGACACTGATGATAAACATTTTATACAACAAATTCAATATGAAGTCAGATTAGATTATGAAAGCAGAGAGACAGTGGAAAGAATGAAAGAAAATTCATATGAGAACATTATTCTGTGAAGTGTATAATCTATTAAGATTACATATAGGGAACTAGATAAACACATAGAGAAATGAAAAGTTATTTATAATAGAAAAGAATTACTTAAAAGAGAAAATCAGTTACGAGAAGAAGTCAATAAATGCAATTTGATATACGATTCTTTTGTTTGTATTACCTCTCTATTCTGGAAGACCTTGAGAAAGGCCACTCAGCGGGACACCCAAAGACGAAGACAAGCATCGAGATGCCTCGACAGCGTATCACAACACTATGTGGGGCATTCTTTAGTGCGGACGTATGCGCGCGGAATCAGGGTCGCTTACAATGTCGATGACAATTTATAAATTCCGATGATTGCTAGGCATTTATGTCCCACCCATGTCGGGCAGGGCCGTAGTTAATAACACAGTACGACGGGCTGTGTCCGCTACAGATCAGGTTTTTAGCAACATTGTTGTCGCTAATTTATGTATATGTTTGTATGTGCGTATGCGTGCGCGTGTGCGTGTGCTTGTTGTGTGTTTTTTTTTCTTTGTCCAGACATCAGATTAAAACTAGTGACTTGTGATCGTATCGATATGGAACTTCGACCATTCGACGTGGAATCGTTTGTTTGTAGGATTTGGGCTTTTTTTTTTAATGTTATACGCCCTTCATTTTTATTTTTACTTTCTTTCATAACTCATAACCCCCGCAAAGCGAGCATTATTTCATATACCCGTAAAACTGGCTTGAATCAAGACCTTACCCTGGTTGGCGATTTCCCTCATCCACGTTAGCGTATCACAGATTATATGCGACTGGATTACGAATTTCAAATACTTCTTAGAAAGCGTAGCGCATCGAATGTTATAATTCAATATTACAACAGGTTCGTTAACGGATAATGTACATTGATGAATGATATACAATGAAAATGTATTTATTTTTCGACGATATATCGACTAGATACAATAAGAAAAATTAAATTAAAATTATTTTGCAATTTGAAAAATTAACACGATTTCATAATTCAACAACCTTTGCTATCACTCTATGTTGAAGTTTTAAAACGATGTTTCGAGCACCAAAGAAAGTAGTAAATCTATATCGGGTAGAACTGTCTAGAATTGATAAATTCTGTCAGACGTGCCTTAATTTTGAAACGCGTGTGAGGTCCAACCCTTTAGTATATTATATTGTACTTTATTGTATCAGCTCCACGATTCATCAATATGTGTTATTAAGCGAAACGAAGAAAAAATTCGCATAATTTTTTAACGCTTAATACTAAGATGGAATATATCGTCGGGAGTCCTAAGAGGAAAATGATAACTGTCATTAACTACTGAATCCCTCGGGTATTATGCCTCGAAAAATATCAACGGTACATCATACCTCACGCATAATCACTCTGGCATGTTTTTAATATAAAAATAATTGTAAATTAAATCTCTAACGAGCCGTGGCAGCGAAGTAGTCGCTGTTAATCAAATTGTGATTTGTAGGAATCGATTTTTGATTGCTCACAGATATTTTGTTCTCTCTCACTCTTTTCATTGGGCGCGTAAAGAAGGTCCACTTTGGTACTATCACAACATCACACATTTGGGTGTCCGATTAAAGACGGGACGTACTTTAATGTATAAAAAAATATCAACAACGTTCAAATAAAAAACAAGCAAGTCGTTTCTAAATAGAATTGTATAGTGTTTATTTAACCGACCTCAGAAGAGCGAGAAGATTCACGGTTAGTGTCTTTCTGCAATGTTTTTAATTATGATCGAGGAGCTCGGAATTTTAACTAACTCTGACCCGAAGCGCCTCGAGGGCTATCAACGACCGTCGTCGTCGGACGACGGCGATAATGTCCAGGACCGACAGCTTATAGCGCCTATCGATTTCGTGGTTAGGATTCGAACCCGGTAGTTTCCAGATCGAAGATAGTGCTTTTAACCGTTGAGTCACGGCGACACTACAAAATTTTTATTTCGGGCACTATAAAATATCGTTATTTTTCGCAATTTCAGAATCAACAACACTATTACAAAATTTTGTTCGACCAATTTTCATCTTTACGTGAAAGTGAACGACAGTGACAGTTTGGACGACGTAACTCGTAATAACTAAATGTTGCGTTAAGTCAAAATTTCTTGCACTTAATTTTATTGATTTACTATCAGAAATGTCTATCGGAAGACTGTTGTAACCTGGTGATGATTCAGACCTTACCTAACGCAATAAGCGTGTCTGTAGCTGGGCAATTCTTTTTTAAATATTGTAATTGTGTGGCAAAAAATATTTTATGGTCGTTGAAACCGTTTTGCACTTTACACTTGTATGCCATATACAGTTACGTTGTTTAATTATTCAGACCACTGTGATTTAGAGTCGCCGTTGAGTTGCATGACAGGCCCCATAGCTTAAAATTAAGACGTACGGCAGCCTTGAGATTTACGACATACTAAAAAACTTGTTAAGTGCGCGCTGAGCACTCCTATGACGGGGGTCCGTAGCCGGTAAACTTACGGAATTAGTTGATTTTTAATTATTCACTAATGTTTATGTTGTTCCTTTTTCCATTTGTCCTTCTTGATAACAAAATGAATAGTACTATGTGTTCCTAGTATTGTATTCGAATTAGTTCGCAGCAGTTTAATGCGGTGTAGTAACGTGTGTTCTGGCGTGTGATACTACTCGCGAAGGTCGCTTTAAGGTTAGAGTCACAATGAAAATAATATTTTGATATGATTCTCCTCTTTAAATTACGGTATCAGATGTTAAAACGGTGAGTCTATATATCTTCAGATAGAGAATGTATATTTTAAGGAAACACGGTAA
The DNA here is from genome assembly GCA_005406025.1 of Eumeta japonica. Lineage (NCBI taxonomy): Eukaryota > Metazoa > Arthropoda > Insecta > Lepidoptera > Psychidae > Eumeta > Eumeta japonica. The sequence continues at coordinate 24,624 of BGZK01000225.1, forward strand.
GATTCATATTAGGGTAAACAATATGTATAATTAAGATACGTTAATATAATTTATTCACTCAGTAACTCTCTCAGCGCCATCTTTGTAATGTCATTGCATCATTATTTATCATTTATTTTTATTAATAAACTACTTTGAATTTTAAAATATTTCATAATCATTTATAAACTCAAACATATCATCATACTTGATCATACATATTTTGATTGAACTAATATTTATTTACGAAAAGCTCTTAATTCCATCAACTTCGAGGCGATTATTTGTATGAGTTTTGTAAGTTTGAAATAAATAAGGAGGAATATTAACACAAACATTTAAGTCAACACAAAAAATACACAAGCTTTATTAAAATCGTATCAACCAAATGCCTGAGTTGAAATCGGTTACTTTAAATGTTGCAAATGCTGAATCTAAAAGACAATCATGTGTCAACAGATTGTTCGCAAAGTTAATCACAATAAATTTCAGGTAACAAAAAGCATTTTGTAACAATCGAAAATGTAATAATGCATTAAAATTAACCATCCACATTTGCACAAACGCCTACCGTGTGACCTCGGTGGTAATTCAGTCGACGAGCTAGCCACTTATTTGTATATTAATTTTTCTCAAGGTTTATATATATATAACTCAACGATATTATACAATGAAATATAAAAAAAAACATTTGGAATTTCGCACTAGTAAACATAAGTAAAGATTGTATTCCCATTTATAATCAGAGTACGCGACATTGCCTAAGCGTGTATTCCAAAACGCATATCTCAAAGATATATCTTTATATTCTTTACTCTCATGTGTGTGCGTGGCTGTCTAATCAAACGATTAGTCACCATTAGGTGACTGAAGACGAAGATCTCTAACATTCAGAACGCAGACAGGTCATGATATTATGTCGTTACAAATATATGATTAGAAGCTTCTGTCATATCATTTACCGTTTTTTTTTGTGACATCCAACCGAAGCCTTGGCGATACAATTTCTACTTGAAAAATCACACTCAGCATTCCAGTCAGCTGTGTCTATTTTTGTTATCGCACTACATCTTCCCGGAGTCTTTTTATTTCAGATTGAAAAGCTTAGACTTAATCTTAAGACTAAGCTTCAGTGGTCCATGCGGTCCAGTGCGGGGCTGCTGTGATCAAAGCAGCGACAGCGTTGGGAGACCGACAGTTTAATGTGGCCCACGGTCGTTCAACCTGATTCAAGTTAAAGACTAATTGGTTAATTCGTCCGCTATCAAGGTGATTCTGATTCCAAAGCAATTCATCGTCCGCTCGGACGCCAGAACTCCGGTTAGTATTTGATTTTTAACTTACTCTCATACCCATTTATTGTATTAATTAATGAAACCGAGGATCACTAATATCAGGCAAGTTTTCTTAGTATCACTACGCACCGAAAAGAACTAATTTATAGAAAACACTTCAGCGACGTATCCAAGTCGTAGGTCGTAAATGTGGTGAATATGGAAAAAAAATTAAATCCGATACTTCATCGCTTTTTTTTATACGATCCAATGACAGTTTTATGAGAGTCAAGCGCCCTTGCTAATAATAGGGGCCTATTACCAGTTAAGCCAATTCCGACCCCTATAATAAAGTGGCCCGGGTCCGCCCGCCCGCGCCGGCGTCTGCGCCGCGCCTAATCGTCGCAATGGCTCGACGCGTTGGCCTCTTGACCTCGGCGACATGAGCTGCCGTCTTAACTTCGAATCGCCGAGTTTATCGTATAAATGCAATGAATACGCTCGACGTGGTACATTATATCTACATAATCTTATTGCTTTAAGGGAGCAATTTTGTAAATGTATACAATTTTACACGCAGCTCTCTGAGAAACTGCTCTAAGGAAGGAGCCATCCATAAATTACGTCACACGTCACATGGGAGGGAGGTGTTCGAAAAAGTGTGCCGTCGTGTGACAAGAAGAGGGACGAGTCGTAGCTTTCGTGACGTCACGTGTTCATACTGAAGGTCTCAAAACTCTAAAACTTAAACTTTAGCGAATAATTGGCATTACCAACTCTATAGAATAACTTTTTGACACTTGGCGGCCACACGACATCACTTTCGCGATTACGTACGGTCTCTTACGTCAGCTGTCTTTGACGTACGTCAAAAGGGCAATACCGCCTGTCAGTTTGGAATCAGAGCTGTTTTATAAATTCGGAAATATTCCATAAAATTCCATTTGTACATATCTGTTTTCATGTTTTAATATTTTTTGATTACCTCGCCTTTTGTATTCATATTTATGGATATAGGTGTTCAGTTTGGTTATCTCTTATTAAATTTTGTGTTTATTGTTTTCATTGTGATGTTTTTAGGGTTCCGTACCTCAAAAGGAAAAAACGGAACCCTTATAGGATCACTTTGTTGTCCGTCTGTCCGTCCGTCCGTCCGTCTGTCAAGACCCTTTTTCTCAGGAACGCGTGGAGATATGAAGCTGAAATTTATATCAATTACTCAGGTCTACTGTCCCTTGAAGCTGTGAAAAAATCAAACTTCTAAGCCAACGCAATCAAAAGATACAGCCGTTTATGCCGCAAATTTTCGACACTTGCAAGGGAATCAAAACCTACAGGGTGCTTCCCGTGAACTCAGAATCTTGAAATTTGGTACGAAGCAACGTCTTATAGCATAGATAAAGGAAAAATTACGAAAACCATAAATTTTAGTTACATCACATAATATATATTTTTTAATAATTTTAAACTTACTACCCATTTCCTCATAAACGCGTAGAGGTATTAAATTGATATTCATACCAAATACTCAGGTCTATAATACCTTTAAGCTGTAACAAAATCAAACTTCTATGTCAACGCAATCAAAAGAAACAGCAATTTAAGCTGCATATTTTGAAACTCGCAAGTACTCGCAAGGGAATCAAAACCTAAGGGTACTTCCAGTCGACCTAGAATCTTCAAATTTGGCATGAAGCAACGTTTTATAGCACACATAAAGGAAAAATTCCGAAAACCTTAAATTTTAGTTACATTACAAAATATATATTTTTAATAAATATAAACTTATTACTTTTTCCTCATGAACGCGTAGAGCTATCAAGTTGAAATTCATATCAAATACTTAGATCTAATTGCCTTTAACCCGTGAAAAAAAATTCTAAGTCAACGCAAAACGCAAAACGCAAAAGTACAACCATTGATACCGCATATTTTGAAACTCGCAACTACACGCAAGGGAATTAAAACCTAAAGACCACTTCCCGTTGACATAGAATCTCGAAATTTGGTAAAACGAACTTTGTAAACCTTGCAGGTTTGTACGGAACCCTCGGTGCGCGAGTCCGACTCGCACTTGGCCGGTTTTTTGGGATGAAATTCCTTAATGCGGCTGGAAGTAGGTCTCTGTTGGTAGAAATCGTTATGTAAGGAAAAAGCGTTATGCCTCTTCCATTCGACTGTTTGTGGAATGGAAGAGGCATAACGCGGAAACACACCCTAAGTTAATTAAACAAGTGACACCTTAGCCGTAGGGCGCGGCGCGTTAGGTTTTCATCATTTTGGTAAAAATATCTATCTATTATCATGTTACATGCATTCGAAATAAATAATAATATCATTGACGTAATTTATTTATGATTGCTTTAATTTTTTTTCGGTTCAAGAGACGGAGTTTTAAACTTTAAACTTTTAATAAACTCAATAGTCCAAGAGCCCGTGGCAGCCAGACTTTCGTTATTTTATAAAAGCTGAAACTTTTTTTATATGTGTCTCTAGTACAGGTAAGAACGATCCCCACACATGATACCTGGGTAGTGGTTCCTTTGGCAGGTAACAGATAGCAAAGGTATATAAAATTCCATCTTAAATTCGTTAATTTATAAAACTCAATTTTTTGATATGTTATTCGTAATAATATCAGAATTCGCGTTCTTCATCAACAGACACCTAGTACGGTTCCAACCCCCTGCCAGACACCCCTAAACTATAATATTTTAGAATTCTATTTACGTTATTTTATAAAATCTGAAAAATAATGTACATATTTTTGGGGAACTATTAAAAGACATTTTTTTAGTAGGCAAACATTTTCGAAGGTTCCATCATCCTGCTAGACGCATTGAAGTGAGCAAAAGATACGAGAGCATCCTTTGCTTTAATAAGAAAAAATGCGAAATTTTGACGCTAGTTGCGTACCACCTTGCAAAAGCGAGCTGTTGCAGCAATTTCTGCGAGCAAATTATATATGTTGTGTATGGAACAATGCCCACATAAAAAACCCAACAACATATGAGCCAGTAAATAATGGTTGGATTCTTGAAGATGGCATTCCCCTTCAAACCATTTCAAATGGTTATAGTTGTCTATTACTATTGCAGAAACGAGCGAAGGTGACGTTGCTGACGATAAGTGCGAGGACCGGAGGAGCGGCGATGTAAGTGAAGATATCAACGATGACGATGAGGAAAATTATTGAATATTTGTTTGGAATAAATTTATTTTTCTGTCAATTTCTTGTTTTCCAATAAATCATTCTTAAATTGTTAGAAAATTGCTCTTCAATCGTAATTGAATACAAATGCACTTCATGAAACTTAGAAATAATATGAATTTAAGTAATTAGTTTTTTAAACATGATTCATATCTTATGATAAAATTGTAAATGAATATTCTTTTAAAAATTTGGTATTCATCCTGTAGTACTTTTATTTAATAAAATTTCTTGATATATCGCAAAAAAATATCACGAGATAATCCGGAATAAACGACAGCTGATGCGAAGTAAAATATAGCAATAAACCGATCGCTGTGTCTCACTCACACCATATACTCCGCGCTCTTGCATCTTTTTTGCGAGATCCGTCTAGCAGGATGATGGAACCTTCTAAAATGTCTGGCTACTAAAAAAAAACATCTTTTAAAAGTTTCCCAAGAATATATATATTAAATTCAGATTTTATAAAATAACGTAAGTAGAATTCTAAAATATTATAGTTTAGGGGTGTCTGGCAGGGGGTTGGAACCGTACTAGGTGTCTGTCGATGAAGAACGCGAATTTTGATATTATTACGAATAACATGCCAAAAAAATTGTGTTTTATAAATTAACGAATTTAAGATGGAATTTATTATACCTTTGCTATCTGTTACCTGCCAAAGGAACCACTACCCAGGTATCATGTGTGGGGATCGTTCTTACCTGTACTAGAGGCACATATGAAAAAAATTTCAGCTTTTATTAAATAACCTAAGTCTGGCTGCCACGGGCTCTTGCTTTACAATACTTATATCACAGTGACTTACATCCATAGTCGATTTGAAAATTACATAATTGTGCTGATTGACGAAGTTGAGAATTTCCTTATTGAGGAACTAAATGGCGTTGATTATTGCTTTCATAACGCCGTTATCGACCTGTTGATTTATTAAACACTAGCTGACCCGGTAGACGTTGTCTTGCCCTTTCTCGTGGATGGCTTACCCATATAGATAATGTCTGCAGCTTCGCTGTTACAGAATTAGGATGAATTCTTCTTTTTTTTTATCAATCGACGTCAATTTCAATCACGGTCTCGCTTTCGATTCCAATCTTGGTCATACTTTTAATTCTATTCCCTTTTCCACATTCGTTTTCAACTTCAGTACCATTCCCAATTTTGGATCCCAGTCCCGCTTTCGATTCTGATCCTGGTCACTTTCTCCATTCTGGTCTTTGTCTGGCTTTAAATTCCGATTGCACTACCAATCAAAATTCCTATTTGAATGAAATCGAGGACAAATGTTAGTCTCAAAATAAAACATAAGTTATTTTACTCAGGAATAGTGTAGCTATCTATTATTGAAACATTTTTTGAATATTTGGATCGGTTTAGTAATTCGATTTATCAATACAAATATACAGAAGAAGCCGGGGATATATGTTAGTTTTTTTTAGGAAATTTCCCGAACATGTGTAATATATTTTGCCGAAGTGTCGCTGTAAATCAGATCGATGCTCTAGGCACGCATAGGGGACAAATATACAAACATGCGTTTTTATATATTTGAATCCCTTCATCTTTTATATTGATCGATATCAGTTTCGATCCCGGTTTCGCTTTTGGTTTCGAACAAAAAAAATACTTGTTCGAATTGCTGATTAGGGTCATGAGTTCATACAAAAAAAGTGCTTAGAAAAAGCATTTTCAATTTGTTCTGAATTTTCAAAGTTTCAGAGTAACTTTTTAATTTTTCTTTTCCTAATAAAAATATTTAAACTATTACAGACATTTTACCAACGAACAGATTTTTATTTTATTCCTATAGTTTTTTTCTAATTGTCCTTTATATTATACGTACACATTAAAAGAAAGAGAGAGAGAGAGAGAACATAAATCGAATGGAGGTGATATAACGCTTTTTCTTTTATATTGTTTATAATTTAAATCTAATTTTTAATAAATGAATATTTTTAATTAAATGTAACGTTTTGATTTTATTCGTTACTTTACATTATTTGCATTTTAAAAAATAATAGAAAATGAAAAATAAAATGTACATATTGCACAGAGAGAAGGAAAGGGAAAGTCGCATGAATGGGTATAATACATTATCTTTAGGTACGAAAATATATAAAAATCGAAGAATCGCAAGAATGTACGATATCCTAATGGGGGTCTTCTGACCGCGCACGTTTTTTTGTACAAATTTTTTTAGGTTTTTCGAGACAATTTTCTTTAATTATTATTGTAAGAAAATATTTTATATAGAATTTGTGGATGGTCCCTAACGGATTCGATATAAACATTTATTTTCATAGGGTTATTGCTTTTCAAGTTTATCTATAGAGATTTCTTGGAAAACGAGATAAAACACAATTTTCTCTAAATGATGCTTTGTTTATTGAAATTTTGTATAATTTCGTGGAAGACTACGTGAATAAAATACGTATGTACATTTTGCATGTTATATAGTAGAAGCATTTAAATAAATATTGATGGAAATAAACATAAGAATTTATCATATTCTGAACTCGAAAGACTCCGAGCAAAACTCGATTGCCCGGGTAGTATTTATTACGATACGTACAGTACAGCGCACAAAACTCTGCCGCTCTGAATTGGCTGCGAATGACGTAATGCAGACGTTCAACGCTTCCGGACCTAAACTTCATCCCCCCTGCGTTCCTATGCCATTGCGACGCTTTCATGACAAACTTCACGGCGGCAGAGGTTCGTGTGTTGTGTTGTTAAGCGGCTTCGCCATAATGTAACGAATCATGACAAACAGAGTCAAAAATGTACTGATTTTTTTTTAATAAAAATAATCTATTAAAGAACTGAATTGAATGTTTCTGCATTACAACGTCTACTTTAATCTGAAATTAATCTTTAATTTATGATACTAATTCTGTTACCACCGTCATGAGAAACTTATGATTTCTTCTCATTTTAAAAAAAACAAAATTATTCATCTAAACTACAGTTGACTTCGAATGCCAGTGCCAAAGCTAATCAATTTGTATTTAGCAATAATATTTTTGGGATCGAAAAACACGATGACATTATTGCTCACATTTTCGAGCTCAAAATATTAAAGGTTTTCTTTCAAATTTATTAAAGTTATTAAAAAATTATCTAATTGTTATTTTTCGAATATTTCGATAAAGATATATTTTTAACGAAGATATCTTTGTCGAAATATTGGAAAATTGGAGCAGTTTTTTGACCTCAATAGGTATTAGGTTGTAAAAATGGAATGGTAAAGAATTTTAAAAGTTATTGAAAAAGGAAACATTTTTTTTAACTTTCTGCCATCGTGTCGTTTGGTCTATATAATCTATTTTAATGATACTTGCGACATTAGTCTTTTTAAGCAAATAAAGCACTTTGTTTTAAAAGTCGACATTTTAAAATTATAATGGAAACTTTTTCGAAACGTTTTTGTTTATTATACATTCCGAAGAATCAAGCCTATTTCGATCAAGTTTACAGCATTCTGGACCCATCGAATCATTAAATTTTGAAACCAATCGTGAACGGCAGTCGTAAGCGAAGGTAATGAGTTCGACGAACGATACTTGTTCATAAAAAGCCGTTAATTTTTTTTTAATATTAGTTGCCGCTCATTAACATGTTTAAATGTATATGTCTCCTTCTAGTCCATTCTATGAAATAGTGAGCCGATGAATTTGATTTAGAGGACTTATAGGAAATTAACTTGAATTTTTATTGTTGTATGAAAATTTATGTGTTGTATAGGTATATTGAATTAGTTGAATTTTTTCAATTGGATATTATGCAACGATTTCGCCTATTAGACATGTATAATTATAGATTTCTCTTTTATCATTCGCGTATACGTATACCATACAAACGGAACACGATTACGCTTACCGCCCTCCGTCTTAAGCGATACGAGACATACTCGTATATTACGGTATTATCTGCGGTACTATCACGCGTGTGACACTCTCCGTGCGTGATCACTCGCGCGCCGTGACCTTGCGCCGGCGCGTGTATGCAACGAGGTTGATCTATACCGGAAAAAAATATGAATACTGGTGCGACAACACGATAATGTATTCAAATAACAAACATTACGTGATAAATGGAAGTAGAAAACTTGACTATTAAACTATAATTCTAAATATCGTAATTTTTATGTTCATAAGTCACTTCTTACAATGTACTTTCGACTTCCAACGATTTGTTTTAAATTTTTTGTTGTTATTAACTTATGTATATATTTTATAAGTTCCTTCTATAATTACACGATTCTTGAACACACATGCTTGAGTTGTCGTTCATTTTCCCGCCTGGTTTGAATATACAATATTTGGTATTTTTGTAATGATCCATCGGTTTATGCTGGATAGCGCACAAGATATTCCATTTAATTTGATATTTTTCTCTCACTATTACAGCCATATTATTTACAATTTAATTATACAAATACTTATAGTATACTATCGGCTTAATATTTTTTTATAGAAATTCGCCTACAATGAAAGAAATACAGTAAAGACTCATCATACTAGTTTAATAGCCATTTAACAGAGTTTTTAGTAATCGTTTTCAAATTACGGATAATAACCTTAGCATATGCTCCGTAAAACAGACTTTAATAAGACCCGCGTATACTGCCGACCACTAGAGAAAGTATATTTAGTTCTACGATGTTATCTTGTTTGTTTATATTCAAGGCATGCCCCTCACGGGTTAAACAGTGCCCGCGATGGCCAGACGTGAGGCCGAAGTGAGGAAATAACTAGAAACGTGAACACTAAACCTTTATTGGATGGATAACAAGAAATAATTACGCCTCCTTCGCTCATGGCTGTGTAGAGGTTACTTGTAGACCACTAGCCGGTTTCTCGGAAACGTTTCGGGGTTAAGATAAAATAGCCGCTCGTAGTTGAACATTTTAGGGTACCGTTGGAGGATGACAAAATACGTAAGTGCTTTTTTTATGTACAACATTTTGCATGAGCATGCGAGCCAACTGAGAGTAGATGGTCACCGCCGCCCATGGATACTCGGAACCCTAGAGGAGTCACCATAGTGCTACTGGATTCTTGAATAAGAATTAAATATCTAATGGAGGGGAGAATCGCATTGTGAAGGGAAGTGTGAGGTGATGGAGAGGGAATGGGATTATGGAGAAGGAATCGAGTAATGGATGAAGGGGTGGCCAGCGGAACTCTCACTCGCTGGACGGAATACAACAGCAGAAGATGTTACTTCACGTCACGTCTGTATTCTGTGAAAATGTGATATCTCACCTATCTCACCGGTCGAGCTGGTCCGTTTTCGTGTTCCAGGCAAGTTGATCATAGTATGGCTCTGCCACATTAAAATCAATTAATTGCATTAAAAAAAAGTCGATGATTGTTATTCAGAATAAATGTTTATTTTGAACTTCTGTCGGGCATCAAATATTGCAGTGAAAGTAAAAACGCAATTGACAAACATAAACTTTAGCAACTTATTTTAAAATGGCGAAAGATTTTTTTTTCCTAAACTTGAAGAAATGGATGTGGAGGGTGTGTGGTTTCAACAAGATGACGCTATCGCTCACACGCTAAGAATTCCCATGTATCTTGCGCGAACACTTCCCTGGAGGTCTGATGTCTTGAAGGGGTGATTTTAAGTGGCCAGCACACTCGCTTAAGTGTTCGATATCTGTCAATCCTCTGGAATCAATATTCAATCATTTGGATAGAGATTCGTAGTGGAGAGGCAGATTTGAGGGTCAGCGGTGGGTTGCATGCTGCATGTTAATGCATGTTGCAGGCAAGCGTCAAAACCCCTTCAGTCAAATGAAACATATCTCTTTGATGTTCGTCAATGGTTGCCACCTCGATTGATTGACATCTTAAATTGACTAGGTATTCGATCTTTTTATAATAGGGCATTTAAAAAATGCCATTCCTTTGCTCACGTAATAAAAAACCTATATTATAAATTCAAGTCTCGATACCCTGATTCTTTAGACTAGGTTAATAGATTAATTTAATAGATTAAAAGTTTAATCTAGGTTGATAGATTGTTTAATAGATTAGAAGGTTAATAGATTAATCTTTAGTCACTAGGTTAACTTAACGCCGAATATTTTATATGGATAACGACATAATAATAACCTTAAAGGGGTCGTCCACATCTTACGTCACGCACTAGGGGCGGAGGGGGGTAAGGGTCTGGACAGAACGTTACTAACTGTGACATGGGAGTTTTTTTAAGTGTGACTTCACACTTAAAAATCATAAATTAAAAAAAAAATCATAGTATTTTTATCGACGCGAGGTTAGTAGTGTTTGATATTTACTTATGTTTTTTGCCGGTGCTTGCAGCGCTATCTTATCATCTGACAGTTCAGAACTCGGCAAGTATTTTCAGAACATTTAAATGTATTTATTAAATAATTTAGTATTGTCAGTAATTAGTCAAACTAATCAATGAAAGGATCATTAAAGATCAATCGATTATAATACATAACTACGGAACGATAAGTTTTTATCCTCAACTCGAAATATATGCTTATAACAACTGATGTAAACACCTTTACATTTGTGTATACATAAAAATTAAAATACCTTATTTTTAATGATTGTAAACATTTTTGTTGATATTTAAACGTTTTTTTTTCATATCCATAAATATTGATAAAATTCGTTTCTTGAAAGAAATTTTAGGTTATCTGCAAATTTTTAATTATTTCCATTCTAATATATATTTTATTTTAATATATTACAGGAAAATGAATGAAGATCGAGAGAGCTTTATCAAATACTTCATAATGCTGTCAAAATCACATATCCCGAATAATCTAAATATTTAATCCAAACAGTGTTATTTAATAATAATTGTTTCAATAATTTAAATAATAAACTATTTAAAAAACAACCACGAATTTTTAGTAAATTGTATTCTACAACTGGCATATAGACTCAAAAAAAAGGGGGGTAATTGGACAGTGTGACATAATATTTGTAGGGGGGTTGTTATGCATGTGACCAAGTGTGATGGGGGGGGGGGTTAAAATATCTTGATAAAAGGGTGACGTAATATGTGGACGACCCCGAAGGGTTATAAATTTTGTAATTTGAAATTAAATAAAAATTTGAGACCACAATTTCGATATTGACTGTCTACCTCTATCGGGGTTTCGAATCTCTATTAGCTTTCGTGTAAAATCTCAACTTCTTGGAGATTTTGCACAAAACAGCTAGAGCTAGCAAGTGCTCTAAGCGTATAACGTTTTCTGTATGTAACAAACGGTGACAATGTTCTTTATAAGTAATTTGCTTAGTAACTTTATTAATGGACTAGTAGATCTCTATCCATTTATAAGTATGTATTATTAAATTCAAATATCTACATGAAAAATACAGAAAATTTACAAAAAACACTTATCAATTTTTTTTTACACTTTCATTTAGCATCATTTGATGAGAGTCGTTGATATTATATTATTAAATGCAAATAATAATATAATTAACGTATGTCAAAGTTATTATCATTACGAGAAATTAAATAAGTGTAGCTGAATAATAATAAATAGCAAACGATAATCCAACTAAGCCAAAAGAATCTAACCCGTGTCTATGGATTGAAACGCACTTGGCCGTTTTTTTTAAGTAAATTTACTTAGTTTAAGTGCACTCGAATAACGTTCTGCAAACAGAAACCATATGCCTGTATGGTATATGTCTTAACCACGCGCGAGTGCTCTTTAACTTTCATATTTTTTAACCTTTCCAGCTACAGTGAGTTCGTTTACAAGCGGACTAAAATCATTTTTCGAGCAGGAGAACTAGCAAGTGCTCTAAGTGTGTAAGGTTTTCTGTGTGTAACGAACGGTAAAAATTTTAATTCCACCATAAATTTTGCCTTTATTTCGATTGTTAATAAAATCTCATTTTACGCGGATGTTTTTCCTTATCGATTTTCTGCGAAATTGTATTCCATTCGTTATATATTAATGATAAATCCATAATCATTAAGACTATTTCATAGTCGAGTCAGTTGAGTTCAAATTACCTGCTCGATAAAAAAAAAAATCGATCGAGTTTTAGTCGTAATAGAATTATAATACAAAATAACGACAAAATATTTCGACATAGCCAAACGATAATTTACAAAATGAAACAGTTATTCGATATGTATAGAAAGTTAGACGACTGGACTATGAAAAACTACTAAACGTATCTGTTTTAGACTATAATGAGACTAATCGACGCGGGATCGTATGTAGATGATTTAAGGCTATGTTTTTTTTTTTTTGTAATATATACACCCTTCATATTTCTTTTTACTTTCATAACCCTTAACGTCCAGTGGCGAATCGAGCTGGTGACCGCTAGTTTCTTATATACAAAAAAATTAACAAAATTCTGTCTGGCGAGGAAAAGGGACGAACAAAAAGATCGTACGCTTCAGCTGTGACTGAAATACAAACATAAAATACAATACAACAACAACAACTCACACTCGATCTTCAATGCAAACGAATAAACGCCTGAAATTCCTTAAGCCGATTATGAAATTTATGCGCATATACCCGTCCATAGACACGACGGCCCGTCCCTCGCTCTAATTGTCAGCGAATCTCTTTGATGCGCCAACAATAACAGCTGACTCTTGGCACGTTAAGCGGCGAAATTTGCCGATGGCCCTTTTATGTTATGTTCCTGTATAGACTATGCAGAAGGTCAGTGTTGGCACCCGTTCTGTTTGTACGCATAGATAAGTACAAGCACGCTTATAATCATATAAACTTTCGACAAAAAAAAATAACACTTCACTATCCTGTATAATACATGAGCAATAAGGCCGATGGTGGAGCTCATTTTTTTAATTTTTGTCCATTATTTAGACGAGCCGCTCTGGAATTGGCTGTTGTCGGTCCATAATTATATACATATATGGGACACAGTTTATGGTTGCAGAACAATGTTAATTGTATTCTTCAATTGTGAACTGGCTCGTTTTCTATTTAGGCGATATAAGAACTGTCAGATTTAGATCCATGTTGGAAATAAGGATTTTTTAGAAATTGGTGATACTTAGTTATTTTCACTATAGCATAGTTTTATTGTGTCATACTGGATGTACAGGTTTTCAATGCCCTCTTGCTTTTCCAAGGCTGTTGCTTTGCATTTTTTGCAATATGTTGAAATTTACTAAGAATTAATAACTATTTTCATAATATATTATTGTAGATCCTTTGACAGTTTCTTCATAGCATTATTCTCGATAATTTAAACGTAACTCGATTTTAATGGTTGACTTTCATATTAAAGGTATAAAGCGTGACGATCTCTTCTAAATACAGCTTTCATTGGTGGTCTGTGGCCTGAATTTAGCGTTAATTGCTACACCCAATTGAGATTAGTGGCGTGATGGTACACAATTGCAGGAAGTTCACGTTGGTGATAAGTTGCTCTCAATTAAACGTTATTAAACCTATTTCGGACCAACGCGTTTGAACTATTTTAGGAACGGTTGGTTAGGATGTGACCTGAATTAAGAGTTAAAATTAATTTACACACTGAATACAATTCTGAATACATCTGTATAAAATTTCACGTATTTTTTCCTTATTGTATTTAGGATTTAATGAGGTAATTATCATATTTTTCTTCTAAATTATATTATAAGTATTTCCTTGTATTTAATATACGAGTAGTACGTGTTTTTAGGCATTTTTGAACTGGTACTTTGGCTGTATGGAAGACAAATAAGAAAAAGGTTTTTGAGAGTTTTTCCTAAAGTAATATTTGGTCAACAAATCACATTCAATTTTACAAAGTTTCAGTGTTTCTGTTTCCTTTTATCAGATGATGTATTGAAAATAATTTTTAAGTTCAAAACTCAGTTAATTTCTTAGAAAATGGGCCTTGACAGGCAGACATCGAAATCTGAAAGTATCCCATTTCGATGATTATACTAACCTAAGGAGCGTACGTCTATGGGGAAAAATCTAATGTTGCTAGTACAAAAGAATATCAGTAATTAAATTCAAATGCATAAAGAACAGAATACAAGTAGTTCTCAGTATCCACTGTTTAATCCATCCTTTATACAAACTATCTTAACTTCTCATAGATAAGACACTGTATAATTATGAACAAGCAACCCTCGGCCACACAACGTCAACAGCTATCGGCCTACTCCGGTGCCGACACAGAGTGGCCGCGAGTCGCGCGCGTAACGCCATTCTAGAAAACGCCACATGCAACTAATAAGAAAATATTTCACGTCTGTGGCATTTTTTTTTTTTACTTTGGAATGTGGAATTATCGGAATGCGTAAAAACGATCCGATACAATATCGAAACAAGTTACAACGTAATACTACGCCGCGGGCGTCGCTGTTTAGCGATGAGAGAATGAAGATTTTTTTTTATCATCATGGATTTGCACCTGGCATATTTCTTTCGTTGTTAGAGATTAATGCTTATAACCGGTTACGTAATCTGTGCGGTGCATTGTTCATGTTCCATGTCAAAAGGCCGTAATTGCTTCCCGAGTGGTATGTACTTTTAACACAAACATCATGAGGTAAATTGTTTCATAAGATTTTTCGTGTCAGTCCGTCAATGAACTTGCCATTGGTCTGCAAATATAAATTTGAAGTAATTAATCGTTGTTTGCATTAATTGTCTGCTTGTCTCATTGTCTAACTAAACGTAATATTAGTACTACAAAACATTTCGTATACAAATCTAACAAAGGCACTGCTGCCTCAATATTTTTTTCCGTTTCGCGCTGGCATTAATTTTTGCTGTTAAAACGATTTATGTCCGTTCGAGAATGCCACCTCCACTCGGGCCAGGCATCCGAACGGCGAATTAATTACTATCGATCTAGATTAATGGCCAGTCGGATGGACAAAGCCGCCCGCCGGCCGACCTGCGGGCCGATACGCGTGCCTAAATAATTTATCCATTATTTAAATTAGATGATGATTGAAGCGCTAATGACTGCTTTGTGTGTCGCACGTACGTGTAAGGTGCGGCTGGTCGCGTCGAAAAGGTCGTATGTCATTCGTGCCCCATTGCCGTTATTTTGTCTCGGACTCGGCTCATGTAACGATTGTGACGTAAATAGTTGCTCCATTGTAGACGAATCGCGCTGGACGATGGATTTTTCTTTTTCATTGTTTCCTTTTCTCTATTTCCAATCACTTTTTAATGATTGGATTGTCGTGAAACAATCGGTCAAGATCGTTTCGAACATATACTGCAGGTCTTCGTAGTGACGATAAGTGTTGCGATTTGAACAGACAAAAAAAAAGTATAATAATAAAAAAAATAAACTCAAACAATTGTGCGTATATGGTATAATAATAATAATTCTTTATTTCCTCCAGAATAATTTAGAATGCAAAATTACAAAAAATGTGCAACATTAGGAATTACTATGGGTCTTACGCGTGTATAGAATACGTATAAGGAGGAAACTTCTTTAGGTTACGTAACATTTTTATTTTTTTTTTAATATCTTAATTTAACGTTGAATGAAATTTGAAAAAAAAAAACAATTTTTTTTTAATTTTCAATGAAAACTATTTGATTGCAAAGACAAACACAAATGTTATAACTAATTTTGTTGTTATTTTTATTATAATTACTGTTCCACTTTGTTTGTAATGATACAATTATTATTATTGTACAAGTTTGTAATCAAAGGTTTATGGTAGCTAAAATATGTTATATATATTTTATATATGGCAGGACAGGAAGGGTCGCTGTAGATAATGCTATGCGAACCATATTGGTAGCATATTAAAAAAGGGCTAAATTTTAAGCACCCGAAACCGACGAGCTTGCATGAAAAAATTGTTGGTTGTCAATAAAGCAAAAGAAATATCTAAAGATCGTACCGTATGAAAATATACAGTCTCTGCCTTTCAGGGAAATAAGCGTGAATTTATATTATATTATTATTATATTTTATATTTAACCCAATCTCGTGACAGGAAAACGTGACGGGCAAATGTGATTTTTTTTATACTCTTCTAAATTTTCTCCCAACAAACATAAAAAAGTTTTTCTTTAAAAATGTTACTCGTACAGCCCAAATTCCATCATTAAACACAATTCTGCTCGAAGAAGATATTTCCACGCATATGTGCTGTTCGACCAATCCGTGACTTCCGTGATTCTAGTGAACATTTGCTGCATGATGTGTAGGTAAAGTCACGATAGTTAGAGTTTTTTTATATAGCACTTCCGAAGGGCAATCGAGCGTGCGAGCTATCAAAGAATAGGTGTTCACCGCCGCCCATGGATATTTGCAACCCCAGAGGAATTCCCGGTGCGTGTCTGGCCTCTTGGGTAAGAATAGGATATCTAATGAAAAGGTGTTGATGGAGGGGAAGTGAACCACTGGTACTCTATCACTGAACGAAACGAAACAGCGGAAATTTTTACTTCATGTCGGTATTCTGTAAGTAAAGTGAGCGAAAAATGAAATATTTATTCATTTTAACTAAAGTCAGAAAAGCACTCAAGCGATCAAAGCTTAAGCACAGGGTTTCTACTTGTGTCGTAACTAGAATTGCCAGTTTGCCAAACCTAATAAATAGCCGGACAGATTAGCCAGATTGGCCGGATATTTGGATAAAAAGGCCAGACACCCTACATTATTGAGCATTTTGTGTCTCAGTATTATTGTTCGGCTTTTTAAATTTCGCTCCTTTGCGAAACGTAAAAAGTCGGACAAGCCGGACACCGTTTATTTTGGCCGGACACGAAATCAAACAGCCAATGTACGTCCGTCTTTATCTGGACGCCTGGCAACCCTAGTCACAACAATACTTAATTGACAAACTCCATCTAATATTCCTTAATATATGGCATACACGGAATGTAGGTAGCTAGTTTACATCACGAAATGATCATCCGTACACCGCCCGACGCTTGTCAAAATCATATATGTCATCAAAATTTTAATACTATAAAATGACAGCTTTGACGTTTTACAGTTTTGTCACCTTAAACATTTCTAATGTATCAATCAAGTGCTCGATAAACTGTACCATGACAACGGCGGGGCGATAGTAACGTATACGATTAGATAGGTAAAATCAACACTCGTCGAACAGTACGCGTGCTAACAAGCCAAAATTTACCTATTTGTAAATTCCTATGTAATCGTAACTGTATTTCAAAATGGGAACAGTTGTAATAGTAAAACGTGCACTAAAGTGCACGCTGGGTTCAAACAAGAAGAGATCGAGTTCATTTCGACCATGGATGAATTAGACCACTCCGTGCCTCGGAGAGTATGCCAAGCGATTGCCTTCCGGATTTACCATGATATTGGTGACAACGGTCCAACGGTATCATGGTAGCAGCTTCTCGAGTTAGCGCAGAGGGATTGCCCTCTTTTAAAATACAAAAATTATAGGAGGGTTTAACTTCAGCAGGCCCAGACAGGCTGTATCCTTGATACAGCCTTAAATTTTACCCGGATATGTCACGATTTCTTTCTCCAAAATAACCCAGAACTATGCAACGTTGAGCATAATTGCATACACAAATAATACAAACACGTTTACGCGATTTCGGAACACGTAGAAACGTTTGTTGTGATTATTTCATTAATCACCAGGTAAAATGTATTGCATACGTTGTGTCAACCGCAGCCCACACGTTAGCGATTTGTCCGCATAGTAGATCTCATACTTTTCGCCTTCGTTCACTTATGCACCGACAGATGGCGACAATGCATAAGTTCCTATTCACGAAATTATCCTCGTCCCAAACGAAAACATAGACGTATCCTTCAAAAAACACCCGACGCACAACACCTTTGGGATACGAATGCGAGATGTGTCACTTAATTAAAAATTGCGGCCGACCTCATTACAGACAAATATCCTTCGCGCCGCACGCGTGTCTCACCAGCGCCGACTCGGATAAACAACGATATAAATTAATGAATGCGGTGCTGGCTCATGCGCCAATGTATTTATGGTTAGCGCCATCCACATGGTGCGGGCTTGTAATTCAACGAATTACCGGCACGCGTATGCATACAAGTAAAACTTACGAAACTTTGCCGGTCGGAATTGGCTGCGAATGATATACTGCGCAGGTATTACGTTCCCCGACCCTTCCTTCTTCTCTGCTGCGTTCCTATTTTACGTTATTGCGAAGCTTTCGTGACGAACTTCACAACGGCAAAGTTTCGTGTGTTGTACTGTACACGACCTTCATTGTAGACGTGTCCGCCGAGATGTAGAGCTTATTATGGGGATTGCACACTTGCAGTTTTTCGGTTCCCGATTTCACCGGACAGATCATGAAAAGCCGAAGACAGATTATGTAAAAATATCTGATGAATTACCTAAAAATCTTATAACTAAGAAAAATAATTACAAAATTTCAGTAAATTATGTACACGATTTTTTTCAGTATTTATAAAATAAAACTATTTGTGACTACGAAAATCTATATTATTTTGGTATTTTTCATTGCATATCTACATGTCCAAAATGTGTAATTAATCTCGAAATGTATAATATATTTCTTTTAACTATATTCTTTATTGAATAGTATATATAATAGTGTAATACTAAATACTTGTAACTTATTAATCTATACATAACAAAAATTGTATTAAATGATGTTAGGTATGTAACTTGACTTAGGGTATATAGAACTAAAAATACACGGATATTACTAAGAAGAGCGAGGGACTCGGAATATTTTTTTTTAATGTATTTATGCTTTTTATTAACAAAAATGATGTACTTATTTTAAAAAAATAATCTGTTCTTACGGGCTCATTAACATTGTAAAATTATAATTTAAATTCAAAAAAGCGCAACCTTAGGGCGTCGAAGTGCATTCAACGCAAGAATTCTTGTAATACATTCGTGTATTACAAATTATGACACAATTCGTAATAAAAAATATATGAACAAACATATTTGTGTATAGAAAATAAGACGGAGCTTTTTATATCGTGTTCCTATACTGCGGTACCGCCTCATTCACAGTTGTTAATTTTACCAATCTTATTTCATCATATTTTTATGTACTTATCGATTATTATCCCAATTTTTATATTGCAATTTATTCTGCTATATTTTAATATAATGAATATATGAATACATGTACAACAATTATATTATGATAGAATAAATGCTTGAGTAAGTTAACTTCGCTAATATGTCTCCACGATCAACAGCTGCTCAGAAACAGCAGTCGACTTTTTCCGCTGTCGTTTCACTTTTGTTCCTAGAAGGGGCCGCTCTCGAGCCGGTGGCCGGCCGGTGATTGCATACTAGAGAAATGCATTTAGACGCATTGTGAGCGAGACAATGATCCGTTCGCTGCGTGGGAATCGCTTTCTTAGGGTGCCGCGGGCAGAGCTAGGACAAGAGTTAAATACCCGCTGATAATATTTTCGTATAAAAATCGGACACTGACAACTCATTGCACGAACTTCGATAAGAATAAATGTTGAATATAAAAGGTTCACCTTTAAAGATGAACTCTGTAAAGGAACGAATGTTATAACTGTATTTACCGTTGCTGTTACCATATATGTATTACGTAGGATAGTTGAATTGAGTTTGCTCGTTAGTCCAAGGAGAACTTACTTTTGTCTATTGAGTAAGTAATTAAGTCTGTGTTAGTCAATCACAGCTTTCGTTAGATAAGACAATAATTAATTAGAAATAGAAACAAGAAAAAGACGTAAATGACTACACAATCGCATAAAAAATAGTGCCAAAAGAGAAAATGAATGATATAAAGACAGTAATTAGTGAAAAATAATCATTTATATCGTATATGTATAATTGTATCAGGATAACCTTTAAGTGACTGAGTTTGAGGAACAAAGAAAATATCTGCTAACTGCCGTCCGACCATAGAGTAGTTTTTTTTTTTGAGGGTGTAAAAATCTTCACGACGAAGATACCCGGCCACGCGACCTAGAGACCGGGTTATGTGGGATTTTTACCCACTAAAAAAGCACTCCCTTGGGGTAACTCTACTGTAACGCGTATATTTCCGACCCGGAGTCAATATGCGTTGACGGACGGATGATGCGAACAACAAACACAGTTTGGGGACTTCGCGTCGCGTGGGAAATATAGAGTAGTTTAAGTTTAGAAAGTCGAGGTCAAAATTCATTCATTGGTGATTGATTACATTACACAACTTACTCAAAAAAATATTTCATAGATACAGTGCACAATGGTTATGCACTGTTGCGTTTTCAATAAAACAGGTTTCGTAAATAATTCACGCGTCACATTAATGGGGGATTTTACTCAGAAGTTTCGCGCAATACACGGATCCTTTAAACATGCAAATTGGCGACAACAATAACAGTTATCGAGAGTAATTAGTACTTAGCTTTGATTCTGATTCTATAGCAAAAATTTTGTTACGAATCAAAATTAGCATTAATAGCGATCTGTGTAGTTCGACTTCACGGTACACTGTCCCGTCCACAATTTTACTTCTTAATCGGCCGTTTACACTTACGAGTTCACTTCACTAAGAAACCGCCCTACCAAATTCACCATACCTGCGATTTGGCAGGTTTTCGGTAGAAAACCTGCCAAATGCGACTTCATACGTCACATGCTACATGTGACGTATGAAGTCGCAGTCGCAATTCAGCGATGAACAGTTTGGATGATATAGTTTCGACATCGTGATTTGTACAAAAGCTCAAAAACAGTGAGGAAAAGAAGAAAAATAGGTAATCTGACAATAAAGCAAAACTCTAATAAGTCTAATTATGATATCTAAAATAGATATTTTTTTATAAGGTTACATAAATAACCTTGTGCTTGTAGTATTTTGACACTAGGGGTAGTAAAAAATTATTACAAAAATAGAATTGAAAAAAAATATGTATATATGTAGTCCTTATACCAAGATTTTTAATTCTATTAAATCACTGTCCTTAAATATAAGCTTACTATACGCGATTATGATCATTTTGACGTTTGAATTAAATGAAATGCAGCCTATATTCTGTTGCCAACCCATGGAAAATGCACAGTACAGTAATTTGAGATATGTCTCTAAAGCTCTAAAATCATCTCTGAATCTCTAAAATTACTAAACGGTTTGTCTATTTGTCTGTACAAACAGAAAAAAAACGTAAGAATTGTTTTTATCGTATGTCCCTTCGTAAAACGAAAGGGGAAGCTCTTGCCTTTTCACTTACATATCTTCAATGTAGACCCATCGGGTTCTACTGTTTTATTATATGTCAGATGAGTTCAAAAGAGATCCTACGGGTGAAGCTCTAGGTACATTAATATTTTTATTAAATGCATCCGATATTAAAGTAAAATAAAAGGATGGCAGTGGTGAATTGTTACATAAGTATTATTTTATTAATGTAAAAGAGTGATTAAATGACATAGACATATTATATCTATGGTTCATCGATAATTTTTAAGAATTCGCAGAAAAATGCAGTGGGTAGGTAATTTAAATATGTCACAGAACCATTTCTAGGAAACGAAAACTCAATTTCAGTAATATGCAAATTAAGGCAAAAGGTTATTGTATTGTGTGAGGTGTTAATTCGAGGAAATCTATAGTAGACGCTTGCCTGCAACATGCATTAACATGCAGCATGCAACCCACCGCTGACCCTCGAATCTGTCTCTCCCACTACGAATCTCTATCCAAATGATTGAATATTGATGCCAATGATATACTGTAAATGGTATTTAATTCTAATGAGAAATTATGATTGTTAAGGGGTATGGTGAATAACCGATGTATCATTGATTTATAAGCCGCCGCCAATTTGTGCTGCCATGGATGACAATAAGAAATGGGTATTGTAGTGGCCCGCTTAACGAGGTTGTGTTGGTTGTTTTAACGCTCCTTGCACCCTGGTGGATGTGACTGTCGGCAATTCCTGAGGATGTGCCTGGTTGGCATGAAACGTACGTAGAATTGACAGTTTAACAGTTAGCGGAATAAGATAATTATAAAAATAAATAACACTTGCTTAGGTGTTCGATATCTGTCAATCCTCTGGAATCAATATTCAATCATTTGGATAGAGATTCGTAGTGAAGAGGCAGATTCGAGGGTCAGCGGTGGGTTGCATGCTGCATGTTAATGCATGTTGCAGGCAAGCTTCCAAAAGGTTATTTAAAGTATGTTATGATGAGAATATGTTATGATCACGAGAATATGATGATGATGATGATGATGATACAACTGAAATCTTCGATGGTCTTTAATGTTCTCCGGCCAGGGGAGGCAACAGCGGGAGAGGACAGAAACTTCTAGTCCGGATATTGCCTAATAACAATGTTTTGTTGTTTTGGGAGATTGTTATTATAGTACAGGTGTGATCGATTCGATTTGATATAATTTAATTTGATTGGCGAATCGAGTGAGTGATATTTTAATATAATAAATGGAGAGATTAATAAAAAAAAATGCAAATTTAACCCAACTCCATCGAACCTAACTCAGTTTAACCTAACCTTCGTAGACTTAACTTTAAAAAAAAACTGCACCCCTTTGGTAAACCTAACACACACAGTTTCGATTTGAATAACTCTGCTCTCGACAGTCAACGAACGCATCGAAAAGAAAAAAGACAAGACAGAGAGTCATAAAGAAACAATCATAATATAAATGAACATAATATGATGAAGTATACTTGATTGTTTCATAGCAATATCTACAGCAGAACACACAGTTTAATATAAATTACATATCACAGTGATCTTTTAATTGAGGTATTGTTTGTTTGTAGGAACCATTTCCAATAAAGAGATATTTGAACGTCGAAATCATTTAAAAATCGAGACTATGGTAATTGTATTTGTCGTTTTGTGTACTACAAACATCTCTGAACCAACTTCGAAATAATATGAATCGAAAATTAACACTCCTGCTAAAATACCAAAAAATTTCGTTCATGTGTACCATTCTTTGTAATAATCAAGCAACCTAGATAAATATCACCGCCTAGATATCAATCACCGTCTTTATACTACAATACTACATTTATTCATATTTTTTACGATTCCGTACCCAAAGAGTTCCAGCGAGACCTTATACGTCTACGCCGTCTACCAATCCATCTATCTGTCCTGCCTTTAAAAGGTTGTATAGTATGAATCTTAATAGCTGGTGATTTAAAATTTTATTAAATAAATCTTTTATTGTTTATTTTTAGCTATAATCTTTAATAAAGTGTGTAGGAGAGTAATGGAAATTTTTCGATAATAATAAAAGTTTTGCATAAAAATAAACTTTTTGAACCTTAATAGGTGGATAGTTGAAGTTTTAACAGAGTATTTGGTAGGCGACCACACAAATACCAAAAAAAAATTAAAAAATTAGGGAGTTGCTGATAAGAAAAAAAATAAATTTAACTTGTTTCATTGTTTATCCATCGTAAAAACAGTAATACACACAAGCATCAAAATTGTGTATAATTTTAGTGCAAGCTCTGAAATAAAATAGTAAGTACCACCCGTAAGTCAAATTCACGCTAAGAATCCCGTTTTGAATGAAAAAAAATCGACTTTTTTTAAAATATTGATATAGAATCCTACGGTGCACGTATTCGAGTAGCAGTTGTTTACTTTTTTTTAACAGCACATTTTTGACTATATTTACATGCATTGACAAATAAAAGTTCTTCAGCCATGAAACAAACCTCTAAATCATGTAATAGAATATTCGAAATAGAAGGATTCGCGAGATGCAATTGGCGTATTCGCGATCTCTCCAAGGCATTTGAATGTGTTTATCATGAAACTCTGATCGGGAAACTACGTCATTATGGAGTAACAGGCCGGGAACTCGACTTTCTGAGGTCGTATTTGAGTAACAGGCTTCAGAGAGTCGATGTCAATGGCATGAGATCGTCTGGATGTATAGTCCACATGGGTGTACCACACGGATCAAATCTCTGTCCCTTTCTTTTTTTAGTTTACATAAATGATTTGCCTAACCTTGTTATGGATGTTCATGAGATAGTACTGTTTGCAGATGATACTTCTTTCTTATTCAAAGTTAAAAGACAACAACCCACCTATGACGATGTGATTAATGCTATCTGTAAACTAAAGAAATGGTTTACGGCAAATAA
The DNA here is from genome assembly GCA_005406025.1 of Eumeta japonica. NCBI lineage: Eukaryota > Metazoa > Arthropoda > Insecta > Lepidoptera > Psychidae > Eumeta > Eumeta japonica. The sequence continues at coordinate 49,193 of BGZK01000225.1, forward strand.
CCTACTTCTTAATGAAAACAAAATGTGTTATGTTAATGTTTATGAAATGTTAATTATAATTATATTATACACAGGGGGCTTCTTATTAATGAAGTAATTCTTAGAATCGATTCAGTAGTTCGATTCAATAATACAAATACGCAGACAACGTAAAATACGAATGCAAATTTTCTTTTTAGAAATTTTCCGCTTCGCGAATACAACATATCGCCATTTTCATAGGAATTGGATGAATGGTTTACGCAAGCACAAAAACGACAAAAAAAATATATTATTATACACCCCCACTCCCCCTCATGAAATACGCGTCTCATTACTATTAAGTTAGAAAACGCCATATGTACATACCGACAGGCAGACAGAATCTTATCAATTGCACAATTACATGTTCTCACTGTCCACTAATTTTCATCATAATTGGTTAAACAGTTCTTTGGTATAAATTAACATACAGGGAAACAGATTAAAAATAGTTTATTATTTGCATCATCACATATTTTGATTATACACCAATTTTCGTAAAGATCGATCAAAATGTTATAAAAAAAGTACAGACAGACAGACACAGTAGCCTATAATTTGCTCAATCACCTGTTCCCTTTCTATACGAATTTATATCACGATCGGTCACACCATTTTCAACTTATAAAGGAATATACAGACAGACAGATAGATGTAAATTTTATAAATTCTAGAATGGAGGTCAGTAAGTTATAAAGTACGTATTCATCGCAACGTTTCAAAAAAAAAATTGAATGTACAGACGGACTTATATACAGGCTTATATGGTAGTATAGATATAGTTTAATATATTTTTGACTTTCAAACATTTTACTGTTTCTTTGTCTTTAAAATATTTCCTAAAACAGTACCCGTTTTCGAAGTGTCCCGAGCCCAAATACTGCTACGGACATCTCAGATACTCTAAATTGACAGGAAAACCCCCGTGGGTCGGGTATCCAAGGCGTTTTTATAAATGTATTCATTTCGACTCCATCCGACGCATAAATACGAGCGCTGCACAAAACAACTCGAGAATAATCCTCGAGTTCGTTAGCTACAATGTTGCCAACGACAGGCGATTTCCAATAATTTATTTCGTTACAGTGTTGCGTGTACCGCTATAAATTCCCGGAGGATGTTGCCATACTCCGCCGGTAGCGTCGACGTCGGCCTTTCTTATGTCCGTGCCGGCGCACGGCTCTTGGTCTATGCGCCGGTTTTTGTCGGGATCGCTGGGTACGCGAAGAAAAATAACGTCGTCTTTACAAATATCCGGAAGTTTTTTACATGACATGCCATCCGTTCATGGCGAAGTGTATAATTTTTTTTTATTATTATATATATAGCAAATATATACTACGGAATATATTATAATAGAATACTTTATAACGTGTTCTATTATTGTAATAACAATAGCGGTAAAATAAAGCGCGTATATATACGCGCTTTATTTTACCGCTAAGCTGTTTAACTAAAAGCAGGGCAACCACTATCTGCGTTCGTGTATTTATTTGACATTTATGGAATTTTTATGCTCTATAGGCATATATTGATAACGATTTATACGTCATTAAGGTTAATTTAAGTCGATTTCCCTATATACTACATTTAAATATTGTAATGATTTCGAAACGGATATTTATGACATTCAAGTTTTATTTATTATTAACGTATTTTTCCTGTAGATTATTAAGATTTTCTTTATTCACTTTTTGCATGTATTAGTTTTTTATTGATTCCCCCAATTTTGTTCTAGGGTTTATTTCTCGCGAGTCAGCCGTCTATGATCTAAGCAAAAACATCGGTACTCGAACAAATGATAGGACAAAAAATAATTACCGCTTTTAAAGTTGTCTCATAACTCTTGTACTTGTGGTACGGTAAGCAAAAAACGAGCTTTTTAAAACTAGACATAGATAAAATCATCACATTTACAAATTTACCCAAAATACAAAAAGAAAAAGCAAAACCTACAATATACGACTGTGAAACTATGTCTTGTGTATATATTATGGTATTTTAGAACTTTTCTCATATTCAATGTTGTAAGATATTTTATGCGTGTCGCGGTTTATAGTGTATTTTGTATAATTTTACATATAAACGTTAGCTACTAGTTTTATTGTGCATATATAATAATTTAAGGTACCTAAACGCACAAAATTTTATCTACCTTATAAAATATAGGTTTTTAAAAGGCACTTAAAACAGATTCTCTTAATTGGTATTACACTATATTTTAATTACGCTATATCTTGTATGTAAATTTTCGTACTTTATAAAACAACCCAATTTATTTAGTTTAACAGAAAGTGTAACCGTTATAAATGCAAAGAATTTTTGCTACAGGAAGCGGCTGTCTTACGCCAATATACCGTCTATGGCTTTTGAAAAAGGGTTTCGATTTTCATAAACTTTGAATTATTCTCCCGTCTACACGTTACAGCTGTCATTATTCAGGAGACCACTCGGAATTCTAAGGCGTACAAACACCAAAAGTATAGATTTCGCATAATATAAGACGCACGTGCATCGATCCGCGTACAGTGGCGTATAAATGTAGTCAATTCTGCATGCTCAATTGGGTGTTTGTATTTCTGAATACGTTATGACTAATATTCCATTTATCATTGTTACAACGGCGACTTCAAAAATTATCCGACACTGTCTTCATCTTTCATTTATACCTAAACTTTTCGGATCTGAACGAAAAAAATAAATTCAAAAATGCACGCCGCTATGGCTTTTATAATAATGAAACGCACAAAAAATAAAACAGTAATGTATGGTCAATCCAGGATGAAAATTTAATTGAAAAAATAAGAATTTACAATTCAAAATTTCCGCTCAACTCACTTGCAGCGACACTTGAGATATCTTAAGAAAACAAAAAAAATTGGTTATGTGTAAAGTCGATTTACGGACGATAATTTTACGTGATAACATCATAAGAGAACATTAATGACAAATCTGCATACTTTCATGAATTGAATTGGATTATTATGACTGAATTATCATTATTTTGTATCTCTCTTCCACTTCATCGACCGATAGAGTGGAAGAGAGATAGATGCGTCACAAGCCGAACGCTTAGGACGCGCCTCTCTATCGCTTGTTCCGCGCTCTCGCTCGCACGCTCGGTTCAGGCGGAACGCGACAATTAGTCATGCTTTTTCGTGCGTGCAGAGGGCGTTCATCGATTTATAAGACGTTATCACGCCAAAAAAAAAACTAAAGACAAATATTCTTAAATACTAGGCTAAGATGACTCATACGATTAAGGATACTCAGACCATTTTCTCCAAAACTATTAATTTCTCTTGATCGTTCGTTGTAATAATTGTATCTTGTGTGAGAGACTTGAATTGGTATAAAGATTGAAGGATAAAGATTCCTCTTCAAAATAGTGCACATTTTATATCAATTAAGTACATTATATTATTAGTGAGAACTATGAGATTTAAGTAGGCTTAATGTTTTCTGTTGAGCGACAGTAACGCTCAGTTGCGTTGCGGCTTATAATAGTGCAATAATAGGAATATGCTTTACGATCTACATATTCTAGTTCTTACGATGACTAATTTCTTTTGTTTAGTCGGGATATAAGATGGTTTCTATTCCAACTAAGCAAAGTTTCGACAGACAGACGATTTCTATACGTTATAATATAAATTAGGCAATATGTTTCCGAATGATATCTTATTGTATTAAACAGAAAAGCAAATATTCCAAATCTAATAACCCTCGTTTTGGACCTCGCCGCAGCCGGCTAAAATTTAAACTAAAATATCTCTCATTTCCGAATCATAAACATTTTAATCGTTTTTAAATAAGATTGCAACACGATCGCCATCTTTTATGCTATCCATACATATAGTAATTTAGCTGTCAAATAGTTGATGCATCGTCTCGCCAGTTCTCTTTACAGCCATTGTATTGAAAGAAAATATTTCTCAATAGGACGGGGCTATAATATACTTTTTGTGGAGCGTACACCAGACCGTGCTACTAAAGTAAAAATGATGCTGTTCCGACCGCGGCGCGAGCGCGCTACCAAATGGTCGTGACTTTTATAGAGCTACGTGTCTATAGGCGTCGCTGTTTATTATTTATTTCAACATACTTATATCGTTGTTTATTACTAATTTCTGTAAGATATGATATTCTGGAAGATAATGTAGTCGACATTAAGAGTCGTCTCATAGTAATCTTTAAAATTACATGAAATTTTTTTTTAAATTATCAATTGTCACGTTTTCGATTTGTATTGTTCTGACTTTGAAATTAAAGTTTAATATGAAAATTGAATCGATGTATAAACGAAAAAATGAATATGTTTAAGTTGTTTAGTATTTTTGTGTATTCTGCCTTCATGGATCCACATTCCAATTTTCTTATTAATATTCCTAGATCATGAAGCTTTCTAGTCATTAAGAGCCACGTCGTAAGACAGCATCCAAAGCAGTAAACTCCTTTAAGCGGTTTAGTAGACGGAAGGTGGCTCCCTGCCACTTTAGTGGTCGTGTAAGCCGCTTATGACTCACTCAACATCAATAGTCGATGAGCATCAGAGCAAGATAGCAGCAGGTCTTGGGATATTTTAATATTTTTTTTTTGTTATCTATTATTATAAACTCGCGCCTATTTCTCAGAAGAATAGGCAGACTATAGACTTCCACACGCTACAATCTTTGCATATCTCTTTTGTTTCACTGACATTCATCAATCTTTTCATGCAGGCTCAATAAGAAAGAAGGAAATCGGGAGTAAAAGAGGACGAGGATGAAAGTGAAAGATGGAGAATGAACCGAAATTAATTGAGGGAAAGAGACTCTAGATTAAGGGATAAAATATTTGAATTAGGAATGGGATCAAGAGCAGAATTGGTAAAGGGATTAGGATTAGGTTTAGACTTCACGGACGAAAGATATCCGGCCACGCGACCTACAGACCGGGTTACATAGGATTTTTACCCTCTAAAACCACTCCCTTGGCGTGACTCTATTTGCGAATCTTATGTATCCGACGTGGAAGTAATATATACTTAGACGAGCGGGTGAAGCGAACAACAAAGTTTGGGGATTTCGTGTCGCGTGGGAATTCCAATTATGACCGTAAATTGAAACTCGATTCCGGTCCCGGTATTATTCCCGATACCGGGTACCGCTGTCGATTCAATTCTGATCAAATTGTCTGGCAACAACGTATCTTCTTACACCCACATCTCACGTTCTGTCTCATTCGGTTTATTATGGAACGATTTCTCTCCCTATCTTAATCTCGATCTCGGTCTTCTTAGGCTTGCAATCCCAGACCGGGTGGATGGTCTTGACTCTCTCTCGGGCATTGCTCCTAGCATTAGCCCTGAGAAAATAGTATACGGAAATCGTCCTACATTCACGCAGTCAAGCCCCAAGCCGCAGTAAAAAAATCTAGTTTAGCCTTATATGTTTATTTTGATATATAGGAATAGCTATATTTCATTCAGTCAGTCCAGTATTTTATGAAATGTATAAAAGGATAACATGTCTTCATAAACATTCACGTTTACAATATTAGTATGATGTTATCAAACGGTGAGTCTCATCAGTCTCACCATTTTCAAAACTTTTGGTCAGCCAACAATTTTTGTTTTAAGGAGTTTTCTATGTAAGTCGGTAAGTATATTGTTAAGCTTAGACGGTGTCATTTCATTGCCTGCGACAACTTCCAAACCGGTACTGGAACAGTAAGAACATCTAAGAATTAAGGTCTGCAACCAACAATACTATAGTGAAGATTTAAAAACTAGCAATCTAAAACTAGCGTGGAGCACCAGACTTTTTGAGTCTCAATCGACATTTTAGCACTGTCATTTTCTCTTTGACACACATCTGGCCCAAAATCCTTCGCCACACAAACTCTCTTATTCACACTGGCTGCTTCAAGCATATCGTCAGTACATCATTATTCTTAGCATGCTTAGAAAAGTACGTGTTGCCTGTTTATTTATTTTTTTTTCCATTATTAATTTTACAAATCCTTAAAAACCTACTATTATCATATGCAAAAAGAAAAATATTATTAATTTAATATTACATGCTGCTGAAAAGTGTTCTCCCCCAATGTCTTTATTTCAGACTGAGAAGGTAGATCCTTAAGCCGCTTGCCTAGCTTAACCGCTAACCGCTAGGCTGGGACAGCTAACAATGTTATCGCTAACGTGGTGATAATGTTAGGGACCAGCCGTTCAACGTGTTGTCGAAAGCGCGGAGCGAATTTAGCGATTTGATTTTAATAAAAACTTCATTGGTTAATTCGCACTTAATCCTTAATTATTTATTATTACTATGTAGAGCAGTTTTGCCGTCGCTCTTGGCACTAAATAATAATAACGACAAATATGTATCTTCTTACTGGATATCTAAAATTATTAAAATATATTAATTCGTTCTAAAACTATATTACAGTTATAATTTATTTAAACAATGGCAAACTATATACAATCATATAGATATAGACATATAGAGACCAAACTCCATGATTACAAAATCTTCATTTATTCATCAGAATTCTTTTACCGTTTTGACTTTGTGTGTGACACACGGTGTTATATATATGAAAACAGCAACACAAATACCTACAGCAAAGAAAACCTGTGTTATTTTGAGACAAACGTTGTATTTGCATGCGGCATTGCGGGCATACAAATAAGTAATACATAGCTTAATAGTGGGCGGTTCACATCCATGGAATCAGTGATTGCGCAAGCCGCTCCGATCGATGCACGCTTGATCATCGAGCTGGTGATGTCTTTGAAAGCGTTTGAGGTCGGAGAAGGCAATCTCCCGTATACTTTTAATCTATAAACAAATATTTGACTTTGGAAAATAAAAAATATGACTTCTATGAAAATAAATATTATTACTTAGACCGATGAGAAAACTAAGCCTAATAAATTTTCTACATGCCCGAAAATTTCAACTTGATATAAATAAGATGCGTGAACTTCAATGCCTACCTGCACACTAAATAACTCATTAGATATTTCCTTTTATTTAACTATCTACCTTAAACGCTCGTATAAAAAAGATAAAGTATATAAATACGGGGATAAACATCTTATTTTTAGATCGGGGCATAATAAATCATACAATTTTTATATGAATAATTTCCAATAATTTTTGCGATGTATGTGAATAAATTGAGAGTTAAAAGGTATAAAAACAAACAAAGAGTCTGTTTACCAAACTTATTATACTTTTTTATTTTTTTTTTCTTCATATTGTGCTATTACTTTGTCGTGGTATTAATGCGAATAATTTAATACGAAGTAATACAAAGAGTTAATTTACTTTGATTATTCTACATTTGTAACACTCTTCAACATTTTACAATAACATTGTCGTAGGGCCATGCTTTAGTCAAGTTGGTTGATCAATAAAAATTGACCGGCTTGAACGATGATATACAACACTCTCACAGGCTTAAAGTAATAAATCTTATCTGTAATGTTTCATCCAGTGAATGTAAGTTCCGGTGGCTCGTTCGACTTCATCAGCCCCTTTACTTTAAGATCAATCCATTTTCTTCTCCACCAGACATCCTCTTCTTAGGCAAGAGGCTTGCGACGTATCGGTGGCTCCTCTCGTTTTCTGAGCATCCATGGGTGGCGGTGACCGCCTACCCTCCGGTTGCTCGTATGTTCATATACCTCTCGTCAATTATATAAAATAGAAATTAAGACTGTTTAATATTGTTGTAAAATGTTGAACGAAACGTCATACGAAAATCCTTCTTCGGTATCGGTTGACGTCGACTTCCGCGGGTGGCGCTTCGTGCAAGCCGATCGCCGTCCGCGCCTAAACTACTCATTACGGTAGAGATGACAGTCGCCCACAGCGGCAGCAATTACGGCTGCTGCCCGCGCAGGTAAATGGCTCCGGGAAGCAAGTCGCCGTTTGCTGTTTGCATCCGATATTATTGCTGTAGGTTCGCTCGACTGCGCGACAGCAGCGGCAGGGTTATGCACCGATGACGCGTCGCGGGTCAATGAACTTCATTTAATTTTATCTCTACCCATAACCGAGTTCCGCACGAGCGACACATCACAGGTTACATTTTGATCTGAAACAAACTCTATAAAGACAATATTTTCTGTTTGTGCATGTTAATATCAGCCATTCTAAAACAGATCAGTTTTATTGGACTGCACTTATTGAAATTTGTTTTATTTGTCTCTAAATCAAATACGAAATAGTAAAAATTTACAACAAAGAATTTGAAATTATTTTTTACCGGTACAATAAAAAAAGAAATAGTTTATTAACAAATGGTCTTATTATTATTTGACAATATATAATCGAATAATTATGTGACTATGTATAATAATTTCATTGTAGACTATTAGAATTAGACGCTTGCCTGCAACATGTGTTAACATGCAACATGCTACCCACCGCTGACCCTCGAATCTGCTTTTCCACTACGACTTCTTATCCAACGAATTGAGAAAATTGAGAGAATTGACAGATATCGAACATTTAAGCAAGTGTTAATTGTTGCTTTATCTTAGTCCGTTAAATAGTTATATTGTTAATTTTACCTACGTTTCATCCCATCTAGGCACATTCTCAGGAAAATGCAGATAGTCATATCCACTAGGGGGTAAGGAGTCTTAAAACAGTTTTAATATTTTTTTGGTTTTAACATTTTTTAACACTCCTTACGCTCCGGTGGATGTGACATTTTTCCAAGGATGTGCCTAGTTGGTATGAAACGTACATAGAAATAACAATATAACTATATAGCGGACTAAGATAAATAAACAATTAGCACTTGCTTAGGTGTTGGATATCTTCCAATCCTCTCGAATCAATATTCAATTCAATTCGTAGTAAAAGAACAAATTCGGGGGTCAGCAGTAGATTGCATGTTGCATGTTGATACACGATGCGGACATGCGTCTAATTGTGAATTTTCGCGAATCAACACTTCACACAATAAACTATTTGAATTATTTCATTAACTACAATTTTATTGTAATTAATAAATATTACACCGAATTCGACCTTGACCACGGGTGAACCAACCGATTGAGTCTCAGCATTGGGGTGATAAAAACCAGACACGAATAGTTTTATTTTCTAATAAATAGCCACTTCTTCATAAAGTCCAAACAGACGTAGCGCATCACGACGATGTAATAACAGGTGTGAACTGAACGTCTGTTATCGTATCGGACGTTTTCACGCAACGCCCGTCCGACAAACGACCGGCAGACACTAGACACGTGTCACTAATTAAAAAGCTAGAGGTTCCGATTTGAAAATTCTCGTTAATGCAATGATAATTTGAAGCGGTGTAAGGTTTTATAGAGTGGTCGACTTAGAAGGGATACTTAATTTATGTACAAGGATAATTTTCTACAACTACCTTTGCTGCCGCGGATTCGTCTACTTGGACATCCTGGCCCTCTAACGATTCCAATATGTACGAAGCCGGGGCGAATGCTAGCATCAAAATGAAATATAGGCTGTATTACTCGGGGACAGTGTAACTTTGTATCGGTCAAGAAATTTTTAGAATCGGTGTAGCAGTTATTTACAATTATACAAATATGTGTCAAGTCGGCGACAAATGTTTAAATAGCTTACATAAAAATCTGTGTTTATTTTATTATATAATATATTATCTTACTGTTTATATTTAATGTTTGTTTTTGTCATGGAACTGAATAAAGAACGGGTTTCATTAGTTCAAGTTTTCTAAGAAGTTTGTATATAAAAAAAACAACTCTATCAACGAAACCATCTTCAAAAAGTTAATCAAAACCTAATTAAAATCGTAATTCACAAAAAATTAAATCGCACCTTTTAAATAAAGGCAATTTGCGTAATCAACGTCCCAAAAAATGTCAATGACGACACCATATCGATTTTTGAGTTTGTTTTCCACCTTTGAGGGATTGACTTAAAAAAAATCTCAAAATACGTATTTGTTTATTTGTCTTTTGGATTATTTTTACGAAGCTTCGTGTCGAAATTTTTATTTAATATTGAAACTTGGAATCTCCATTTTGGCTCTTTAGGGGTTGAGTTTCGGAATTTCCTTCCTTATTCCCTGTCTAAATCCTAAAGGGAATCGCTAGGCATAATTTCAGCTTCCTAGGTTCAAGAGTTTGGGCTGGGTGTAGATAAGTCAGTGAGTCAATCAATCAGGATTTTTTTATGTACATGGATAAATAATAATCAGCTAATGAAATAAGTATTTCACCTATGCACGTAATTAAATTCTTCTAAGTTTATGTAAAAGTGTTGTGTTGTCAATTTCACTTTTAACATAGAATCCGTATGAGCGAAAAAGGAGTGAAAATACCGTTTTATTCATTAATAGAAGGGGCAAATACAGTACGACAATTAATGACAACAGTAATACAATTGAGTAGGGATCTTCTTACACGCCGAAGACCTGAATATAGAAAAGACCAGCCCAAATTTTCGGCAGTTGAAAAAGATGCATTTTATTACATGACATAATAATCAAATTCTATAAATGATGTTCGAGCCCTTTGCATACACTCTTTAGCTGTCATAAACCTAGAAAATTATTTTGCGAATTGACGAATTGATATAAATTTACGGTAAATGCATTACGTTAAAATGAGACCTTTAATAAGTTATGAAGGGTAATCACTATAACTTAATAACTATAAGAGTCTCTTCCATCTCTTTTTAAACTGACATTTAACAAAAAGTCAGCTTTAAAATAAAATTTGCTTTCCACGTCCACATTTTAACATTATTGGGGCTACAAAAAAAAAGGTAAGAAGAAGACGTGGAACGCAAAATTGATTTTTAAAATGACATTTTGTTAAAATCCAGATTAAAAGGAGATGGTGGAGAAAGCCCCAAAACTAATAATTTTACAAAAAAATACTATTTCATCTATACAGAGCAAAGTTGCGTTAATAAATAAAAACATAAAACGTCAAAGTATGTATACTTTGACGTTTTATGTTTTTATTTATTTAAAACTAATTATTTAAAAATAAAATATTTCTTTATTTATTTACAGTCTACTTACTGTACTTAGGTTACCTAAATTAACGAATAATTGGTCCTTTTAGTTCCGGTGATAAGAGTAGAAAATCCTCCATTATTGTCATCAAACGAATAGCCGAAAATATTTATCCTGCTTAACAATAACGCAAGAAATTTAAACTGGAAAAGAGTGAGTTTGATACTGTGATTAACAACTTACTAATGCGCCCCCTGCCGGCTGTAAGACACGATCGAAACGGAAGTGATAGTGCATTAATTTGGCGTGGTTTATGCGGCGATAGAGAGTTGCGACAAAATAATAAATACTGACACACGTATTTCTGGCACGCGTATTTCTGGCACTCGTATTTCTGACCGACGTATTCCTGAGACACATCCCGATCAAAATCTATTCTCGTAGGAAACGCTCCGCATTCGGTGAGTACTGGTGCCGTTAATTCAAAACTGCATACATAGCAGATACCTAAAAAATACTTAGAACCAGATATATATTTTATTGTTCACATGTTAAAGCCTTTTAATATGTCAAATTTACAAAAAGCTAATCTTTTTAAGAAATGGGTTATCCAGCACAAAATATTACACAAAATTCATTATAGCATATAAAGTCCAATTAAGTGTATTATTACAAAAACAATACAAATAATAAAACATGCTCGTAAAATATACGCTTCTTAGGAACGAAGAGAAAATAATAAAAGGCATATTTGTAAACAAATTGAAGAATTTATTTGCAATCCTATCTGTTAAAATCTTCATCCTTTTTTCCTGAAAAGGTATTTATAATTATTTTATATTGTTGTATATTCCGATTCTGCGTCTGATATACTTTGATTCATTTTAAAAGGTGAAAATATATCTTCATTATACACATCTTTAATCGGACAGCGCTATTAGTTTACAAGAATTATAGTCCCACTTAATCTTTGACTTTTGTAACGTGATATAAAGACAGAAATACCGCTGTCAGTCAGTGTAGGTGCCGAGCTATAATTACGTGTTGGAGCCGTGAAGTGACTATTTTAATAAACATCAAGGTTTCATTACGGGGTAAGTTTAGAATTTGGATATCTTTTATTGCATCCATTAGTTTAACGCGGAAGAGCCGAAGACAGAGTTTAAAAACGGCGAATCAATTTTAGATCGCTGTACACGTCTATTTTGGTATTTTCTCTTTCCGTCACGAGACGTCCTAGCGCGACCGTCTTTAAGTACCGACCGCCGTTCCCTTAATTGTTTTGTATCTAATTGAACCGATTATTAAATTGCAATTGTTTTAAGTTTAACTGGAAAAAATAGAACTCGACGTAGTTAAAAATTTACCGTTATTAGATATTGTTTAATGTTACTCTTATCATAAAGAACCGATTCGCTACAAAAGTAGAAATCTAAAACATGTAACAACATTACTCATATTTTATGTATTAGAAAAATGTTTAATGGTATTTTGATTTAAAGCAAATATCTCATTTTCGTACATTTCTAATGGTTTTTAGATTTCATAATCATACTGTATTATGAATTGTATTCATATTTTACATTTTGCATATACAGGAAACAAACAATTTCATCTTGTACGTCGTCATTATTTATCGTATGATTTTATGCTTTCATCTTCCAACTGTCAAAACGGTCGCGCCGCTCTTTGTTGTTGTCATTTTCAAATATACTAATTGCATCAATACCGAGACGTTTAAATTGAGCCCTATCACAACCTTTTCATTTCGGATCGAAGGGCTTTGTGTTTTAAGCGCCGCACGCTATAGCGTGTCGGAGGCCGCTAACGACCTCTATCACTTACACAAAGACAAACCTTTCGCCCGTCGTGGCCAGAAATCGAACGCGAAACGTTCCCGCCACAAGACGACGCTCTTGCTTTGGCTTTCCTTTGGCTGTCGTTGTCAACATTACGCCAGTCGCTAGTCCGTTTCGAACATATCCATAGACACGGCCTCAGCGAGAACGGAGCGTCGGACATGCAAAGTTCTCCACGGAAACGTGCATACGTTTCTGACGCCGCGTGTCACTCCCCCCCTGCAATTATTCTAATGCGTCGGCTAATACATTTATTTCGTTACGCTCTAATTCGTCCGTTCGTGATAAATGCGATTTTAATGGGACACCTTAATTCTATTGCACTTCACGCGGATGAAACTCCGTACGACGTATGCGATTGTTTTTAATTTCGAATAATACTTATTTGCACAATGGCTAAAGTGGTTTGCTCAAGTGTTTTAGGAATAATAAGCAGGGAGGTCTGCCCGTAACTATTGCGCGCTTAAACGGGCTAATGTGTTATTATTGTACGTAGCCATTCTATATTTAAATAATTATTTATTTTTAAAAATATATATCACATACATACACGCTTTTTAATAAAGTTAAGTACTTTAATATCACCTAGAACATTTTTGGCTATTAAGGATTTTTTTTTGTATAGATTTTTCTGGGTCAAATGAGCTCGCCAGTCATCAGATAGAAAGTGCTCACCGCCGCCCATAGACACCTGCAACCCCTAGTACGATGCGGCTTTTTAGAAAAGAATAGGCCCCCTTTTTTTTTCATTATGTGTATTTACAAAGGAAAATTTAAATACACAATTTAAATACCCGATCTAAAATATTTAAATTTTCAAGCTTTTCCTCGTGTAACTAAAATTGTGTTTGCCGTTAAAACTAAAGACTACGGAATCTGGTGACACATTCACACACACGTACTCGTCTTACGAGCAATGATAAACCGTTTGCATTCCAGTAATATTTTGTGATGACGTTGATTATTAAATTCTCACGTAAATACAGTAACAGTGTTTGTTAACGAAAATAATATGCGGCCACGTTCAATTGACGATTCGATCGTTGTCCGTGGACCGATATAATCCGGCCGTTGTAAAAGTATCGAATTCGATTCTCGACGCGAGTGACGCCGACGCCGGGGCGTGGCGTTTCGAAACTCGAATCTCTAGTGAGCATTCACGAAAACCGTTAGACGGACAATTTTATTGGCAGTAAAATCGAGAAACAGGCGTCGGCTGCGCCGGAGTCGCTTCGGCGTCTAACAACTTTACGGCCGATAGTAAATTTTTGTACTCGGACGGCTCCGTTTCTGCGGGACGTTCTCGGTGCTCGCGGTCGGATCGGATACTTGGTGTTTAATATTTGTAGGATAGCGTAGGTAAATGCAATAAATAAAAAAGGAACTTCTATAGTTACAACTGATACGTTCGTATGTCACAGCCTACTTATAAGGCTGTGACATACGAAAAAGATGGGGCAGTTGTAGCCCCATATTTGCAACGACTATGGTGGAATTTATGACATCAAATGTTTTACGTGAACTACCGTATCTGCAAACATAAGAGGAAATATAAAAAAAAACCCTGGATGCGGGAGTTCGATTCCAGGTTTGGGCCAGATTTTTTTCTACTTTGATTCTGCCCAATTTGAAGGATTCCCGAGGGACCTTATAAATCTCTCTTCATCGTCCAACTACTAATACATGTATACCGATGATCTCGACACTGCACAATTGAGATTCGAAATGGAATTTTCAGATCACCCCATCCACACAGACGGCATTTATAATACTTTTTGGAGTTTACTCCTTAAGAATCGATTTCATATTTAGGCCCGGGGTATGGAATTTTATGGGAGTAAAATTAAGTGTTAGATAAATGACGTTACGCTATCGTCATGGTTACTGAAATAAATAAATCGTCATGGTTACTGTTTACATTTCAATCAATCAGAATGTGACAAATATAATAGATTTTCTCCACGAATCATTGTTAGTATTAGAAGGGGGTTCAAAACTATTGAAGAAACGTTACCATGAATTTCCACTTATACTTGGTGGAGATTTTAGTATTGATTTTAATAAAGAAGATGGTTTCCGTTTAGTACAATTTCTAAAAGATGAACTGAACTTAGATTTAATTTCTGACAGAACACTAGGGACAACTAGATATGGTACAACTATTGATGCGATGTTTTCACGATTTATCACACATGTATCTTCCGACATTCATGTATCATATTTTAGTTACCATAAACCAATTGTTTCAGTGTTTAATGATACCGCTATTGTTCCTGTGATAAACATTACGCAACATAACGTCAATGATAGAGAAAATCAATCTTACTAAAAATTTTATTCTATAACATAATTATTTTCAATATTTTCTTAAATGACGAATTAATTGTTTTACTATTAACATAAATACATGAATTGTGTATTATGCTTTGAATAATATAATACATGCTTTCATTTACCACTATACTAATCTATATGTACGATATCATCTTAAAGCAGTAAACTCCATTCGTGCGTCGGAGCTGACGGACTTTTTTTTATTTCTCATCTACACGCGTGAAGAGAATACTTTTTAAAAACACAATTCACTTTCAAATGTCGACACCAGGACTCGATCGGTCGACGTCGATACAGGCTCCGTTCAAAGTATCTTTCACAATTTGTGAACGGCAAATTGTTACCATGTAATTAATTGAAAGGACCGATGGGGAAAGGAATGTTGGTCGACAAATAAGACGGTGGGCTGATGACGTAACCCACGTCGCGGGAAATGACTGGATAAAGTCAGGCAAAGACAGGGAGTCATGGAAAAGGATGGAGGAGGCCTTTACCCAAACAGGGGCCCAAATCTCATGAACAATACTGACAGTAATTAGAAGAAACCTTTCTTAAATTTAAGCAACAGCTTACTAACAAACATTATAATTATATATCGAAAGCGAGACTGGTAATAAATGGCTTTATTATTATTATTAATTGAAATATGCTTCAGCGCGCATCTACGCTAATTACGCCAATCTTCGGTTGTGAAATTTCTCTTATTAATTGATACCATTGTTGAAGTCTCGACAATTTCTCTTTGCGTTGCGGCGCGACAAAGCGAAACGTTTAATCTGTTTTACACTGAACATGACATCTGTTCTTAGTGCGTTTTTATATGTACACGTCGCAGGAAGAAAAGAGAGAAGTGTACCTAATAAGTTACAGCCTTAGCTTTATTTAATTGTTGATAATAAATAAAGTATTGTTGCGAGAGAGTTGATTAGATTGTATCGTCTTTTTCAAGGACTATCAATTGTTAAGGTTCTATCTTGAAAAAAAAAAAAGGAAAACACTATGTATAATATGGTGTTATTAAGCTGACATGTTTGTATATAGAAAACTAGAATTTGGGATAATTAAATAAATCACGATAATTTAAATATAGCTGAAGCTGGAAAAATAGCTGTTTTCACGCTTATATAATGCTTAAAAGATAATTTGTTTTATACGCGAACGAGTGATGGTGGTGAAACACAATCGGTAAAAATAAAAATAATAAACCAAAAATATAATGTCATTTAATGTAGACAGCTCACAAAGTATCCTTTCTATAAAATCGTTATCCAAAAACTTTCTACAACTGTTGTCCTGTTAGACGACATCTGAAAGTATCAACAGAATAACTACAACAATATCGTAAATATTAATGATAATCTATACAAAAATATATCAGAATCCCGACAAATCTAATAGCAAGATAATATCTCCTAAGGGAACATAACCATACTACGTGACCTATATTTTACAAATTTAACCACCCGGTGAGCTACTGTAGTATACGCCTAAACCCCCCCTCTCTCTAGTTTCACGTAGTAATTCATAATTATAATTTTAAATAATTTTTTGCTTATAGAAAGTTAACATAATTAAGGAGAAAAAACTTATGTAAAAACATATTGTAACAGGTACTTACTTTTTATTACAAATAGAATACTATATAAGCACACCACTTCAAAAACCACCGGTACAAAAACTATCAGTTTAAAAGCAGCTGGCGTCCCGGCATATGTGCGTTAGTGTTGCCACCTGTGAGTTGAAAAAGCGCTGAATGCTGTCCGTCATAATTTGAATATATGTCGAAAAAGCTTGAGATTTTACTGACTCTGTGACGAAGCCTTAAGCTGCCCCGCCCCGTCCCCCTCGAACCCCGAGAACGGGAGGCTTTGTAATAACGGGTCACGTGACATGGGTAAGTTCCCTAAATGTTAGTGGCAGATAGAACAATCATCATCTTAGTAATCACTGTACCAAAAAGCCTGCAAGAAATCTGTACTGTACAATACTGTCAGTATTGTCGCATATTGTCATTACTATTGAATACATTCAGTATTGTTGAATACTGTCAGTATAATCGATTACAGTTAGTACTGTTGAATACTGGCAGTATTGTTGAATATTCTCAGTATTGTCGAATACTGTCAGTAATGTTTGACTACTGTCGGTACTGTCGACTCTCCTGCAGCAGGGATGAAAGTCTTCAAAAAAGTGCAACTAGTGTCTTGGAAGGGCTGTACTTTGCATATTTTACATGTCTTATGTGGCAACAATAAACATATCCTAAATTCTGAACCGTTGTTTATTCATTGTAAGTGTAAAATATTACAGATGCAGTAATATTAAGCGGACATGTTAATTATTGTGTTTGATGATTTAAGTATATACAAGAATCGAAGAAGCATTTATACGTTTGAATTTCATACGATATTATCAGGAGACCGTAAACACGAAATTTTTTTTTGTATGGCACGATTTCTTTGAAAAGTGTAATAAATAGCACGATCATTTATATATTATTTTTTATATTTCCATATTTTTGCAATGATTTTCATCGTTGCCGTCGTCGGTCTGCGTAATTCAATATAATACGATGGAAGAAACGGAACACTTAGACTACCCACTCGATTCGCACTTAACCTTTGATTGACTATTGTCAAAGCGGCATTTACATGCGTGTTCATTACAATGTTATCATCGTTGAAATTCGGTTCGAACTATAAAACCGAAAATTAGCTCTAGAGTGATAGAATGAGTGATACAAATATCAACTGGAATTTGCTAATTATATCAAAATCAATGCTCTGTGTCACCTAAGAATTCAATTCAAATCATCGTTATATAATCAATCTGTAATTCTTCAATATAAATTATGCATATTTTTTATTAGTGGCGATCTATTCTTTTTTTCTACGTACGGGAATCGCTGAATCTATAAAATAAACAAAAACCAAAGGAAACTTGAATAAATTCGCAAAATTGTGACGCGAAAATTAAATAAACTTCCATATTTATAGTCCATTTTGAAATTGATACGGCAATTCATCTGAATTTCTGATAAATCTGTTTCGTACGCTACATTGTATGGAGTTTTTGATGTCACGATTATTTGATATTCCCCGCGTGTTATTTTAATTTAGGATTAAGAAGCAATAAAATGACATCATTCTATAAAATTATGGCAACGGCAGCTCGCGTAAATCGTCGCCGGTATTAAAACTTCGATAGACGTGAGATATCAAAATTTAAATCTAAATATTATTTTAGAAAACGATCGTTTTGGATCGACGCCGGCTACTTCTATTAATAGTTTTGTAGTAAACTGCAGTAGTTTAGTAGTAGAAGGATGTTTTCAATATCAACTCAATTGTCAATATCAATTCAACTCACGCCACATTTTGAATGATGGTAAATTATATTGTCTCATGAAGTTTACAAAACTCAATTGTTTTAGGCAAAACCTATCTAACAACTTCAATAATGTTAATAATATAATATCGATACTTAAATGATGGCTTAGATATGTATATTTTAAAGTTAAGTTACCGAGAAAAATATACTATTACTTTAGTTTTACTAAAGTTTTACTTTATTTACCTAGAAAGTAAATTCAATATTATTTCGTAGAATATATCGCAACAGATCCAGTTGTATAAGTCAACATGCAGTAACGGACAAGTAACACGTTACCGCTTAGAACGGTTTGAGCTCGGCCACCCCGTTAACGAGGTAGCGTGAAGTTATTCCCAGTCGCATTTCCATACAATGCCGAGTACGTCGCGAAATGAACGAAGCCGGTCGTAATATTCTGTATTATTAGAATAACTCGTTGCTTTGTAATAACGGTAATGCAACACAGTTATATTTGTAAATAAATTTATTCATTGAAAATTACCTTTTCTGTGACTATTGCTATCTAAACGTTTTCAACACCATTTATAAAATAATTACCAAAAAATGTAATTAAAAAAATGTAATCTGTTATTTTTAACGAAATTTAACATAAATTAGCTCCTTTGTCATCGGTTTTTGGTTTTTTTGTATGTTTAACAATTTTCGTATGACGTTCAAAATTTTACAATATTTTAATATTATAATATAGTAAATTATATATATGAATTATAATATAATATAGTAAAATATAGTATGAATTATAATATAATATAGTAAAATTTAAAGTTGTGTACAGCTTTAATTCTTTTATTATATTGTCATGGACACTTACGACTCCGGTGGAGTCACCAGTGTATTTTGCCAGCTTCTTGGAACAGTATATTTACTGGAGGAAAGAATGGGCTGATGGAGACGAGTGGGGGCTGATGGAGGGAGGTTCTGGGTTGCCAGAGAGGAAATGGACCACGGAAACTGTCACTCACTGGGCGACATGAAACATAGGAAACTGCTACTTTACGCCTGTATTCTGTGAGTGATGATTTCAAAATAAGAGAGATTTTTTATTAGACGGGACGATTTGCATTTTATGCAAAGCAATTGTAACTTGCAACCTCTAAAGGCTTAGAAGAGGTTTCACGACCGAGTACGGTTTACTTGGAAGTAATTTAATTGACCTATTATCGTTGCACTTATACGAAGAATAGTATTATTTTATGCCTACGTGTCAACTAAGTTAATTTATACTTCACCAGCCGTGGTGTTTTAGTATCTCAACGGAATTTTCAATTTGGAATTCGCATTAATTTTTAATTTCGAAGTACACAAAAGATTATTGAATTTCCCAAATATGAAATGTCATCGTTATCAGTTTATGCCTCTTCTACTTATTCCACTTCTAGTAATTAGCGGCCGTCGACTCCCGTGTAATCTGTCTCACTCTGGCTGGAAAAGGGAATTTTTGTAATGCTGTAATGCAATCCCTATCGGGAGCTTTTTTACTCATCTGGTAGATGTTATTGTTTCTTCAAACTGATAGCTGACAGCCATATTTTATTATTCTATTATTCCACGTATTCAACAACAACAATAACGATTTTGTAATGGTTCAGGTTTAATACGAAAAAAATTTTAGTACTTATTGAAATCTATACAAATATAAGAAAATAGGTTGTCTTTGTTCGCCAATCACGTAAAAACTACTAAACGTATAAGACATGGGACTGGGACCATCCGATGCGGAATGATTTGTAGATGGTTCTAGGCTACTAATTTTTCGAATTCCATAAATTCTTCGCCATTTTATTTATAATAAAAATTGCCCAGCGAAGCGGGCGGGACAGCTAGTCAAATTATAATCAAATCAAAAATAGCTTTATTTCGTAGGTAAAACTTGAAATATGCCATTAACGAATGCTTTTCAATATTAGCATTACCACCCATTTCAAATTCTGATTCATTTTGAGAAGAATGGCCACGAAACTCAAAGATTGCTCTTTTTTTATTCGTCGATACAAAGTATTGCCTTGCGATATAGTAATTAACGATTCAGTACAACATTTCGAAATAACATGAAGCAACTTGATAGCCGAGCAGTTCAACTCCATGGCTTTTCTCAAGAACATATTCAACGGTATAATAACCCTTGCCATATTAATTTATTTTAACGAAAGGTTTACATTAATAAAATAGTAAATTTTGAATTTCAGCTGGAATCTTATCATAAAATCGCACACATTGCCCCTTGAATGATTTATTACTATTACTGAGTCGAGTTTTATGAGCAGTACGGTCGTTCTTATGTCTAGTGTTAATGTTATGAATGCCGCTCATTTTTTGAAATGATTCTATATTTCTCTTGACATATAACAGGTTTTCGTATATGTACTGTGACGTTACACTTAAAATATTAATTTCTTTAAATAATTCTCTAAGATATACTTTTGGCCTCAAATTATAAATGGTACATACAAAAATTGTGTTAATACCAGCTCCATGACCCCATAATGAAATTCCATACGTCATAAGAGTATGAAAGGAGCTGAAATAAACTAGTTTCACGGTGCTTTCGTCAGTAAGTAGCCGAATTTTTTTCACTACTAATAAGGTTGTGTACACTTTATCTAGTATCTCCTTCTTAACCACTACGTTTGCATCGATCTGTTTAGCACTAGGGAAGAAAAATTTAACAACTTTTATTTTCCTCTCATTGAAAACGTCATTAATAATAACTATTTCTCTCAACTATTTCAGAGATGGTTCTTTTTACTTTGTGAAAAACTGGTTGTTTCCTATTAACCTTAAAAAGTAAAGAAATATTATCAGCAAACTGTATAATCCCGTGCCCATTTTTAACAAGATGTCGAGATCATTAATATAAACTAGGAATAGAAATGGTCCAAGAACTGATCCTGACTACCTCTTACTATTAACATCAACCTTTCGAATTGTATCACTTAGATAAGACTCAGAGATCCAAGCGATCAAGCCGATATCATGACGAAAGCAGTCAAATGCCTTAAATAAAATATAGAAAACATCTATTATGTCCTGTGAATTTTCCTAGGCATCAAAAATCTGCTGACTAAGCTCAACACCGGCTTCAGTTGTTGAGCAGCCTTTTGTGAATACAAACTGTTTAACGTTCGTCAAATTATTGTTATGAAAATAGCGCATTAGTTAATTCAAAGCAAGCTTTTCAAAAAAATTATTGAGATTCGGTAGTATTAATATCGGTCGAAAGTTAGTAGGATCAGATATACTATCAAATATAAATAATGGAATAACTTGGCTTCATCACATCTGGTTAGACACCACAATCAACGCAAGCATTAACAAGCACTACTAAGCATGGAACAGTGCAGTCTATTATGGAATTTATAATTTATGTAGAAAAGCTTTAAAGATTGGCAGTTTTTTTTTATTGTTATTCATTTAAATGTTTTAATAACGTCATTATAGTTAACATGTTAATTTAAACACAACCACAAGCATTGACGTTACCTTTCAACAAAGATTCAGCGAGTGTGAGCGATGATTTCAGAGAATGTGTAGTTAAAACTAGAATAGTAACAAACAATTTTTTGAAAGTAAAGACAATTTCTATGTGTTTGTTTATGATTTAATCGTCAGTTTTTGATTGCGATTCTGTATGACGGAATGTGTGTTATACAGTTTCACTATTGATTGTATTCCAAGTAGTTTTTATCATATCTGTGCTTTTTTTTATTTCATTACAGATAAACATTGAATTAGTGACTGCATATACACGCTTAAATACCTAGAAATTATCTCTTATGTAATTGACAAAAATAACTGAATTGTTATACGAAATTTCCTCATAAAATACATATAATCTACACCTGCAAGTATGAATACCAACTGTAGCTCAATCACTAAATGATAAGGTAATATTAAGGTTAATATTATTTGATCTAAAAACATTGCAGCATTCAAACTTGATTATTGTTAGCAGTAAACCATACAATCCGTTAGGGTCCTAATAATATGACAAATCAGACAACTTTTTTGTACATTATTTCTAAACTGCTCAAGACGACCATTGTTCACAGGCACAATTTTCATCTTATAATTTGTATTTTTTTAGCATTAATTTCAAACGTAAGTGGCTGTCTCCAACGGTCAGATGATAATTTATTTATAACCGACTTAAACTCGGGTTTCATATTCGTGAATGAATTATCAAGACAGGATGACAAAATGGCTGTGAACTTAGTCCGTCCAAATGTAAATTCCCTAAATGTTAAAATTAGAATAAGGATTAAATTTGGTAAATAGACAAGAATTTTCAATAATTTTGTCTTAAAAACTCTGCAAACAGCAATATATTTGTTATGGTTACTTATTTTGTATGAAATATCATCCATTATTTTTTCAAAGACATGTGATGAACTTGGCTCTGTAAAGACTTAATACCATAAGCTGTTCTAATTCTACGCAAACCACCATAGGTTCGTATCGATATTATCTATCGATATAGACCAAGTGTGAACATTCTTGGTCATCTATTCTATATGCACATCTTATTAGAACATCAGTGTATAGGAAATTATTTGCACTCGAGTCCAAAGTCCAAATTCACCGGCGGTGACTGTATGGTTAAGAGCATTGCCCACAGAGTGAAATTACAACTACTCATTTAAACCGTCGGTCTGGGTCTGTCATCACACCAGTGATGAGGTCGTCATTAATGCTTAACTAGTACTTGCTAGCGCGCCCTACACGTTAAGGTGCGACAGCCTCAATTTGAAATGGAAGGGACGTGGGAGAATATGACTCAGCACCATAGCGGCTACAAACTTGAAGCATGTCCTGATGTTTAGTACTGATGTCATCTATACATATTGGAGTAACAACTCCATTAACTTTGCATACTGAGCAGTTAATGGCCTGAAACACCATACGAATGTTAAGCTGCCAAAGAAAACATTAAATTGCCCGTATTCCCGTTCCTAGCGAACAGCTTAAATAAAAATGTACGACATCGCCGGAGACTCGAAACGCAAGAACATGTAATACCGTTAGGCAAACCGCAACTAATATGTATATGAATGTTAAATTAACGAGCCTATAAAACCAATTATCGCCTGTCGATGAGCGAGGCGAACGCTTCCTAACAAAATTTGCGAAAAGCATTGAATGTAGCCGTATAATGTCAATTAGTTAAATTTACACCTTTACCCTCAATTCGGTTCCAAATCCGGTGTTTTTTTTTTGTTGATATTAATTAAAAACTCTGTTTGAATGTTACGATTGTAAAATTTTAGAAGATTTTGTGATGTCCGACGGGAAAGTTAAGAATCTATTTGCATGGTTATTTTATTTTATTTCAACGTCTCTTGCTTACGATTTATTTCATGCGTGGGAAATGAATGATTTATTGACAAGCGAAACGTTTGAATATTGGTAGCCTATTCATCAATTATAATAAAGCCTTTATAACGGAGGCTCTACTTAACAGGTTCTTGATTAGAATGATTGCATTATATTTTATTTTGCCTCAACGATAAAAGGAAATACTGTGAAGAAATCTTCATGAAAAAGTTCACTAGAACCGTCAGCGATGTATTAAGTTCTAAGCGCACATTAAGCCGGCGCAGGGCTTACAGTTTAATACCTTCTTCTTTGTTTCAGATGGGGGTGTTTAATTGGACTTTAAGTTACAGGGTTTGCTCAGTGCTAGCCGCCATTGCCACTGTTAGGTGTTTCTGGTTTCAAATCGGTTCGTCCTTGAACATAATTCGAACCCAGTAACTATTTTCTAGGTCAACAGCAATTCGACCACTCAGCCTCCACCGCTCAGCGCTATACCTTAAAGAAAAAGATTGTGGGAAAGTAGTACAGCAGTGGTATAATATAAATCTATAAAAAACCCTCTTTTTAAAGAAGATTCGTGTGTTGCAGAACTCCATACGGGTTACAGTACACGTGATCAAAATTATGGAAATTTTCTTCTTCTGTCAAGATTCATAAAATCTTCGGACAGTTTCTTTTAGTGGTCTATTATATATGATGGCCTAAGAAGGATATTTATGCGGTTTTTTAGTTTTTACTGTGACTACATAAGACGCATGAGAGCGACACGTGTTAAAGATTTATAAATTCAAGTATACGTCAAGGAAACATCATTAAATATTCACTAATATTTACATACATTATTAATAACATATCAATTTTATAAAATTTCCATGCACTACAATTGATCAATTTATTGGAACGAAGTTACTTAACTCGGTAGCGCATAAGCCTTGACTGGTGTAAATAGTAACATAACGAAAAAGCGTTAGGCTGAACTTTATTATTTCTTTTTTATGTAATTTCTAAGTCACTATTTTATAAGTAATTAACGAAAAAGCGTTAGGCTGAACTTTATTATTTCTTTTTTATGTAATTTCTAAGTCACTATTTTATAAGTAATTTTTATAAATTAATATTTTTCCTAAAACATAAAATGTAGTTCAGATTTTATTGCTTACTTTACTTTATTTATATTGAAAAAAAAAAACTACATTGCTGACGGGGATTCCAAGGCTGCACATTTAGTTTTCTTCTCAATTAACAATATACTATTACAGGAACGACTTTATGTTTTCTTACATCATTCAAAAAATTGAAATATACAAAAAATGCATTAAGCTTCACGTCATATTTCTAACGGTATTTATAGCGAAAATATATTCAGTCCACAATTGCGTGCACAAATCCACGTCTGCATCTATTAGACGATAATATCAAATGTTAAAAACGACTGACACTCCGTTTATCATTAAATAACACATTGAGTAATATTTGAAATTACGACAGTTTAAAACAAGGACTGTCCTTCGGGGAAATTTAGAGACGAGGAGCGAAGCCAGCAGTGGATAATAAAATGGATAAAAAGATTAAAGTACAAAGCGGTTAGATAAAAACTTAGGTTTTTTACAATAAATTCTAACCCTTCTAAAATAAATTTTCCAACGTCAATACCTCTATTAACATTTTAGAAGTAAACACTAGTCACAGGCGATGATGGATTGTTGATCAATTGTCGACTGTTTCATTCAGTTAATTTAAAAACGTGCTTGTTAGTCGTCCATAAAGCTTTAGAACTTATTACGATCTGGAGTTTATTAAAAATAATAAAATATTGCGTCTGTACAACCAGAATCGTCTCATACATATGCAAACTAGGCTTCCGTCTAGGATGCTAGAATACGGACGGGTGTCTGGGGGCGCGTTAGCATTTTCTGCAAGCCTAGGCAAGGGGCAAATAATTTTTATTTCTGCAAAAGCTAACGTTTAACGTTTAAGCTTTCATTTCACTATGTCACGTGACATTTCTTTAAAGCGTCGATCCAATACATGCATCATTATTAAATTTAGTGAATAGAATATAGCAGCTAAGCAATATACACAACAAATGAGAGTACCCCATTTGGTTCTACGATCTTAACTAAAAATTTTAATTTACTGTATTTAAGATGAGATAAAAGGTAAAATTCTCATATAAATGCCACCCTTTACCAAGTTAGACTCCATTGGTTTATACAATAAATTGTAATCTACGGTATGGTAAAGTGTATTCCTTTTCTTCATAGCTTGTTTGCCGTTAAAAAATTAATTGCATAAGTGTTGTTACAACACTAAATTGCTAAAAATACCGTAGATACCTAATAATAATAAAGGATGCCAGTTCGTAGGTAAATATATGTTTTTATTAGAACGAATTTCCGCATCCTAAGTCAAAACCTAGACTGAGAGTTGGTACATCAGAACTCGGACAAAAAAAGTGTCCGACACAATACTTGCTATAGTATATACAGCCATACACGTAGTGCAGTGCAAGCTTATCTCAAAAACTACTATAAAGATTTTGTATAATACATAACGCTAAGTGCTATAAGATCGAAAAATATTTTTCGCTTCTAGTCAGCTACTATTTCCATCGCTGCATTCTCGTTAGTAAAAAAATCGTTCATCCAGAAATAATTTATATGATAGAAACGAAAAAAAAATATCAAAATAGCTTAGAAAACATTCCCGTCAACTAACTGTGAAATAACTTGCAAATACGATCCCTTGTGAAAATGTCTATTAATTTAGCTTTTTTTATTAGCTGTAGAAATACAGTAAGTCGATTCCTATTGAAAATTGTTGTCTAATTCGGCGTCGTATTTAATAAAAATATAATTTTTGATATGAAATTATATTAAATTGCAATATCCTATTCCATAAATGGGATATTGCAATTTTTGGTGATCATTTCTACTAATAACTATATTCTTCGTTACTCATCTGTTTTGAAGAGATTAAGTTATAACAGTCGCAGTAATATACTTTAGATGCCACTTTCCTTTCTTTTTTGTTTCTTATTAAAATTGTATGAAAAGATTATAAAGCGTGCACTTTGAGTTTATCCAATTTTTCTTTAATTACTCAAACTTTGGCAATTAATTTAATTTTGTATCTTATTTAACTTATAATATATTTTTAGTTAGTTTAGGTTTTTATTCTGATTAAATTTATTATTTTGTTAATTCTGTTTTTAATTATCTTATAAATGGTGTAAACATTGAATTCTAAATACGGTTTATCATGTCTTGTTATTTATACGTTATACATACAATCGTGTATTCACTAAATAGTTACATTTGTTTACGTTTCATTAGTTTCCTTTTCTAGTGTCATTTTCGTTTCATCACGTTGGACTTAGTATTTTTCTTTTACCCATGGACACATAAATTTTCTTTGTCTTTCTAAAATCGTGACAATAATTACGATGCTATTAGTTACGCTCTGCTTGACGATGCATAAGAATAAAAATTAATGGTGCTATTGTTTTATTAATTGTCATTTTTGTAAACCGGCCGTTTGTCTCCGTTGACGGTGACTTTAGATTAACATTCAATCGCAAACGATAGACCGTGACATCGATTATCTTTTATTAAATATTCTAGAAATAATGATGTTTATTTTCGTCAGCATCAAATCAAATAATTGTTATTAAGAAGAAGGCGACCAAAACTCTAGACAAAGACTGAGAAATCGTTTCTTTTTCAGGTTAATAGATTAGATTGGAGCGTTTAAAAGAGAAAGAAATATGGATTACGAGGATGAAAGAACAGCCCAGCAACGATGAGAAACGGTGACAAAATTAAAAGTCTCAATTTTCTAAATATCGGAGTACATATTCTTTTTGGCGAAGTTATATCCTATATGCAACAGGTACAACTGCTTGTTTATTAACTTAGCGTACTGATTGCACCAAATATAATGGAAATGGTGTGGCTAAAACAATGAATACTAACCAGTGTAGCATTATTATATCGATACTTCTATAGTAAACGAATTTCTGTAAATACTATTATTTATATTTATTTACCATTAGCCAGAAATATTGTATAATATAATCTACAAATTATACACGCTTCGTCCGTTTTTGTTACGAAGTTTACAGTTAGCTTGTGAATGCCGCCAAAATATCATTTTTTACTTAATAAGGCCCTAACGGCGCACGGCCTGTCATAAAGTTTTTTTATGCAACGATAGATGCATATTTATGCATTTAAAAATGCATAAATATCCGCTCTTAGACATACAGTAGCTTTGTTCGTAGTCTTGTACGTCGCGGCATATGATAATAATTTTGTCACACCTTATTGTATTTATAACATATTTTATAAATTTTTCGTTAAATTTGATTTTATCATTGTAATAAACTTGAGCGTTTTAATAAAAAGAGCTTCCTAGTGATGTTCAACTAAACAGGTTCACACTTTACGAAGATTGCTTTCTGGCAGTCCTTATTTACTCCAGGGTCAGGATAGCACATGAACATAAACAGAGAAGCATGTTGTACATAGAACAAAATTGTCCAAAATGACATGTCGACTTATCTGATAGAGAAATTAAGTTCTCATTCAACTCTGCTTATTTTCATAACTTTGTTGTGCTTCGGCCGATCAACGGTTGAAGAAATCACAGTGTACTTGAATTCATTTTTATCGAGACGTCTAGAGTCTAGACAGTTGGAACCGAAGATGAGCCTCGACTTCAGCCCTATAATGCTTTCGTTCGACTGACGTACTCGGGGGAAAAACTTGTCGAATTTAGCTAACAGCCATTTATTTATCCTTGTTTGAATATAGTAGTGGCCTTCGACGGCGGCTTCGCCAGCGTGAAAATGGAATGAATTATTTCACTTATTACACCGTCCGATCACGCCGTCACCCGCCGTCCCGTGTTCATGCCCGTTGCCGATACTGATACCGATTTCGGTCTCTGACGATCGCAATACCAGTTCGGCCTTCAATTCAATTTGCATCCGAATGGTCTCGGAGGAACGATACTTTTGCATCGGAAACATACATACTGCCCTTAATTTTTTTTTTTTTGAAACGATCTTGTTTCTATATTTGATCCCAGTCCCGGCAGTCCGGATCTTTATTCTTCGTTAAAACCGTGACTTATGGTGCTGAGTTCGTGCGAGTCTTATAGAAAAAAATCACTTTCAACCCGATATTTCCAATTTCCGAAAAACTTTTCCAAATGTTGCTTCTTCGTTATTCAGACTATTGAGAACGTTTTTTGCAAAATAATCGGCCAGATCGGTCTGTTTTCAAGCGACGTCCTTACCAACGCATTGCATTTTAATTTATGTAAATAAGTGTCTATATATTATTGTATGGTAAATATACTAAATTCTAGTTATCCTGCTTGATTACCTTCAATATCACTCACGCGCACTATTATCAATTCAACGTATATATATATATATATATATTATATGAGTTGTCAGTCAGAAATGGATAGATGCGCTAAATGCTTACGTACACTAGGCCACACTAGCACACTAACGACATCCCATACGGTAAAGACGTGTTTTAGCTAATAACGGTACAGCTCGTGCGAAGTACAGGCAGCGCGAAAGCTTTATGCAGCACCTCTTGACCTCTGAAGTGATCCTTCATAAAAGCTCACTTGCATCTAACGTTCGCTAGGACGCTCGTTTCTGCGTATATCTTTACATATCGATAGAAGTATGAAATGCACAAATCATTTTAACTTCTATGTGTATTTCAAACGCTTCCAAATCTTGCACGCTTACGAGAAATACGTTCGTGTGAAGCCCGTGCTCTTCTTAGTTTTGTCTAAATGCTATACGTGAACCATGAATTCACATAATGGAACACACTACGTATTTTTTCCAAAAATACGCCTTGTATTTTTTTTTGAAAGCTTCAGTTGGTATTGTTTTCCGCGTTTGATTTTATTCATTACACTCGAATATGAAATAAAAATTAAATTTAAAAGTAACGTACAAGTAATACATACTTCCATCTTTAGGAAGGTCATTGTCATACTTGATTAGAAGTAAAATAATTACAAAACAAAACATTGTAATGGGTTTCTGAAGCATATAGTAAACTAATTCTGTTATTTCAAAGTAGTGCAACGAACACACTACATGCACGCAGATCGGTAAATTTTCTCGATACGATTGTTCATGTGCTTGATATTTATGCGTCGTCCTTCGCGAGCCGATTCAAGGCGTCATCGTGGCCACAAACAAACAGACAAACAGGTATTTCGATTCCATATAAAATTGATGAATAATTTAAGCCGATTATAATAATCCGCGTCGCCTCAGCGTAAAAGCGGCGCACATCTCACGTAACACATTATCATAATATAACAATCAATATTCTTTGTTTACGCTGTCCGCTTTCATGCGCCGGCCGGCCGCGCGTCCGCGTGCGTGCGAACTGCTAACGAAGTCATCGTCGCCCACTCTAACATGTCGTGCTAAACAAATGTCTATGACGATTTACCGTTACTCAACGACCGTTCGTTCTCGCGTCCAAAGCTTGCTTAATTTTTGCGTTGACCGTGCGTGGCGAACCCGAAATTTTATGTATCTGTAGCAGGTATCAAAGTGGTGGGACCGACTTCGTAAAACGGAATCGTTGTATTTTTTTAGGGTTCCGTACTGCGAAGCGAAAAATAAGGAAACCTTATAGCATCAGTCGTGTGTCTGTCTGTCCGTCTGTTATAGCCAACTACTCCGAATGTATTTAATCGATAAAGTCGAAAACTTAATAAATATGTTCTGTAACCCCAATACGAAGTGTAACGTGAATAAATGAATTTTGAATATGGGGATTACTTTTGGGAAACAGATTAAATAATAAAAAAAAATGAAAACTGTATCGTGTGACAATCAAATAAACAGCTTTGTTGTAAGAGTCTGAAATACATACGTCTTTATTTTAAAGTAAACGATTTTATTAAATAAAATAAATGGAGTTTATTAATTTATTAATATTAATTTTAAACTATTCAGTCAAAATTAAAAAAATACAGAATATGGTTCCTTACTCACATATTACAGGGAAATCTATAGGAAGTCTATGGTTTTAAAATAAAATGCTAAATCTCTCAACATTGTGATTACAAACTTACTATTGCAGTTGTTTTAGTGAGCACAAACAAAAATTCGAAAATACTCTTTTTTTATTTTTGATTTTCAAGTAGTTTTGTAGTAAACTTGAATCGAAAATAGGATAGGTAATTTCATATTTATTAGACATCATAATACAAAAAATTAAAACTGCTTCAATCGTTTTTACGATTATTACCAATAAAAATTAAGTAATTTTAGTCTAGAAACATTGGTGAACATAAAAAAATCATTAAATTTCTGTCAATACGTCATCGGACTCATCAATAAAAGATTTTGACGTAATTAGTAACAGACTGTCTTTAAGTCAGGAAAGATCTAATTAGAAAAAGAAAGAATTAAAACCTCTGTTTTAGATATTTAAGCGAAATGGCGGATCAAAACATGAATAACTGCAAGCTAAAAAATTCAATTACAGCTAATTGGTACTATATCAAGCTGTGATTTTCAACACAGTTATCCCCAATCGATTAGCGATGGGGTTGAAAATGAAATTAATTGTAAAAGTTAAATAGTTTTTTAGTTATCGTGGTCACACCCAGTGTAGACGTGATTTTCAGGGGACAGTAGAAGCATACATAGGCTAGCGCTTAAGGCATGCAGTATGGGTTAGATTAAAAAAAAACTCCTATTTTTTTAGATTTGATTTATCCTTTTAGTTTATGCCTCTGCTCCTAATAAATTTAATAACAAATTTGATAAGTAGCTCTGAGTCATCACAAGCAAGACTAAAAATTGTTGGCAATCTGGATTAGTGTCAGACTTGTTCGCATTTTGAGAATTATTGTATTCATAGTATTTCATTTAATTTCATTTCTTTTATTATATCACGTTTGAATCATTCTGTTGCTGAGGCGTACCTTTCAACAGTTTTTTTTCAGGTTTTATAATATCAGCAAAATGAACCCATTTCTCATCTGAAAGCAGAGCATGCCTTTACACAACTGAAAGTGTAATGAAGCCGACCGAATGTACAGTTAAATACAATTAAATTTGAAACAAAGAATGATAGGAACAGTCATTCATTCAATTCGAGTTCGAGAGGGCGCTCAGATTTTATTGTAATAAAGCGACAAACCTTTCGTTTCCAATCATTCAACCTTTGACTTGGCAAAAATGAAATCGTGTATGGTTATATCATGTGACTAGAAATACATTTTATTCTCTGAATTTATGTACATATTTATACGATAAATAAGTAAACGAAAGTGCGACAATGCGGTGCTCAACGGTAACCCACACTTTCAACATATCAATAAACAATTTAATTCATCGAAGTCCTTATAATAAATTTATATAAATATATGGCTGTATTCTTTTTGACGTGACAACGTCTTAAATTAGGTTGCGGCTGGGAGTCACTTTGAAAAAGTGTAACGCTCGGTAACGTAACGATGAGTCACCGAACGAGAGAGGCCCGCCGAATGCCTTGCGTCTCTCTCCCACTCAACTATGATCGGTCTGCCGCGCGCGCAGCACTAGAGAATTAGTGCATAGCTTGCAAATGTATTGCAAGTTATTGTATGTATATTTGTATATAAATACGTATGTATGTGTAAAGGTAAAAATAAAATTTTGTTAATATGAAATTCAGTGCGAGATTCTTTGTATAAATTAATGTTTTAAATATAATTCTTTGTATAAATAAATGTTTTAAATTGTTACTATTATTTCATCCTTCTTCCTACTATACGAATGAATATTCACATTAAAATGATTTTACCATTCAAAGTCGTTGTCACGTAAAACTTTCGCCCGTATACCGACTTTACAGGCAACCAAATTTTTTTTTGTATTATTTTCGTATGCTGTTGTCTTACTTTATCTATTAGATATAAAAAGTAATATTATACATAAACAAACGCCCCGTGTTGACCGTCAGGTGTCGCTCGGCGAGGTCGCAGTTCGCGACTGTCGTGACAAATAGCTATCGTTTAATTACTGGAGCCGGTTCGGTCGCGTTTTAGGCCCTGTAAAAGGTTTTTGTCACGTTCGCGTAGAGACGATAATCGTATACGATACGATATTTAGTATTAAATGCTACACACAATATACAAAATGAAAATCATAAGAAAAATAAACAGCGATAATAGTCAAATTTAAATTTTCCTAAAAATTGTTTATTGATTATCTCATAAATTATTATTAATATATAAATCTCAGAATGTACATTTAAATACTACAAATCTAAATAATATTGTCTAAATAATGTTAAGTGTGTATGTTTTACTACACTTCGTATGGGGCCGTATTTGTAGTTCAGTTACACAACCTTTAATACTTCTTAATTTCTTAAACTTTAATTATCATGCAACAGAAATTATAGACAGTCATTAACAATTAAACTATTAAATAACATATTGTTTATTTTAATAATAATTTTCAATAACTCAGTTCTTCAAAAATATGTATTTTTAAATTGAAACGTGAACTTACAAATAAATAAACAAGAATCTAACATTCTGTGTGTGTGTTTTTTTTAATCTATATCTATTATTCCTTCCTCCAATTGTAATGAGAGCTTGACAACGCTTTTAAAAGATTTATCAATTTTTAAAGGCTTTGTAGTGAAATAGTATCCTAAATCATAGGACGGTTTTCATTTTTTCAACGGGTACCAATAATAGATTCGTGATGCGTCTCTTCGGCTCGTCCCAAATCTGTTCAATAGAATTTGGGTCCGTTCTTCCGGCGGGCCTCGTCGAGATTTGCAGACCGATCTCCTCAAGATAAGTGCGAACTGAATGAGCAGAATGAGACCGAGCATTATTTGAGAATAATGGGAAATATTCACTTAAAAATTCAACATAAATGACGTGTTTTTCTAGAATTCCTGCATATGATATAGTGATGAAAAGTAATGAAAAGTTTCATTTACACCTCACATAAAAAATTTATATTAAATCTAACGCAAACAGAACCTAAACCTAATGGAAATATAGAAAACCCTACCTTGTGAGAAACACGTCCTGCAGTAGCAAATCGAGCATAAAGTTTACTCAGTCTTCTATAGACATATCCACATCCATCAGAATTCAAACAAACGCTCATTACGACTTTAGAAATTAGTGTTGTAATGTCCAATTTACGATATATCTCGCAAACAGTAACCGAGAACTCGATGTAAGTCGTGTAAGTCGGTAAGTCGTGTCTCTGTGACTGGTCTGCTAGTTGTCAGAGAAGCTTCTGCAAGTCTCGGGCGGACTGTCCACTCGCTCACATTTACTCTTCGAGTTTGGCGAAAATTATTTGTTCTTTGGATCACATTGGAATGACGGTTTTGTGGGGCTATAAACATAACGATATATATGATCTCTCGCAAATGTAGCTTCCTGTTGATCTGACCTGCAGGAACTTGAGAAGCTCCCAGTCTCAGGGTGTGTATGTGTATTTGTGTGTGTCAGATTTAAATCAATCCACTGCTGAGGAACACATTCCCGCAATACATTTATTTCAGTCTTAGAGCTGGCTGAAGCCCATCTTAAGCCTCCCACGCCGGCCCGATGCGGTTGGAGACTGTTTACGAGCACCATCACCGATGCGATGACAGCGACGACCGGAACGGAAGCCTTAACGTGCTCCCTGAGACACGGCGCGAAGGTTTAACTCTCAAGGTACCGCAGGTATAATCCGAACTGAAGAACAGCTGACGAACAATGTTGAAACCACTTGTCGCTGACTTGAATCCCTTTCAAATGAATTAACAATTTCAGCATCTAGAGTTTTTGTGGTGTCCATGTAAAAGGTGATCTGTTAAATGTTTTCAACGGAGAAGTGTACAACGTCAAGGTTTGAAACTGACTGAGGCATAATAAAGTGGAACGATAATTAATATAGATAACATTTGTTTCATTGTGAAATTTTGTTTTTAGAACTTATCGTTTTCAGGGCACACATGGTGTCCGGTATATCCGGTGACAAAGAGCAATGAAAAATTATAATCTATTGAAAATTTCCTATGTAAATGAAGTAAAAAAAAAAAAACTGTTTAAATGCCAATACAACGTCATGAAATACTTACTAAATATCTTTTTTTTTTCGCTTGCGAGTATATTTTGTAAAACTACTCAATAGAATAATTCTTTTAGCTTACGATAATTACTATGAAATCATTTTTGTTACATTTATTCGTTTTCCTTTTATTTGAAAAAAAAAAAGAATGAGAAGTTGGAGACTAAAGAAGGCGGTGTAAAATGGGCTCTTTATGCCATCAATAAGATAACTAATATGTTATAATCAGTATGACTCATGTTATGTTAGTTGTTAATGTGTTATATTAGTTGTTATATGTAAAATAATATGTTAAATATAAAATGTGACTGTATCTTAAGTTTTCAAATAAAATATATTAAATTACTCATCGACGTTGTAGTCTAGTTAATTATAATAGCGATAGCACAAAAAGTGCACGCCTGTTGTTTTAGGTTTCCTGTTGCAAAGCTGGAAGTTAAATTCGAGAAATAAACGGATATTAATGCAAAAAAAAAAGGTATCGTAAATATCACTAAACCTTTTATTTAGAAGAATGTTAAATATTTGATGCGAAAAAAATTAAATAAGTAGTCATTTTATTTAGTTTTTCGAACAAGTTTAAATGGATCTGCGTAACTTTCATAACTGTTCGATGATTTCACTGATCGCAAAAATTTGAGATTGAATCAAGTACCAGTTAGGCTTCAACATAATTTTTCAGTTCTATCTAGCTCAAATTAGATACAAAGATCATAAATTTTATTATAACATTATTACGATAATCATATTTCTTCCATACTATGTTCATACATATACTCAATAATAAAATATTTTAACATTTCTTAACGTAGTTTCCGTTAGAGTTGTTTTAGCGATATCTTTTTTTATATTGACTGGTTACAAATAACTAATATTTAAATTGGTTTCCTCGTATTTCACAGCAACCATAATGTATTGTAACTGCCTTTTTTATTAACATTGCTATTGCCATAATATCAAAAGTGTCTCGTTTAGTAGCTATTAAAATTAGTTGACGTGGGCGTTGCGTACCCAACGAATCGTCCATGTAAATGCCAAACAACATATATACAATGTTCTACATAACATGGTTTAGTTTTTATAATTAATAATCTAAACCTTATACCGCAATGCTTGTATAAGCAACAACATGTAAGTGATAGATTTACATAAAAAATTATAAATATCTTTTGTTTTTGATACAACAATTTGATCTAATCTAGCTTAGCTTACACTTATAAATCTTTCCCTCATTGAGTAGCTCCCTCTTCATTAAAGTAGGGAAAAGGGCAATTAATGGATGTATTCGTTATACTTTACTTTTAATTAATGAAGAATTGTATAATTTTCGATTCATATTACGGTTTGATATTTATTGAGTAATTATGTACTATTAATTTTTTTTTGCAGATAATTTAAATTGGATATTTATTCAGACAACCATACACACATTTTCTAGAATCGCAAAAAAAATGTATTAAAAAAAAATTTATATATGTAAATAAGGAATAACTTTACATCTTTGCTTAAATTACGAACTCAACATAGTTACCACAATATATTCATAAAAACTCGGTTAATATGAAATCATTACAGATTGGGAACTTACATACTTGCCGATAGGTGGCGTGGCCGTAAAATATACGCCCTCAACTCCGCCCGCGTGGAAACAGAATTAATATCTTTATCTTTTCTATTGAGGCTGAACGCTCATCGTTGATTTATATTCAAATAGATAAATAAACATTCTTCGTATTTAACTACACATGTATACAAATTTTAACAGCGATCAGTTGAACTGTGTAGAAGTTGAACCGCTTCAGCGCCATCGAGTGGCGACAAAATTGATGTTATAATAACATAAATTAGTTAGGAGTGGATTTCGTATTCTGTATTGTATTGCCCATTTCTCTTAAGAACCATCAATTGTTTTGTACTGAAAAATAAATTTTCGCTATAGGTACCTACTACGTGCTTTTTCAATATCGCTTAAATGTATTTATAGTAATTAAAATAAAAAAAGTTGCACACAATAAAAATATTCAAAGTTATCGATGGCTCCGATTATATAGATTTAAATTTAAACCGTATTTTGCCGCGTACGTTGTACGTAAGCCACGCTAGTAACAACTAGTCCTCGGTAAAATTAAGCAACATATTTTATAAACATTTTCTCTTCATGGATAACTTCCGCCTCAGCCGGGATTTAAAAATTTAGTTTCAGTTTTCAAGTAAATTACGAATAATCTTCCTTTTTTTTCATTCTATGCTCAATAGCTTTGGGAGAATGCTCAATTCTCGAATATTTTATTAAAGTTCCTAAACTAATATAAAATATTATCTATAAACCTGAACTTATTCATGTAAATCTAAACTCACTTATATTATATACAACTATATATTTTTAGATTCGTAAAAATGGACTGTAATAGATGGATAGATATACAATAATAATAATAATTTATTTTTCTCCGCAACCAGGCAGTACGTCTCTAAGAGTATATTTTACAATTATATGGTTATGCTAGGATTGTGAGAGACTGGTGCCTAAGATGGGTACAGAGTACCTGTATTACAGGTCACCAGGGTCCCATCCCGTAGCATGTGTACTTGAGAAATATTATGAGAAGATCAATCAGCTGTTAGGCAGTTACTTAACAAGGCGAGATGAAGGATTGCAGCAGTACTTTACAGACAGAGATTCAGGAATCCACTGTACGAATCCCTAAAAATGTAAGATTTAGTCAATTTTTTAGACGTACCCATCCACATAACGATTTATTACATATACTACGTTTCATAAAAAAAAAAATATAAATATGTCGGGTTTTTAAAACGTGTTTTACAAACATCGTTTATATTGAGTAGCTGCCTAATCGGTTTATTGTTTACTTTTCTTCGTCGATGACTCACGGAACGTCTTTAATAGGTATACAAATAAATTGCTTCGCCTCAAATGTCGATTGTTTTTATATACAGCGTTCATCTATACAGTAAATCGTTTTCACCCACTTAAAATGCAAATTATTCCGTTCATTATAAAAAAAAAGATAACTGAATTTCGGACATCGTTTAAAATGCTGTATCGATTCATCAGCGAATTTCGATACAATCGATCATTCTCTTAAAATGTCAGACTCTCAAAAAAATGGCTCCCGTTACGGGTTTCGGTATTAAACGGAGATTTATCTTGAAATGACGAAATATGAAAAATGTATTTGAATTAACACAGCTCGACATATCACGATTTTAGCTTTTTAATTGGAGGAGCGCGTAACAGTCTTATCGACTAATGGACCAGTCTATTTTTAAACGCGCCCTTATTGTTTTTAAGAGGCAAAGAACACTAGATAGCCAAGGTTAGTAATTAATTTCGAATTTTGTTTTTTTTAAATATATCAACAGAATTTCCATTTGTTAGTTAAATGCTTACGAGTGAAGTGCCTTAACAATAATGAATAGTGGAACTGTAGTCGAGTTTTAGAGAAAACTTCTCCAAAGAAAATCATCCTAAGTTCATCTCATGAACTATATATGACATGATGCTGTTGAACTTACCAAATATTTATTCAACCATGGTGATGAATGTGAACAAAATGTAGTCGTTTAGAGTCTACGGTAAGACATTCACTTAGTGACCTATAATGTCTAGACTTCGCACGTCATCTTTTTTTTCGAAATGGAAAAGGAGGCGCAATAAATGTGTCACAACATTTGCTTCGAGATGTACTTCATGCTAAAGGTCGCGAACGTCGCAACTGCAGCTGCCCGTTGATGAATGAATCAATAAGTATTTTCACATAATTACTCATTCAAAAGAACGAAATTCCGGCTTCTTACATCTTCGAAAATGATTGTCCAAATCATTTTCGAAGATGTAAGAAGCCGGAAATCACTCTTCGTCCAGAAGAGTGATTTTGCTTGTTGTATAAGAATATGTATTGTATCTACAATCTATCTAGATGTTAGATTTGCAATATAAAATTAAAATAATATCTTGTTGTAATTGATTGGGAATACAGTCGGTGATAAATTATTCCAAATGTTGACTGTATGCGGCAGAAAATTACGCGTAAAATGCATACCTGTATATCCTATACATAGAGG
Source organism: Eumeta japonica (assembly GCA_005406025.1). Classification (NCBI taxonomy): domain Eukaryota; kingdom Metazoa; phylum Arthropoda; class Insecta; order Lepidoptera; family Psychidae; genus Eumeta; species Eumeta japonica. The sequence goes on from BGZK01000225.1 coordinate 88,316, forward strand.
CGCTACCTGGACTTCTCCAGTCTTCGAGAAGGTTTGAAGAAAGATGTAGAGACTAGAGTAGAAAAAAGGTATGTTGCGGTAATTTGGCCATCTGGATAGGATCAATGAAAGAAGACTCGCAAAACAAACCTATAGAGCGAATGTGTGTGTAAAGATCAGCAAGGGTCGCTCTAGAAAATCCTATGCAGACCACATTGGTGGCATATTAAAAAATTTCAAGCACTCGAAACCGGCGATCTTCTATGAAAAGATTGATGGGTGTCAGTGAGGCAAGAGAGATATGCAAAGATCGTACCGTGTGGAAATCTGTAGTCTCTGCCTACCCTTCTGGGAAATAGGCGTGACTTTATTTTTATTACCATTTATGTTATACATAGAGACGCTGGCCGACGTTTCGAGACGCTCGACATTGAATGCGTTTTTCAGGCATATGCGTGCAATATATTTATATTTAAAACGTCTCATATTTTTCTATACCCCATTTGATATTTTGTTAGAATAGTTTTAATAGACATTTTTGGAAAACGAATATACGCAGATATATAAAAAGAAAACCGATGTTTTAAGTTCATGACGCCATATTTTTTTATGGTGTCATAAAGTTTCGGTATACCAAAAGTTTGGCGTGAAATGATAGTAAAAATGTATATGTGTGTGTATAGTTATGCACGCACGTAAGAAGTTCTAGTTTATTGTCACAAAATAAAAATAACTCCAAAAATTTCGTCCCGCGTGCCAGCACTCTATGTTTTTTTTAAAGATAAAGTTATACAAAAAAGACATGAAATACAATCGATAAAGATTTAATTAAAAAAGCATAATTTAAACGAAACAACGGCTATTCTAACAGTATCAATTACTTTATACACCATTAAAACTATAAATACGTACTTAAATACGTTTATAATATAAAATAAAAAAAAAACTTTTGTCACTAGTATTCACAATAAGTTATCAATAAATATTATTCACCACCATATATATAACGTAAATACATACACACATTTATATATAAATAAATTTTATTTGTACCGACACAAAATTAGTGTTGTAAATTCAATAATAATTTAATACTATCTCGACTATAATTATCAGTTTTCATGTGCACGTAAGCATACGTAGTAGATATACTTACTTGTAACTTTGTTAATAGCTTTTCTGCAAAACAGAGATATTTTTCTGCAGACATTTATCGACCAACTTCATGGCGTTGATTTAGATTTCAGTGTGTGCACGAACTTCGTGGTGTCTGGTGTCTATTTAGGTGTAAAAATTCACTCTCATCATTTTTCCCTGACGCGCCAAAAGAAATATAACTTCAAAAACTAATAAGTCTTATACATGTCGTTATATACAGTCTCATATATGTCCCCACATTCATACACACATAGACACATGCACTCACATATACATATATAACATACAGGTACAAATAAAGATTATACAGGCATTGATAAATATAAGTTTAGTATTAAATTTTAATGCACAATATAAATCTGCATACATTAGAAAAGGATGTGAAATAAATAAATTTTATATCTATGTTTGAATGTAGTACACTATAATCAGCACGAGAATTATTTATAGTAATGTAAATTTTTGTAAAAATCACAAAGCTATATTTTTCGAAAGAAAATCATCATTTTAGGACATTTATTTAAAAATATTTTTGAAAAATTAACTGAAATGGGTGAATGTTTAGTTGTATAATTTAATTAAAGTAAGGCTTCTTTCTCTATATACAATATTTGCAGTTTTACTATCAAGAATTCAGACGAAGGGGTTAAAGTATGCCGTGACCCTGGCGCATGCGCAGTAAACGCGGTCAGGAAAGCAACGAGGTAACCCCACATCGACGTCTAAAGTTCTCAGCGTTCACCCTCATTATTTATTTATCATATTCAGCTAATATTTGAGAGAAAATTCGCCTTACAATGTTTTTATAGTATTTTAAGGGCCAAACGAGCATGCGAGCCACCTGCGAGTAGTGATCACTGCTGCCCATGGACACTCGCAGCCTTACTCATCAGTCTGGTGCCGGCCTTTTAGGATGAAATATGAGGTTTGATAGAGGGTGGAGTGGGAAATCAGGATTCTTACTCACAGAACGAAAAGCAACAGCGAAGCTGCTACTTCACGTCTGTATTTTATGAGAGTGTGGTACTTGGTCGAACCGGCCCGTTTTCGTAATATAGCCAAGTTGATCACAGTGTGGCTCTACCACGCCGAAATCTGGTAAAAGATATCCTTGCTTTTATTATGGCTGGGCCCCTTAATCGTAGCGCAATAAAATATATACCATTTTTAGGGTTCCAAGCCTAAATGGCAAATACTGAACCCTCATGTTATTGTAGATGTCTTGTATAAGCCGCTACTTAGTTTAGTAGCTAAATAACAAAAATAAATATTTTTAGAGGGGGCCCTCCACACATGTAACAGAATCTGAAAAAATATTTTTTAGTAACAATCGCTCCGAAATTTTTATCTCTTAAAGCGTAAGTTCGAAAAATATGAAAAAATTACATAGATAACACTTAATAAATTCTTTCAATGAAAATTATTCTGAGGATGGTAAGATATACTGTTTTTGAGTTATTTCCGAAAAACTGCGTTTTTCAACAAAAGATCGTAAGTGTCATGAAGATACGCTCTTTTGCGAGTGCTTTTTAGCTTACACTATTTTAAAAGTAATATTCGATTTAATCATCTGTTTCTTATAGTTATAAGTGACTAAATTTCTCATACTTATTATGTGCAGGAAATGGGCAACGAGAAACGTGAAAAAGTGTAACAATGTACTTTTTTCATCTGTAGTACCTTTCTTTGTAATAATGGCTTCGGAACCCTATAATGAGCATGGTCCGACGTGCTCTTGTCAAATTTTTAAGTTTATCTGTAGGCCGTTATATAAAGAGATTTGCGTGATGAGCAAACAAAGATAGTAACAAAAGAAATTTTTAAAATCAATATTTTTGTCCGAGAGTCTCAATTATCATAATGCAACCGTATTTTTAATGTATAGATACACCTATATCACGGTTTACAAGTATGTAGACGTAGATGTGGACGTATAAAATGTAGACGTATAAAAACAACACAATCGATCTTTGACAATTTTAACTAAAATGTTGCTCTACCTCATTAATACCTACACTAACGAATCCACATAAAAAAAAAGTTGACATAATTTCGCCAACGATTCAAAATTTATTCGTTTGTGATCCAAGAAACGGGCACATAAATCGTTCACAAAGCACAGAATCAAATTTATTTCTCGTTCACGAACGAACTCCGCCGCGTTCTCGTGACGCCGTCTTCCCCATAAGGCCCGCGCTGTTGCAACCTGAACTATGACATATACAAATTAATCTCCCGCGCAGCGTCCGCTAACGGCGGAGAGGCCACGTTTTGACATTTATTTGAAAGAATTATTTATTAATATCATAATTATTAATTTACTTAGTTGCCCGCGGCGACTTGCGTTCCTCGTGTTATTGACTTATACGACCGCGTGAGATGGCTTTGTCTCGAAATGAAATATACCCAGAACGAATTTTGAAATAGAATAGATATGAATAAACCGATAATATTGTGAATATTAATGAGCGTGTCCGCGTGTGCTGTGAGCACGTTTGTGCTGCGTGCCTATAATATACAAGGAAATTTGTGGGATAGTGTATTTGACGGATTGAAATTGAATTTGATAAAAAAAATGTGTAGAACCAAAATTTCGTTCAGGCTGATTTCATGATCCAAACTTATGTGGAATAGATCAATATGCCAAATTAAAAATGGTGATTAATCTAAATTTGAATTAAATCTTACAAAGTTAGCGGCAACTCAACTGGCCACAGACTGTTTTTCACATCACTGTTTCTGAAGATCTTTCAAATATTTATCTATTATCAAAACACATTATTACGATAAACGATAAATCATGAGAATGGGCCCCCAAGGTCTTAATAATTACAATGAATGAAATAACTTGTGACCTATAACTAAGAGTCAAGGAAGTAATAAAATTATAGCTTAGTGCACTCATCGTAAGGGAGACCTGCGCCCATCTATGGAACGTCAAGTGATTTTCGTTGTGTCAAGTCTTGATACAGATGATTAGTAAAGTGACAATAAATAATAAACACTCCATATCAAAATACTGCGTAATAGCTCCCCCATCCATTTTTTTAACAATTCAACATCTGATATAAGAGTGAATAAAGTAGATAAATTTAAGTTATTGTTATTTAGCAATCATAAGTTCCTCGCAAGTTTAAATATCGATTCCTCAGGCGTAGTTTTAATACAACAATGATGTCAACATTTTTATCGGCTTCCAACTGCTACTTTTGTTTTTAACGATATCCGATAATGGAATGAAGAAATATTAATGTTCAATATTAAAAAATTTACTTGTCTTGTCTTTATTTTAATACTACGAATATATCTGTGACAAATAATATTCCGAATGCAAAAATTACTTGAATGAAGTTGTATTGAATAAAAAAATGGACTACCTATTGATTTCAATCGTTTAATCGATTAAATTACTTACTCCTTTCTAAAATTTTTATTTGACACCGTTATTTGTATTACAGTGGTACTCGAGGGTATTAATTACGATAACAAATTTCTGTATTAATAAAACGTACGACTGTGTATATATTTTTTTTTAACTCGTTTCCAACGTCGTAAGTGAAAATAGTATAAATTAAGGTATTTGTTGCTATTTTAGTACGTACGATTTCTATAGCTTTAGTTATCGTTCAGTGATTTTTCTAAAGCATGCCTTCTCACATCATGTTTGTCTCACATTCCACTCGGACCTTAATTACCTTGCTATACCTAATACGATACGTGTGCATGTAGTCTGTCGAGTTGCGACACCTTTCAACATTTACGTCCGTCGCTCCCACTTAGGATGCAAATGAAACTTCTAACCTTAGGCCATTTAAATTATACATACCTATAGTAAAGCCAAGATAATTTAACGCAACTTTCCTTTCTGCAGTACTTCAAAACATGCACGCTTTAAAATCGGCATCCCGCATTAAAATATCAAGCGTACGTTGAACCCTTAAGACAATGATAAAATAAACGCTGAGATAAACGAGATGGAAGATTTATGTGAACGCGCAATGGTCGGCTGTGATGTGATCGGCTCGTGTACGCAGCTGGGCCGCGACCGGAGTAAATGGTAATACGGTCATTGCAGTGCAACTTTGGCGCTTGAAGTGGCTGTGTCTTGAGATATATTATCATTATTTTGAACTCCTTGTTCATTCTGTTTTTGTTCGGCACGGCTTGTAGAAAACTTGTTTAGGGTCGCGCATCGTAGACAGAAAACAAAACAATTATAGGATCACTTAGGTATAATAGTTTGCATGTCCGTCTGTTTGTCTCTTGCACCCATTTTTGATAGTGAGCATAACCGAAATACAGAATTGTTATAAATGATATAAGGATAATGACGTACGGATGTCGGACGTGTTCCTTTTGCTGCTGCACTTAACATAAACATACATGAAGTTAATCAACCTGGAAATGAAAACAGTCATGATCGAGATAAAGTCTAAAACGAGAAGGTAGGTCCTTGAAAGAACGATATTGACCGACATAGTCACAGAGTCAATAAGTTGTAATGGCGACGGGTAGGCCACATAGTTCGTAGAACTCATAGACGCTGAGTAAGATAAGTTCTCGATTGGTGACCATAAACTGGACATCGCAGCGAGGGACGGTGGCTGGTGTACTGACGACCTGGGGAGTCGCCGACCACCTTTAGTTGAAGGAAGCCCAAGATCGTATGTCGAGAAAATCTGGAAGGGAAGCCAATGTTTGGCAGTGACCGTCCAATTGCGGAAATGAACGAGTGATAATATAAACGATCTTGGTCATAAGTAGTCGAAGAAAAGTTTGAGAAATAAAGGAATGGAGGTCGTTAAAATTCTCTTTAACACTTAGATTCTCAAAAAAGATAAGATAATAGGTATATAAAAGAGGGTCTCCAATAAAAATACCACAATAATTGTATAAAAAATAAAGTACAAACATTTTTTAACTGAATATGAATATAAAATACCTAATATATTAATTGCGACTTTCTAAACATACGACACCAAAACTACTAATCTTATTCTCCGCTAAAATTTTAGAGTCGGGTATTAATTGGAGCAATTTCACATTTTTATACTAGCGGCTATTTTTAAAACTACATGAAATGTTGGCACTCGCTGATATTTGAAGTGCAAACAACGAAGAATCATACAATACATTAAATAGCTCACGCTTCTAACTACTTCCTTTATATGATAATGTCACATTTACGTAATTATTGATTTAACTTAATGAAAAACGCAAAATTAGCGAAATTATTAATAATAGACCTATGAATTATTAATTCCAATAAACGCCGAATATCGAGATCCAAGGACGTTACACATTAAAAATTATGATCTAATAAAATTAATTTATTCACGTAAACTATGTGCTTAATAACAAATTAATACTAGACTCTTCATATGGAACGACCCGAGTAAACTTACTTCTTAAAACTTAAAACGTGATATATATATCAAATTTATTCATCATATTAAAAGACATGTGGGTGTAAATTGCGCTATACGGGATATTATTTTGTGACTTCGCGAATGACTGCCATTATTAAGAGTTAATTTCTTAAAATGTGATATTATTTATTTGTTTGAAATATGACTAATAATCAAGATAAAATAAAAAGTATTTTCGAGATAAAAAATTGTAACCCAAAGTGGACAGACAATAATTTATCAGAACTCATTGAAACTTAACCTTGAACGGCCGAATTTAAAATTGTGTAGTCGATTGATGAATAAGCAGTTAAAAGTATCCAATTTTTATTACTAAAAGTTTAGCACCAAAAGCTTTAGGCACATTCTTGGCTGATCATAAATATTTGAATTTTAAATGTTATGTTTTTGTAAAATGTAATATATGATTTATCGATAAAAATATTTTTTGGCGGGGTATCGTTTGTTAATCGTATTTTATTGCAAATCGAAGTTCGTTGTCTGCAGCAAAAATGGAATCATAACTAAAAGGCTTGAGAACGACGATTATTTATGACATAAATCATCCTTTCGTCGTATTTCGTATTAAATATTTTTAATTGAGACAAAAGGGAAACGTTTCTTCCGATGCGTTTGGCAGGCTACAGTCGATCGTGGCCATGTCTCTCCGTATGATGAGATTTGTAAAAGTCGGTATCTAGATATTGGCACTGAGAATTAAGATTACGATTTAGAATGCTGACGCTGTCAGGTGGCTAATTAATAGCTAAATCAGACAGTTAATGCTGCTATTTTCTTTCTCGATTTATGTTAAGCGAAAAAGACCCGAAGTGACGACCGATAATTCGTATCCTATTGCATTATAAGAATTAATCTTCGCACACAGCGAATAAAGCGGTAATTTTTGACTTCTGAAAAGGTGGAGATTGTGACCCATCCTGCACACAGTTCTGTCTGTGGCCAGTTGATAGCAACCTCGCACTATATCTTTTCTTTAAAATGATTTGAACACATAACAAGTAGACGCTTGCCTGCAATTATCGCGAGATTTAAGTACTCGTATTTACTTAGTTTAAAAATTTTAAAAATTAAAATCAATCAGATAAAGTTATTACTTGTTTATCTACACAGGTAAATCTTGCTGTTATATCATATAAATTGTGTAATGATGTTATAAGTTGATAATAAAACTTTTAAAGGAAAATTTTATTTTGTTCTTTTAGTGAATTTAAACAAAAGTCTATTAATAAAAAGTTTTATACTTTTGATTTATTTTTCACTTTTAGTTATCGTTGGACCGGTTTCACAGTCTGCAAATGCACATCACGCAATATGCATTTTCGGGTTAATTCATTTCATTGTTGTTTCTAGTGTTTGGAGGAATACGCAACTTATTTCAACTTGAAGCTTACTTGTGCCTTACGAAGCGTAGTTCCGGGTTTGATTTTGGAATTATCCTTCTCCTAGATAAGTTGTAAACCAATGCTGTTGACGCCCATCTCGCCACATTACGCAAGTTAAAGTTAACCAACCGATGCTAGAGACTCAAACAATTCGACTTCAATATCATTATCGAGGACTCCAAAAACCTCAGTACACAAAAATTTCAGGCGGATTGGAGCAACGGAGTTTAACTCCCATTCGTATTCTCATCAATTAATTCCTCTCATTTGATACTCACATTGTAGGAAATCATAAATAACTTAGTCCGCTATCTTTAGATGTCCGCAATATTAGGTTTAGAGTGACGTCATTTTATTTTTGGAGTTATTCTCAGCAATCCCTTTCATTTTATATCCAAATTTTCGGAATGCATTAAAAATAACTAATCCGCCATCTTGGGTATTCCACCATCTTGGATTTTGAATAACATCACAAAGCTAACCATGCAATACAAAATTTCAACTCAATCGATTGAAGATATCTGTTTCATGATTGAGTTACAAGATTCCACCCGAATAAACATAGTTTTAATAACATTACAAGTTAAATAAAAGCTTGTAAAAAAAAAGGTTCCACTAACTTAATATATTTTCTTATAATTTAATTATATTTAATAATTATAGGTCCATACGATAATTTTAAATCAATAAAATAGTTATCCTAATAATAAATTTTCAGTATATTGGTGTCCGAATAATTTTGATTACTAATAGAGTTTTTCATTAATTTTCCAAACAAAAATCCTATGATATTCTTGACAAACTTTATAACCACCACGAAATCATAAAGAAGTTTTCATTTTAGTAAAGTAGCGGCACGAGTAGAAAGCTTTTACTAAATACGTTCATTTTAGTTAAACCATATTTGGATCAAAAGGTTTTCATTTAAAATTGCAGTTTCCTAAATAACCGGTTGTTTAATGACTTGCATCAGAAACCATATAAATATTGACAAACAACGAAACAAATTTACTAAAATGAAATTTATCTATATAAAGAATCGATATACCAAACCTGGCATTATTGGAACGCTCATACACATTTACTCCCGTCCTGAGAGAATGTGGAATTTTAAAAGGACTATTGTCAAATTTTGTTCATTATAATTAAGCATTTTACTAGCATTCGTTCCACTGCCGTACATCTCACGGTCCGAAAATTACCCAATCTGGCAACACCAGAGAAATAAATGATCGAGAATGGATACAAATATTTCTTTCATAGAGTACATCCTGACTATTGCTATACACTAAACATTTTTGTGTCGTTCACTTTATACAACCTGATAACTGATAAAGCGAACGCCACCGAATCGCTTAAATATTATTTGGGTATCATACATTTTACTACACGTACATTAATTAAATAGCATAAATCTTACTTTAGGTCGGATTATCTTAATCTGTAGTCACAAAATTACAACCTGGCAGTGCGCAGCTTAAGTTATAAACTCGTTGTCCAGCGAGAAAATTGTAATCTAGCGTTAGTTAACCCAAAACCCTAGTAACCGTTCTCGGCAAGGGGTTGAGACGCAGGTGTAGGGGTTACATAAATCCGAGCAGGTAGAAATACCTTTGACTCCCCGCGTACTACGATGCCGGGCGTCGCCAACCTTTGGGTCACGATAATTTTCTGACTATTTTGTTTTTTCAATTTATAACATCCAATATTTGTCAACATCGCTTTGGACGGAGCGAATAGATTAGGGACCGCTAGTGATTCGTAATTACCCGTTTGTTGTCTATTATTGAAATATTTCACGTAAAATGAAGGGAACGTGGTCAAGTAACTTTCGTATCTGAGATCGTTTACCAGGAGCTTAGAAAATTTGCAAAAGCCCTTCAAGCTACTCATGAATCTAGAGAAAAAATACCCAGATCTCTATACTGTAGAAGAAAGTTAAACAATATTTAAAACTTGTTAAATAATTTCTCTTAAAGGACACAAGCCTACGAATATGTAGACTTTAGATCCAAGTATGTAGATTTTGGTCGTAAATAAATACTAATTTCAAGTAAACTTTATAAAAATATTAATAATATGTAAAAATAAAATGTTATTTTTGTAATTTTGTTATTTAACAATAAAGAGTTTATTTAAAATAAACATTTGCTACATTAAATGTGATTTAATTCTATAAATTTTAGGTTTTCAAATCTTTCCTACAGCTGCTTTTACCTTAAGTAAGACGATAAAAGTATTTAAGATTATATTATTAATAATTATAAAATATATAAATACAAGATATTTTTTTATCAAATTTTATTTACATTTAATTTATAAACAAACATCCACAAACGCACTCACATAAACGAACACACACACACATACATATACCATTTTGTTCAACAATTTATTGCCTTTCGTAGGTAATGAATAATTGTAGTCAATTCTAGTGAATACATATAATGCTGTATAAATTTCGGAAGTTCTGATCAAAAAACTACGACAAGTAATTTTGACAATCCTCTCTTGATGTTAACCTAACACTACCTAAAGAATCCTGAAGAGACCGAAACAGGTGAAAATCTGAGGTTGCAAGTTAAGGGATATATCGTGGATGCATTTACATTTCTCAACCAAACTCTCTCAATAATTGGTAAAGATGTGTGTGATCAGGCGTCATAATGGTGAAAAACCACATCGTTTCTATTAATCAATCCTGGCCGTTTTTTTTTTTTAATTTTTGCTTGAGTCTCATCAGCTGTTGGCAGGAGAGATCCGAATTGATAGTTTTGCCTGGCAGTAAAAGCTCATAATAAATAACGCCCTTCCAATTCTACCATACACATAGCATCAATTTATTGCAAATTAATCCGGGTTTCGCTATAGTCTGTGGAGCTTGCTTGCCATTTGACCTTGATCTTTTTCGTACGTTCTTGTCATAAGTAATCTATTTTTCATCACCAGTGATAACTTTTTTCAAAAACGATTCAGTTTCATCACGTTTTAATAGAGAATCACAAATGAGTACACGATTCATTAAATTTCCTTCAGTGCGCTCTGTAGAAGTATCGAGCTTTTTATTATATACAGCTCTTTTCAAATGGGTCAAAACTTTTTTGTGGTCAATCCCCAGCTCTTGAGCTACGTTGTAAGAAATGATATGCCAATCTTGCTCTACTTTTTTCAAAATGACATCGGCATTGTCCGTAACAGGCCGACCAGAGCGAGGTTCAACTTTGTCTTCAAAATTACCGGATCGAAAATATTTGAATAATTTTTGTGCTAATCTTACCGATACTGCATTAGGTTCATAAACGTCATAAAGTTTTTTTTGGCTTTTGTCGATAAAATTTCAAAATGTATCTGATTTGTACGCTGGATTCACTCATTTAGGTGGACCGAAAAACAATAGAAAAATCGGCCAAGTCCGAGTCGGACTCGCTCACCGAGGGTTCCGTACAAACCTGTAGGTATATAAGTAAATCGATTCAAAGTTATAGTGTTTTTATTGCAAAATCAAATCCATAACATTACAATGTGGAAAACTGGAGGAGCATAAATTTAAGACAAAGGTCTTTTTATCGTTTCAGTAATCCTTTATTTTATATTAACACACATAATTTATTTTATAATATAACTGCATTATCTACACTAGTCTTGCAGCAGTCTTGCAAAAGTTCTTTTATCAAAGTTATTTATTTACAAAGTTTTTTAGTCTCTATTTAGAAATCTGATTCAAAAATACTAATTAAGTATTAAATTTGAACCAGATCTGTAAATAGTAACTGAAAAAGTTATGAATAATACCACATTGAACATGAAGTTCGAAAAAATGTTATTTATTGTTGTACTTGTGTTTATTTACGTGTTTACTAGTGCTTATTAACGGAAACATGTTTATGGATGAAAAGTATGTGGAAATTCCATTTTGAGAGTTCATTCTAAAATCGATATTGAAGTCTCCCACAACAATCAGACGAAAATATGGAGTATACCTATTGAGATTGCTACCGTATATTGTTGTATTTATGCATTCTATTGCAACATTAATTTGACATTGTGGTGACCTATATACAGTTATCATTCTGACATTAAACATTTTAAAATGCAAGCATTGACAATGGCCGTTTGTAGTGCCTGGGTTATATAAATAATATTTTTTACATGATCCATCTGTCCCGGCATCCTAAAGGTTGTGACGTACATATGCGATAAAATGTTGTCCCCTTTCCATACATAGAAATAAGTCGCGGTCAATGCGGTAACTATAATTATGTTCATAATTTTTTTTCACAGCTTAAAGGCAATTGTTTGATATGAATTTCAACTTGATACCTCTAGGCGTTCATGAGAAAATGGGTAATAAGTTTATGATTATTAAAAAAAAATGATTATGTGATGTAACTAAAACTTTAAGGTTTTCGGAATTTTTCCTTTATGTGTGCTATAAAACGTTGCTTGTGTAGGTTTTGATTCCATTGCGAGTGTCAAAAATTTGCAGTATAAACGGCTGTATCTTTTGATTGCGTTAGCTTAAAAATTTGTTTTTTTTTCACTGCTTAAAGGGACAGTAAACCTTAGTATTTTATATGAATTTCAGGTTGATACCTCCACGCATTTTTGAGTAAAAGAGTCTTGACAGACAGCCGGACAGACGGACAACAAAGTGATCCTATAAGGGTTCCGTTTTTTTCTTTTGAGGTACGGAACCCTAAAAAAACAGGATACTGTTTACACTTTTTAATTTTTTTAAATTCCGTCTATTATTATTATATATTTACTTTATTTTTTAAATTATAAGTCAATTATTAATTGTATTGTTCAGTTTGATAACATTTCATTCTTCAAGTTTATCTAAAAATTCGATTTAAAAAATATTTATTTTGTTTTATAAAACATTCTCGTACCGATTTGGAATAACTACATTGTTTATGTTATATGCTACGGGAAGTGCCAGTAGGTTTAACTACTCTTCTCAACGACAGATAGCGCTATGTAAATATTAACCGTTGCTGATCTCAAATTATAAAAGTGAGTTAAATAAAATTTTCATATTATATATTGTAATTATACTATGTGTATAAACATTTATAACTGAAAATGAACAAAGTAACTATTTCCATGATAAACTCGAAAGACGCCTAGCAAAGCTCGGATACCGAGCTATTATATTTTGTGCGCCAAATATAAACGAGTCAGTTCTCTTTGACTCGATCACACAGCATTCAAAAGAGAAACGAAACCACCAAAGCTAATTACTACTTAATTTCATTAAAAAACTACCGATTGCACACCTAATTTTTTTTAACAATTCGAGACACATATATCACGAATTCATAAATTGTACAAAGTTTTCTACGTGTATACGTAAAAATTACGACGAGTTAGGACAGGAAGGCATGAAACCAAAAAAAAAATGTTCCCGGCATCTGCCACCCGAATGCAGTTAATTTTTTCTAGCGATAAGATAACCGCTGGGAACATAACTCGCTCACTATTTCAAAGGTCGGGAGGGGGGAGGCGTTCTTTTTTCTGATACAAAATTATGGGATAGGCGCGCATTCCGAGGGCGCTAGTCCGGCTGGCGGGCGATCGTCGGGTCAGATACTGCCCCTCGACGGACCCGGCAGAGCGATGAGCTATTGTTCTAATCTTGCTCAGCTTCTTGGTTCGTTGTACGATCCGTATAGTCCCCAATCGAGTTCCAAACTGGTTTTTCTGCGAGCGTACGGTTCCAAATGTAGTTTCATTGCACGACACGAGCCGGATGGTTAAGCCAATAGCCAGTAGTCGTACTGAATCGATGTCGGAATGTCACCAGCGATACGAGGTGCAGATGTTGTGCAGGTTCGGTTCTGAATCCGTCTTTTTCTTCGGTCGGAATTCACCAGTGCACGGCTCGTCGGGAGATAAGCGACTGACCGATTGCATTTAATACAGAATTTGGGGAGTTTTCCGAGAGATGCGTCGATGAATGAAATGCACTTGCCGATGTAACCTTATTCGACCGTCACAGGACAAAAATAAGTACAATGACTGAACGTTAGAGTGTGCCTTAATTAATTTGTTTGAGAAATTAAATAAAAAAATAGACTTAAAACGTGCTTACTTTTAGGTACTTCCTTGATTTAACTCTTTTGTTGGGGAATACTTTATTTATTTTTAGATATAATAGTTAAATCTAACCTAACCTCATATGCAGAAAACTCACGTCTTTGCTTTATCGTATACGTTTTATTATCAAACTATGCATATCGTTATTATTCGTTAACATGTTTAGGAAGAATTTGTCCAAATCCATAATGAATTTGTTGAGTTCCCGTGTCCACGTACAGATATTTCACACAAACGTCATAAATTGAAGTTAATTGATCGAACGTCATCTGATATACGAATCTTCGTAATACACATATATATATATTTTAATATTCGCGCATTAGAAACTTCATACCGGAGCGATTTACATTCAAACACCGGATCTCAAATGGGAGGGCATTAGAATATTACATCGGATACGTTTACATCTTCTAAGATTTCGAAACCGCCGTTCGCCCGCCGCCCGGCTAAGTGGCGTATTGTGATGCTAATACGGGTTTTGTGGGTGTTTTATGGGTTAGCTTTATGGTCGGAATGGGGAACTGAACTCGCGACCTTTACGTAAGGAGGTTGTATATTAAATAAATTAAATATCAGGTGTAACGGTGCGAGATTGAAGCTTTTTTTTTTGTTAAAGTAATCTACCGATGTCTGCGCGCGAGTTGGACGCGATTCATTTAATGAAATTCGAAATTATCGATCGATAGTTAAATCTGATGAGAAGCAGCTTGCGATTATTCCAAGCGTGGTTTAATAAGTGTCCATCTTTTTAAAAATCAACAAATATTTGTGACTTTATTGCGAGTTGTGCACAATTTTTTATAAAATACACCTCTAGATGTTAGCATTTTTTACGACAATCTTTACAAATAAAATGAATTTCATCTATTTAAACAAGTTTTATTAGTAGACAATTTTTAAAAATAACTAGTATTATCCAGGTTTAGTCTACAAGGAAATGTATTGGAGCGGTTTCTATTGCTACCTTTCATCACCGTCATCATCACTCAACCTTCAGCCAGTCGCACTGACTGAGAGGAACAAGTCCGGATACACCGAAGGGAGCGTAATTATAGGAGGGAGTGTAGGTTCTAGCTTGGATTAGGAGTGACGGGAGTGTAGAGCCAGCCGGTATTCGTGCAACCTTTAGCCAGAAACTGGATCCAGGATAGGTAATAGTTACTATAGTGTGTCAATAAATATAATGAGGAGGGTATGTAATTTCTGTTTCTCTTTCGTTCTTCGTTTCCTTTGCTTGGTGCAGGCTTTGACGTACGTTTCTAAGAATTGGAACAGTTCATCTGCAGCCTTTCTAATTTCTACTATACTCTGTGCTAATGTTGTTTATTCTTCTTGGCTCTTGTTGTAAAAACTATAGTCTTGTTAAGCGAATCTCCCAAGTGTGAATAACTTTTTATTGTAGAAGAACATGAAGCAGAGTTGATTAGGTGGTGGCGACCACTTAAACAAATCCTTCGTGGATTTTCCTTAAGTCAACCTTTCATTGTTTACTTTCACAGCTTGATGAAAAGTTTTATCGTCCTTTAAGGAGTTGACAAATTTCATCGATAGCTATTTAAGTTTCCGCTTTGCTCTGTATTATAGTCGCCTCTTCTTCTTGGTTTCCGTTGTAGTGGCTTGGTCTACACAAGTCTCTCATGTGTCACCAGGACGTCTAATTATTCTTTCTCTTGTAGTAGCTCTTAAGACGGTGTTTATTAGATGATGTCGAGCTTTTATTTTGAATGAAATCCTTATTTCCTAATGCCTTACTTCTGTTAGTCTTTCATTCTTCTTTTTCTTCGTTTAGTGCATATTCTTATTGTTCGTTTTTGATAATTGGTATAGATAATCCACAATCTTTGTAATCTCTAGTTTATTCTGTGATAATGTCGTTCATTTTTCTTAGTTCCTGTTACAGTAACTCTTGTCTTGTCTGAGCTAAAGTTTATATTTTTGACATTAATGATGAAAATATCAAAGGTACCGTAATGATGATACTTTTCGTTCAGTATAGGCGCGCTTGACATAAAAGCTTGAAAATTTTCAACCTGAAGTATAATTCAAAGCACAAGACGGCGCGAGTAGTTTTTACTATTTCTTTTTATTGGGAGATGTTTATGAAATAGTACAACATAAGCTTATACAATAGTGTAACTTAACTTCATATAATAATGCAACATATGTTTATTCAATATTCTTGAAAACATGTGTTACAATCTTTAAATTGATATTTCACTTTGTGAAATTGAAAATAGACACATTTGAAATTACTATTTGATTCGATTAGTACAAGTGTATCCCCTAAAATCAAAGTTGATATCAATGTTTTACATAAAAAAATTGCATTACGATTTTATTACAGATTCTATAAATGTAGATTAATTTTTACTCTATTTACTTACGGCCATACAGAAGGGATTATATAAATATAAGCTCGTGAGGGAAAAAACGAAAACGAAACCTTTGACGTCACCAATTACGTTTTAAATTCTGAACGATTTGTATTCAAGCTAGTTCCAAGCATGGTGACGTTACAATACGATATCTATTAATGAAAAGTTGCAATAATACAATACAAGTCAAATTAATCCACTTGCTTCGTACCTAGTAGAACTAGATAAGTCATTGGTTATTATAAATTTCGGTTGTGGAAGGCAGGCCCGGTGGAAGGGCGTGTTTCAACAGTGAAGTTATTTAACTCCAGCATTGCAATACAACCTATTATTTCTTAAAAAGAAAAAACGAAACAAAACCTTTGGATTCCCAACACTTTTCAGAAGTCTGACGTCATCACATATTTAATAATAACACGGTCGTTCCTAAACTCGAATATTTTTCAGACCTTCCGCTTAAGTTGAACGTAATAAAATATTATACAAGAAAGACGTTTTTTTTTTCTACGTCGTTTACATTCAATTTCCTTGTTGAACGGAATGAATAAGCCCACGAATAAAGGCAGACCGACGGACCGAGCTAGGACTTTTAAGCGGAAAACGGTCGACTAGATGAAGAGGTACGGTCTGCAAAAAAAATGAACATAGCAACTTAGTTGCCGTATGCGGAAAAGAAATATTAACTACGCAACACAAGGGCTACATAAGCATGATCATGATTACAAACAATTAGGACGCTTGTTATGCGTACTCTACCGAAAAAAAACCCAATGTCATCTAAATGTATCTTCTAGACTTTTTTAAGAGTTATTTCGAAGGGGCTGAGAAAGATTTAAATAAACTGCTTTTATTAAACGATACTATCTTACGAACGAAAAATTTAACATCGAATATTAAAGTTCTTAAAAGCAATCATATCTATGAAAACGGAAGCGATTCCATGTGCCCATTGAAAGGAGCTCGAACAGATACATATTCCACGCTGTTACAAAAAAAAACACTTTTCTTTAAATTTTTAATTGTGACACAATCAGACTTTTTTGCCATCGTTACGTATTAATAATAAAAAAGAACATAAAACCGAAATAAATATTTCCTTCTCATGTGAATTAGTCTCAGCGGCCGGGCGCGGCGGGGTCGACGACCTGTCACGTGGTGAAATATTATTTTTATTCGTAATTCGTATACCCACCGCCGCGACGGGCGTCAGCATTAATTCAATGACGATCTTCTTTCTGCTCGTAACGGATTTCTATGGGCGTTTTTTGATAATTATTAAAAAAGGTCTTTTTGGCTTATATGTTAGGTTTCTTTAGCTCATTTTTTTTTAAATGTCGTATAAATATAGAGAAAAATGGCGTACATACTCCTTTACCACGGATTTGTCCCGGACTTAGATTAGCACAGTGATATTGAAAACATTTTAGTGTTTCATAAAATATAAAAGTAACCCAAGAAAAAAATTGAAATGAAACAAAATTAAATTAAATTGTAGTGATGAAGTGGTGCTCAGGTAAATTTCGCTACAGCGCGAAAATAGATCGATTTTACCCGTTAGACACTATACACATTCTTACAGAACTCAGGCATGAAGTAGCAGCTTCCGCTGTTGGGTTTTGTCCGGTGAGTGAGAGTTCCGATACCCCCTTTCTCCCCTACGTCAATCTGCTCACCTCTCCATCAGATATCTTACTCCTTTCTAAAAGTCTAGCAACGCACTGATGTCTCCTTTGATATTGCGAGTTTTCATGGGCGGAGAAAATCGCTTATTCTATGGTGATTCCATGCTTTTTTGTCCTTTAGAAATGTTGTTAAAAAAATTAACGCCGGAATCATAAACCATTAAGCAATGTCGTTGTTTCTCTTTGCAAAATATACTTCATATATTAAATCCTATATAGGCACTGCAGTATTATTGATTTAGATTTGTTAATTTTGATTTAATTGTTTGATTTTGTTGTGATCTCTCCGTTTTAATCGGCGATTTGGAATCTCAAGCTTCTATCTCCATATAAAAAAATAAATAAACTTTACTATTAAACATGCTTTAGTTTGAATGACAAGAAGAAAATTCCAATTAAACAATTATAGAATAACAGACATCAACTATGTTAATGCCCGGCGGGACTAACAAACGACGGGACATGCCTCAAAACGTTAACGCAAAAAACATTCCGTCACGGAGAGCGGCGCATTATAATTTTTAACCACCTTTTTCGTTAATAAATATTTAAATTTAGGTGCGTACATCTCAACCTGAGTCATCGGTTGAACGAACCAATAAAAATATTTGTATTGGCTAATGTATTTACACGTTACCGCAGGGGAAAACTTATAAAATCGGTAAAAACCATAATTGCTTTATAGATATGCCGTTCTAAACATAAATGATTTGGTGTAATAAGAAGGGTCCATATTGAGAACGCATATATTGTAATCTATTTGCTTTTTGAATTTATCTCGTACCGTAGTTAGCTAATACCGACGTTAGAGCAATTCGAAAAGTGGAGCTTGAAAAAATTCACGGCGCTTTCAAGATTTCAAGCGCATGGACATTAGATCTTCTAAGTCGGCCGACGGATAACAAACAGCCAGACAAACAAACAAACAATGGCGGCATGTTGCGAAACGTTTTCACGGTAAAACCACGGCATGAATAATGAAAACTTAGAAACGGGAATGTTACAAACTGCATGTTGAGCATTAATCTTTTGTTAGCGGTACACTCGCACCGGGCAATGAATAACCGCGGAGAGCTGAGATAGAGGAATGATGAATGCCTCGGATTTGAGTGAAATTATCTATTTGCCCGCGGTTTACTTCAGATGCGACGATTTATAACCGCTGTAGCGATGAGACGAGATTCGGCGTCTTTTTTGTTTAGTTTTACGAACGAAATGTGCACGGTGTATATTTTGAAAAGTTACTACGAATTGTATTTGTTTTCAGATGTTATAAATGTTATTTTCATAAAGATGGTAATTCTCAAAAAAAAAAAATGTAGTATGTGGTATGATAATATAATTTTTTTTAACTTTACAGTTACGAAAGTGAGACGAGAAAATATTGTTTCGCGAAAAAAAACTAGGCAGTTTTTTTTCGTGAAATAATATTTTGCAGGAACTCTATGGTCGTTTAGTAATGATTTCAAACATGAGATTTATTTAGAATCATACTAACAATCCAAAATGGTGATTCTGAATAAATTTTAATTACTGTACAGAAAAAAAAAGTTACTTGCAAAAAATGTAAACACGGATTTCGCCTCTTACATTATTACTAAATGTAAGCTTTGTCTTTATTTCGCGTGTAAGACCTTAACGACTGCGCGAATCACAGTTCATGGGGCGCTTCGTTGCTTCATTAGCCGACACGAAAGCCGCTAGGCTGCGCCGACGCCGGTGGACGCTAATTGCTGTGGAAACGTATGGGCCGCCGTCGCACTCGCAGATACGTCGTTGCCGGGCCAATTTGAGCAGACTTCTTTGTTCGTTGGTCATTTTCATTTACAAAATATCAAATATATCTTTACTCGTGCGGTCATGATTAAAAGCTCGGCCAGGTGTGTGGCGGATACGCGCTGAGAGGGTTCCTTATTATAAATTATCGTAGTACCTGGCATGTTTTTTTTTTTTTAATTTGAGGTAAATTTGTCACCGAATTTCTGGAAAAAGCAATATAAAATAAAAAGGAATACAAAAAGTTTTGGGAACTAGAATTTCAATGAAACTCGATTTAGTAGACCGCTATAGTGATCGCTAGAGGTTATAAACTTGTAACTTAGCCTTGTGTGAATTTAATCTACATATTTTATATGTAGATTAAATTCATTTTCTTTTTACGAATATTTTCCGTTTTCCATGAAAATTAAATAACTTGAGATTTTAGTTCAGAACTTTACTTCAAAATCATATGGTAAATTATTAATGGTGCCTTATATAATGATAGTGTATATAATTATATCTTTTTTTAAAATATTATAAGCTTTTTACTTTCTTATAAGCTTTGTCTTATCTTTGGATAAGAAAAAGAATATTTGAATTTGGTACGTGTTCTTTAAGATCTTCTGAACTATGCGTTTTACAATTATAAAAAAAAATGTGCTTGCGTTGTCAACAATTGTATTTTTCATTGTAGTACTAATAAACTATGTCATACCCCTATGTCATACCTAATCTTACCCTTTTTGTGTTTTTTACTACTTTATTACACAAGATTGAATTTTAAAACACATTGTTTGAACGATAAAAACAATTTTTCATGTAACAGTCAACACCAACAACGGCTGCGGGTCGAAGGTATCGCTCAAGTCGATTCGCCGCCAACATCACGCCGGTCGAGCGTCGACGGACAAGCAATGATACCGTCGTACAGCGTTAAACCTTCGCCGGCGGTGTCGTGTGTCGGCACCACCTGTCGCCCAATGGAGAACCGGCTATAGACGGCATCACGTTTTTAACGTCCAATAAAGCCGGCGACACGACGAAGCCGATCGCCACATAAATGTTTTTCGATAGCCTCGCGAATTGTAAGACGAACGCACGTCGAAGCCCTGTTAATATTCTGCTAAAAGTCGTCGACGGCCTCGCTAAAAATTTTCGCATCCCACTCAACACACGATGTCAAAGCTTTAAAGCGGGGACCGTAAAACCAACCAAAACATGTATATTTCGCTAGCAAAAGCTGGCTTGGAATTAACCTATGACCTTGATCGTTATTTCTTCAATAAACACAACTCCAGTGGGTATCCTAAAGCCAACATAAGCATAATAAAGCTGATATTATCAGGAGTTATTTTTACTATACTGTTCAATGTCGATCAAGTGTTCGACATCATAGTACGGGACAAAGGATCGTGTACGTTATTTTATTAAAAAATTTACGAAGGTTTAACCTCAGATTTTTACGTTTGCTCGTTTTAAAATCAATTACCGATCCGATGCCGTGAGGAGGATGCACACGGGAAATTTGCTAGTGCAAGGTATATACGATTATATTGAGCGGTCAAAATAGCCACTCTGTGGTCGCGCCCACGGCTCACGTTGTAATTCTGTCGTTGAGATGGTGTCTATTTAGAACTGGTGTTTATTTTTTACCCCGAAAACTAAATATGTACGTCGATAAGTTCCCGAATTAATTTTATTGGCTTTTTATTATATTCAGTCGTAAATTATTTCTGTGAAATCTTTTAGAATACTGCACCGGGCATAGAAGTAGGGACGATAATAAAAAAGCAATAAAAACTTAAAAATACGACTTAGCACTTTGACACTCTTGTAACATTATATTTTATAAAAAAAAAAAACCAGCAATTTACTACTAAATGCAGATGCATCAGTAAATATTTTTTTATGTTAGTTTTAATTATAATTAAGATACAAATAAAAGACCTTTCTACTACAATTAAGATGTAAGCAAATACTTATTTTTAAAATAAATAAATGAAAAAATTACTGAGATATAAATAAAAAAACATTTATAAAATTATAAAATTTGATAGCGACTATGGCGCTACGAAATGCACTAAATTTAGACTTCCTGAACTATGATTACAAGCGCATATATGCGGATAATGCAATATGCAAATTCGATTTGAATCGGTATGCAGTTGTCTGCAACTACAAGCCTCTCGCGTCCGAAGAGCGTATGTCGTTCATGCTATTTTAAAAGGTGTCTCCAAAGACGAGTTTGCTGGGCACATCCTAACAACGATTAATTGGATCTGCCATTTAAAAATTGGCCGATATCCACCGCTCAGGGTCGACTATAATTTTTCTGTATATTTCAATAAAAATCTTAGAGACAAAGAAACTTAAAAATAGACATCTTCATCATAGTATCATATCATAATTTCTAACATCCATACATATATAAATTAGTGTTTGAAAATTAAATGCAGGTTAGAGGAATGTTTGTTTTTGCACATAACGGTGTCGTTTTCTCCTTTTATTTTTTACAAACATTCAAATCGCTTTATCTCTCTTATTCACTAGCATCACATGAATGGAATAAAATGTATGACAGCAAATTTCAATACACCTCAAATAAACTAACACAACATTTATAAGTTTGAATAGATTAAAGAAATTTACATCTAAAATCCAAAAAAAAGTTTGAGAAGCTCTTATATAAAAGAAAATTTCAACATTCAACTCTACTGTTCTGCCACACACAAAGATACCTACTGTTTGGCCAACTTGGATGCCTGGCGCTCTACCATCACACGCCTCATGCGGTATCATCTGCCACGCGCGGCAAGTCTTTGGAATGACCTACCATCAGCGGTGTTTCCAATCGACGACGACAAGAAGGTTGTCAAGAAAAGCGCCTATTTTTTTCTAATAGGACGGCAACCTACTAATGACTACAATGGTCCATGGGCGGCGGTGAGCACCTACATACAATCCGATGGCTCACTTGCACGTTTGTCCCTTTAAAACGTTGTAAAAAGTGAACTCCAAAGAGAATTATATATTGATCTAGAAACATGTCACAATTATAGTCTTATTGATTTTCAACACATTTTAGACGGCACACGTTGTCACGTTCTGCCGGCTAAGACTTTACTGGTGACATAGACGCGAGCTCAATATCAAATTGGACTTTATCTTAGCCTGACTTAAATGCCTGGAACACATTCTGAGAAGTAATTTATAAGACATTCCAAGCGCTCGAAACATAAAATACCGTTTATTTGTAATAAAATTGCATGTAAACAACATTTTGATCATAGAAAAATGTAAATGTTTTTAGTTTATGGTGAATAGATAAAACGGTAAAAATGTAATTGACCCATGATTAGTGAGTGTTTATTGGAACTGTACGCATACAATTACACTGTTACACATTTACGAATTAGTAAGTCTAAACAAATTATAGAAATACGAAATTGGAAGATTTTGAAAAAAAACCTACAAAAATGATACGAAGTAAAATTTGAACAACCTGTTTTATATGAATGATAAACGTTTTGGCGTTTTATAATTATATTTGAAGTCAATTTTGAAAAGAAATGATGTTCTGATACAAGTCTATAGTAATACAAAACATTTTTATAACTCTCTATTAGTTATATAACTCGTACTATTAAATGTGACATTTACTTAAATTTTTTTTTTTTTTATTCTTGTTTGTTCCTGTGGTGATTCTCAGAGGGAGTAATAAAAAAAGGAATACTGAACTACGTAGTCAAAAGCCAACCATTCAAAGTAATATTCAGAATAAACAGGCATAGCAATCAATCGCCTCCTCCTCCGGCATAGAGAAACAAACACACAATTAAAAACAAGAAACAAACATGATCTTCCAACCCGGCTGGTCACCGTGGAAGAGTACGACCACAACCCTTCAAAGTTAATCACCACAGGAACAAACAAGAATAAAAATAAAATCCAACAAATACATGTAACAACATACAACATTAGACTTTGGAGGAGGCCTTTACCCAACTGGGGACCTAGCTTAGTATATAGAAGAAAAACAATAAAAAATATAAAACTAGAAAATAGTGTAAATTTAGGATTAATTAAAGTATAAATACCTAGCAAATAATAAGTAATTCAAAGAAATTAAGTATAAATAGAAAAATGTAGATTTAGCTTGGTCAAATAAAGGCTTTTATTTATTTATTTACTTAAATGGCGTTGCATTTGGAAGAGAATACAAGATTTTTACAGGCAACCCATGCGTTAAGTGTGCAATATCAATTGCACAAACTCCTATAAATACGATGAAAATTTCAATTCAGACAACATATTACAAATACTTTTCAACAGACAACATAATACAAGTATTTTTCAAAAGCAGTTCATTTTCATAGGAAAAAAAAAATGTTTTTCCCTTATTACTTAATTATAATTTAACTTTAGAGTTAACTTATGTCGCATAGACAATATATACTTTATCAAGATGAAATACATATTAAGTAGATATCATAAAGTTAAGTAGGAAAAGAGTTAAGGTAAATCTCTTTACTGAATGCGTTCGACACATATTTTTTTTTAATATACTTACATGATTTTAGATTTATCATTTCCTGTTCCACTTTATGGCATTAGGAAGTGGTGACCCTATCCACCTACACCTATACCTGAATATAGGTAAATACATAACTCGTTCTTGATTAACGGAATCCAGTAAACGATGGTCGACGGCTTTCTAGCTTATGACGGCGTATTTATTACTCCAAGCGGGCATAGGTCGCGGGTCAATAAATTGTTTTCGATCATTAAAGCGATGTGGTAGACATCTGCATAAATGGTTTGAATAAAGTATTAAAATGCAACACATCAATATTTATGATGAAACTGTACTGAACGATGTCTGCAGTCTGTCTTCATAAATGCCGCAGAAACTAAATAATATGTATTTTTTAAATTTTTCTCTGTTAATCTATATGTTTTTTTGTTGCACAAATTTAATTGCGGCATTCACAGTCGTATTACTGGAAAGTTTAACTTAAAAATAGCTTATGTTCTATCTTGACGCACTGCCAAGTATATGAGTTACATGCAAAGCTCTCTTAAACCGTAAATTGTAACTAAGTACAGGAATTTATTATTAGAATTTTGTGTCCGATTTCTAATATATATTAAACTCTTTTTATCAGGCTTTTATAAAGACGAGAGCAGAATCGGGTTCGAGGTTCTTATATTTAAAAAAGTGAAATATAGAACCATCTACCGATTTATTGATTGTAAGAGAGTAGCGAACATAAAATATAAATATTCTCTAAATTTAGCTAAGATTTGATGTATAATAATGCCAATTTCATTTTTAATGTTAGTATTGCTTATGATTTATGATATCATTTACGAAAGCAAATCGGTTGAATTATTGTTTTATTACATCACAAAATAAAACTGACAACACTTCCTTATATAGATATCTACTTACAGCGATTAAATAAGAGAAAGTTACTTAAAACAAAACCCTTAATATTCGGGTAGGACCTCGTCCGCAAATCGATTTATGACCGCTGTCCTACTGCCTTCGGGTTCACAGCTGAGTACTTGAAGTATCGGTACTCTTGATAATGACATTTCATCGATTTCGTTGGGGGGTTGCTGCTTGACGGTCATTTACGATTGTTGCCATACCGAGAAAACGTAAAAGATTATATAGTAATATTAAATTTCTTTAAACTACGACAAAGTGTCCGAAGGCTTCTTTGCGAAGTAACGAGCAATGTGCAGTATATTTTGTTTTTGTTTACTCCTTCGACAGGTAGGTCACGGTCCACAGTGAACACGACTTTGAGGAAACATTACAATGGTTTTATGGAAACATTCCATAGTAATGTTTCCATAAAATTACTATGGAATCTCAGTCACCAACTCGGCACAAGTTGGTGACTGAGGGGCAATATAATGAACTTGTTCATGTTCTTCGCTAAAACGGATGTCCTACATGCGATCAAAAGGAATGTTCTATATACCTACATAAATATGCAATTTTTCGTATTTCATATCCATATTTGAGTGCACACAAAAAAAGGTTCCCAACAGAAATTATTATTTATTCTTAAAAAATCTGGGAAACGGTTGACCACACCAAATCGTTGGGTGCACCACATATACAGTCATAAACGCACGCACGCACACATGCAAGCACGCACTCGCTCACGCATGGCAATATAATAAATAATGAGAATAAATCTCATGACCAACTTTATCTATGACAAAATGCAATATCGGTATATTGCCACCATTAGAATTTGAGCTGAAATTTCTCAGTCAAAAAAAACCAATTTCTTAACGTTTTATGATTCCAAAGAAAATTGTGTATACATAATTTAATAATACGCAATAACTTATTATGTACACAATTTATAGTGAACACGCTCAATTAATAAATAATTTCTGATAAATGTTGGTTGAAGTTTTATTTTTAACTTAATTTAAGAAGGCAACAAACATGTTCATTTATAGTAAAATAATATTTAGTGTTCGGTAAAATGTAATTATTAATTTTTTTTTAAATGTAGATTCAGAAAGAAGACTCGATGTACTTTCTTTCAAATAATAACATTTGGACTTGTACTTAAAATCGCAAAATTCAAGAATCCTTCGAGTTGGCCCACGTGAAGGAGAAAAAAAGACTCTAGAAGAATTAATAGATACATCAGCTCGCAGATAAGAAATTCAAATTACGATATACTGAGCAATTTCGACCGGAAAAAGTGGCTTTTTAACGGACATCTCGTCTTTTTTTTTTCCTACGCGCCTTACAAGGTGTGGAGTGACGTGCACCTGTGTTTTTTATGCGTGCCGAAGGGTGCCCACAAATTTATAGGAACAGGTGGACCCGTAATAGACGTGCGTGAGGGGGGCTGTTAATTAAAACTAAAGTTATTTTAGGCTTTCCGCTTCGCGAGGACAGTTAAGTATGTAAATATTTTTAACTGCAAATAGAAACCGCCGGCCGCTGGGGCCGTCGTAGACCGAAATACGCTAACAAATGAACACGTAGAATAAAATTTACAAATGTGTCGGAAATGTGCCTTTTCGGTTGTGCTGTAAGCGCTCGGCTAACTTGACACAAGCCCAGTGCTGAGTTGTGGTACTCAAGCCAGCAGGTAGTGCCCTGCTGCTGGCGCCGGTTAGTATTTAAAATGAAAACGTAAGGCCGCGGTTTCAACTTTACGTTTACCATTTGTATTGCAAGTAAATGACTTATTCAATATGATCTTATGACCGTATTGCCAATGACCGTATTCAAAAATTACCAATATGGTATTTATTGTACGTTAATCCATTTCTATAACATTAAAAAAAAACAAAATAAAATTCATGCTATAAACTTTTATATTAGATAATAATTAATGATTCATTTCAGAAGCAAATAAAATACCCAAATTTCATTTACACGAAAGTCGAAAATTGTTTAATTTATTTTCGACTTTCTTTAATCGAAATCGTAAATAATCAAAATTTAATTAAGTAAACTATAACATTAACAGACGTAACTACACCAAGTTTCATTTATTTTACTAATAGTTACTTTTACAAAATAATATTTTAGTTGTCAATATTTGACTTTAGTGGCAGAATGCTGTCGATATTCAAACAATATTTATTTTACAGAAAACGATAGTCCAAACTATTTATGAATTAAAATAAAGAGATAGAATATAAGGTGACTTAAAGTAAAACAATATTAGGATATTATTTACTGTTTGTTTTCTATGTATTTACGGAAATATGTATGACAAATATGTATCAAAATATTGATGCTTTGTGAGCGCAAGTCACAATATAAATGATAGAGGAATTCAAGTCAAGGGTTAATTATAATTATTCATGGGCAGTTGGATACATGTTCATAAGGTTTATAAAGAGACAGGTAACTAATAATTAATCTAAAAGAAGCATTAAAGTAATATCTTTTTTGTATGAATAAAATATTCCTTCATATACCCTATGTTGTATGAATAAATACCAATGGTGACGGCATGTAACACATTTAGGTGTGGTATTAAATAGATAGAAGATTGTAAGTATTTCTTGTTGGTTGTTTTCTTTATCATGCTTTTGTGTCAGCGGTAAATTCGTTTTAAATTTCGATACGTTGTAACTTTTAAGAAAATTTCCATTCAGTCTTCATTTTTTTCTATTCTCTCTTATTACGATTTTCACATCCATAATTAAAATAAAAAGATAAATTAATATATCAGTCTGAGTATGAATTACCACAGCACGACTACGGTAAACGGTATAACTATACCGAAAAATGCGAATAAAAAATATTCAAAGAGACTTTCATTGTAAAGTATGGCGTGTGATCCTTTTATCTCTGGTGCGATATCCAAAAGTAAAATATTGGATTTCTTTTGTCGATGTCTAAAAACGAAAATATGATTTTTTTATGAACAGTTTGTACTTAAATCATGATGCATTTACAAATCCAGCCGTGAACTTTACGAACATGTAGAAGTATGCCAACTCCTCAAACCGCTAGCATTATATGGAAACGTGTTTCAATATTAAATGCCATACATAATATAGCAATTTGACAATCTCATAAAATTATTACAAATTTCTTGATAGTACAATTGAATAGTAAAGCGAATGAGAGAATTAATAACTTTTTAAAACGTCATAAATAGCCTATTTTTAACAATCCTAAATTCCAAGCGGTTGTTTAGTTGTTTTTACCAAATGCCTTTTCAAATTATGAACCGGTTTCATTTCAATGGTTTTCTTCCCGTTATGTCTATCGTTATACCGACATCGTCATCTCGAATGGTCAGAGTACAGGTCAAAAGTTACACTGGAAAAAAAAAAGGAAACAATTTAAGTAATAGAGCAAACAGATACATGTTTATACCGTACGGGCGTACGTGTGTTAACTACAGAGTGATTCATGGGCGTACGTCTTTACCTTGTCCATTAGCTATTGATATATTGAAGCCTATCAATACACGATTTGTATTTATTTTTTTAAAGACGCAACACGACGTTTTCAATTTGCGTTTGCGGTTTAAATTTGCGAATTGCTTTAATATTTAACTATCCTATAATAGTGTATGTTATTATATCGCAGATAAATCTATTTGTTTGGTAGTCTTTTAGAAACACTACAAAATGTTAATGGTCACTGGAGATACAGAAGCGTACAGAAGGTGCAAGAAGGACACTGTTATCGTACCTTCGTTCAGTTACACCTCGGCCTTTGGAGTGTCTGTCTTCTGAAGTCAACTATCTCTTCCGTCGTCGCCGTCCTAGTTCGTGAGTATTCCTGACCCTAACCTTCCAGTTGCAGCCCGCTCGTGATCATAATCATTCATGCTTGGCCTCTCTGCTTTCATTCTTTCTAAGGAATCTTTAACTAATTCAATTTATTGGCATACTGAACGGTATGCCAATGGACAGTTTTCAATTGGCATACCGTTCCAATTGACAAAAAACGGGTCTGAGAATTTGTCCTAGCGTTTTTGCTATATAGTGAAATAAAAAAATCAAACGTAACCAAAACCAAGAATAATGATAACAAAATAGGGCAAGACATTGACTTGATGCACCATCGTTCCAGAATAGACATCACCATGTGTTCGCAGCAAAAGATGGACACTCCATCTCGCGATCATAGGGCAAAGTTATTTTTCTTGACTTTAATTTTAAGTTCACTTTTGAATTTATTTATGTATATGTTGAGCTACAGATTTAATTATTTTTCACTCGATTCCCCATTTTCGATGCATTTAGTATTTTTACAAAATCCGATGACAATTCAATATTCTAAAGATATTGAAGCAGACTTACTGATTCCTATTAACTTCACAGTGACTAAATGTAACCCCTTCAAGTTTCATTCAATCATTGTGTTCGATTAGTCCAAGTTGTATTGATGAACACTGCGATTACAAGTCGTAAGATTTACTGTTTCATAATGAAACTGGAAGTTATTCGTAGGAAAATCACAATTGCTGAATACTGTCAAATCGTAATGAAAATCACCCTTCGACCTAGAGTAAAGGCCTTATTGATTCGTGTACAAAAGGACTGAAATCATACTATGGCATCTAGATTCAATGATAGAGTTGAAATCTGATTACAATAACACCATAGGCTCAAATCACTGAAAGCTTTTGATACAGCCGACGGATTACATTAGACAAATTGCAGCTATACCAAAACGATAATGTCAAAACTTCCAGTTTGAGCTTATTTCTTTTTTTTCTTGCTTATTTACTTTATCTTACTTTCTAAGTAAATACTAGTCATTACAAAATATACGATTTAAAAGGAAAATTAAAATTTGTCCACTGAACAACTTCATGCAAAAATAATTTTCAACGTCACAAACGTATTATCATGTCGAATGTTTTCAATGAGACAGATATTGCAACAGAGCTCACTAATTGTTGAACAATTTCCCGAGAAATTAAAAAGTATTATTTGTTTTTAAGTTAAAATTTCAGTAATATTTTATTGATTACAGAAATTCTACTATCTTAATGTCCTGAACTATTTTATTTTATTATAATTTAAAAGGCAAACGAGCTTGCGAGTCACTAGAAAGTAGATGATCGTGTCTGCACACAGCGGACACACCCACAGCGGAGTTAGTAAACAGTGCGTTGCCGGCCTTTTGGGAAGGAATAGGTTATGGAAAGAGTGAAAGGGAGCAGGCAGATGAAAGGGGGAGGAGTGGGTTACCGGAATCCTCAGCCACTGAACGAAACGCAACAGCAGAAGCTGTTGCTTGACATCTGTATTCTTTAAGGGCATAGTATCTCACCAGTCGAGCCGACCCATTTACGTGCCACAGCCACTCGAAGCATATAATAGAGGAGAAATGATCTCAACAAAACCTACCGAATGTTTCGGGATTTTCGTTTGTGGAAGGAAAACGAAGGCACGTCAAGGGGGTACGTGCGATTCCGCAGAACGAGCGAAATCGCTGCAATACAATAAGATACAATCGAGCCGCTGTCTGCGCACTACAATGCGGCCACGTGACGCGCGGACCACACCCGTTTCAACACAGCACTTGATTGATAATGCGTTCGCAACGAAAACCTACCTTTTGTTGCGACACAACAACCTTTCGGACTTTCCGACCCCGGACCCGCGGCGGGAACGGCCATTGTTCGTTCGTTTTGACGTTTATTGTGACGAGTCAATCGAGAAACTTTTTATGTGTTGCAGGATTTTTTTTTTTTAATAAATCGTTGTTATTGATATTGCTAAGCAATATGTCAGAATTATTATGTTCGAGTAAAAGACTAAATATTCTCTTTACAAATTTATGCAAAAAAAATGTAAAATGGGTGTACATTGTTGTTCGTTGATCATGTGTCAATTAAAAGGTTTAAAAATTTACGACCATAATGAAAACTACAATTTTAAAATATAAAAGCAGTGCCTTAGATTCTAAACAAAAACTTAAATACGTGTGTCTTCATAAACAAAGGGTTCAACTTTAAACAGAGTCTTTTTCACTTTATGTTACATTTTTTTTCTACAGTTTATAAACTTTCACTATAAAATATCTTTTCGTCATACTTGGTTTCTGAATTAAGAGATATTATACGTAACAAATCAGTAGAATTGATTGCTAAATTTTTTCTCAAATATAAAACAGTGTTAATTTACATGTAAAAATGCCTCAAAACCTGTATTATGACAAAATATCTACTTATTTATCAGGAAATTAGGATTGTAATTTCATCAGTAACGAGATATATTGAATGCGTTCCCTATGCACGCGGATGAGACCGCAATCCAGAGCTATATACTTCAAGAACTCTGACAAATAATTAACACAACTGATAGTTATAATTCTTTATATGAATAGTACTTTAAATAGATTCACCGCAACGACCATTCGGCTTTTATGTCGCTTACGTTTCGTTACGAAGACAGTGTTCGATAACAGGTGCGGGCCGAGCGCCGCGGGCCATCTTGACACCCCGCAGGATATCGCGGCTTCGTGAATAAGCCCGGGGAATAAACAAAGCGAAAAAACCAAAATTGGTTTCTTAACAGACGGACCAGAGAGACCCGGTAAGGGCCTCGCCGATAAAAATTACTTGATTATTCTGGACGCCCTGTCGTTTTGTAATTACAAAATTGTGAGGTAAAAAATGTTTCACTTTCGGACCCAATTTTAAATTGAATGTCGTTAAGAGAAGTTTCTTATTGATGTTGTTTTACACAATTATAAAGATCTGTATTTGTACTACACAATCATACATACACACACACACACACATACACACGGTGTTGCAATATTAATTATTTTCATTGCATAACTGTCTTTATGCCCTGGTTAGTATAGTTTGAATACAGACGACATATAATGAACTCAATCAAAGCTATAAATACATATTGTATATATTTTGTTTTAGAATCCACTACCTAAAATGAAACTTATAAAACTTGATAATACAAGGTTAATTTTGTATTTTGTACTCACACAAAATACATGATAAATTTCATGTATTATACGGCACTTATTCGTTTCGTTGAGAGTTATGAATAACGAAAGAAAATAATAAAAGAACACTATGGAATTTAGAGAGTTTAAGATAGATGACAGTAGTTTCAATTTATGTACCACGATAAAAAAAAAACCGGCTTAATGTGAAAGTATTGGTTAAGAAGTATAGAAGTTATTATGTCCTGGAATGTAACATAGGGTTAGGTACTTTTATACAAAAAAAAAAGAAATCTATATAAATACAAAAATAAAATGGTAATTGGAAACAGTGAGCAAATTAATATTTTAATAATAATAAATTGCCAAATTTTTAGTTTACGGCTAGCGAATAGCGGATGCGAAACCATTGTTGGCGATGATGTGATTTACATTGATAACTTATTAGTCACAGAACATATACAATTCAAACGGCACGAACCAACGGCACTAATAACTTTTAGCGTAATAATTGCTTGCGTGGGCAATAATGCGAACAGTCGGAATATAGGCTGTTATGTCGAAACAAGTCCTTGAAAAGTAGGCTTCATCTTAAAAAAATATAGCACACCGATCCCTTCACATCCACCTTGCCTTATTCAATTTTATTCATCCACGACATTCCATTGCCGCGCCGTATATCGCTTGTATACGCGAGCCTCGACCGCAACATCGAGAATATAAACAAGGCGATGGCTCCAATGACCCCGCGAAAGAACACGAATTTTAGGCGAGAGGCGGTCTTCAAGTCGACAAACAAATTGACCACGGCACGTGATACGACATTAGCACTGATGGACTTAGAAGGCTTTATTTACACGCATAGAGAGGATCCGCTGCTGTTAGTGGACCGTACTCGAGTTCTTTGCTTTTCAAATCGGATCGAGCTTGTTTTACGATTTGTTGTCGTAGAAGATTTATTATTGTAAGTACGTCCCGTATTGAAAGACAATATTTCCCGAATCTGTAAGCTGTCTCAAATGTAGATCAGATCAGATCAGACACACAAAGGGTCTTTATTTCAAAATTTCTAACTCAAATACTTGAACAGAGATTCTTCTTAGGCTTGACGGGCAACTCGGCTAAATTGTACCACGTCACCGGGAAGTAACCCTCGAAGCGTAATCAATTGCCACTCGGCTGGATTTTGGTTCAGCGCTATTCAATACACTAGATTCAAGTCACAAACTAAGTACAATATTTCACATGAAAATCGGCAGTAAAACTAATGCTCTCTCATTAGTCCTAAGCTCATAGTAAGTTATTTCGAAAGCGCCAAAAGAAACAGGAGTCTGCAATTAGCCTAAGTGTAAGCAAGGCGTGTAGGCGCTAATGCGTGCCTGCCTGTTGGCTGTTCACTC
Organism: Eumeta japonica; assembly: GCA_005406025.1. Taxonomy (NCBI): domain Eukaryota; kingdom Metazoa; phylum Arthropoda; class Insecta; order Lepidoptera; family Psychidae; genus Eumeta; species Eumeta japonica. Next base: position 122,023 of record BGZK01000225.1, read on the forward strand.
ACTTTGTGCTTGATGTACTATTGTATGCTCGCGGTTTCTGTGTAGTGCTTCGAAATTTTTTCGCATCGTACTCACAAGCGACGTGATGTTTGAGAAGCGTCGTAACGGGCGAATTATTATTCCTAGATTTAATATAGCTAGTTGTGTTCGTTAAGCTATTGCTATGCAATAGTCTATTGGTAGCGTAAAAACAGTTGGGAAGACGTTTATATAATGCACAAGCATAGTCAGAAACTTTACCGTACTTGTACACCGATCGAAACATCAGTCGTAAACGCACATCGGAGGTACTACCGGGTCAGAAATTAAATATTTCGATTTGCCAACATCGCTCAGTAGCTGCATGCGCGCGTGCATAGCCGACGTGCCTCGCATCGCAACTTATTAAGGACATCCTCGACGCACCGGCTTCTTGCGTGCGAGTTTTTCTCGCTGTTCTGACAGGTTGCGACGAGGCTGCGCATGAGCTCGACTCGTCCTAGACACGGCATCAAAGATCTCAAAGTCTGTCAAATCTGTCCATGCCAATGTCGGCATGGACAGATTTGACAGACTAAAGAGTAATGGTCTTCTTTTGCGAGAATCGGTTATTTTCACGCCAGCCTTCTTTAGTTCAGGGCATTAGTTTAATTTGTTAGCCCTTCCATGTTGGTGGTTTGAATAACAACTCCTGCACTCCCTTTTTTCCTTACCCTGTCTATTTGCACGTTGAGTTGAACAGGATTAACTGCCGATTTAACTATCTTTTTGGTTTCGTCAGCAGTTTTGGCAGTTTCCGTATTCTCCGGATAAATGGCCAAAACGAGACCTCTTATTGATGGCAGTGGTTTAGATGGTGCGGTCTTTCTCATTTTTTACGCGCTCGTGTAGCTCGCTCGGTCTCTGATGAGCGATTTCTGTATTCGAACGATTCGTGATTCTAACGCGCCGGTCTGCTACAATGATTATAATTTTTTTCCGGTTCTTAGTTTATTTGTATTTGCGGTGTCCTCGCATTTTCCGACGGCTTTATTTGAACTATTATATAAAGGAGAGTGTGTAAACACATGATATTTAATAAAATATGTTTCTTTGTTTTTTATCCAGCCATACGTAAAAAGTTTTATTTGCAATGATAAATAGTCGCACTGACAATAAAAAAAAATCACGTATTTGAAATAGCGTTTTTAGTGAAATTCAATTGTCACTTAACAATTAACATAGTCGACAATCTCATAATTCAAATGAAGAATATGATTTGTCTACTTTTTTTAGATTTTGCTTCAACTTTAAAATTTCTATGAAGTGTAAAATCGCTTGGATACAACGATCGCATCAGTGTTAGCATCCATTGAAATCTTCTCCGGTCGGACGAAACGTTCCCAAGTCTATGGCGACGGCGGAGTAGCCGTGCGGCCGCCGTCCTGTTATTTGTCTAGCGCTGATGACCACCTAGAGAGCTACGTTGAATGTTTACGGTATTTTTTATCAAACTTCCGATGAAGCGGCGGAGAGAAAACACCGGAGCGTTGGCATTTTCGACCGGCCGACTGTTAAGGGGGCGCCGTAACTCCTTTTCGGGCAACTTGGGCCATCATCTCCCGCGACCGGTGCAATGGATTAGTACTCGAAAGCTCCCGGCACGCGTCGCCGCTGAGCTGTGCGCCGGGCTGCGCTCGTCCGAATCCTTTATTTATTGATCGATTTCTAATCACTATTGAGTCTTTTCGACGAGTCGAGTTTCCTTCGATCCATCGCTGCTAAGTTACACCCCCCCCCCCCTTCAATGATTTTGTTTGAGATTGAGGACCGAAAGCCGCGGTCCGAGTGCTTCAACTATCTCCTACAGAGAGACTTCGTCATTATAACGAAGTTTTCTAAATGCAGGAAAAAGGCATAAGAGCGTCAACGTGATCTTGTTTGAAGTTATACAAAATTAACGATCACATTTCTTATTTCGGTCAAATCATTATTATAAATTCGATTTGAGATCAACATTGTACGACTATGTTAATTAACGGTAAGAACGTTTTTACTGTAGCAAAGAGAACCTGGTCAAATAAATTTACATTGATTTCAAATTAAAAGATTTATGAGTAATTAAAAACAGTAATGAATCCATAAAAAAAATTGTAGTATATGTTAGGAGTTAATAAACTTTAATAAAACATCGATTAGACTTATTTTGCTCTAACAAATATCTCAGTAATTGTTTAGTTTTATAGATTTAGAATATCTATCCTACTAATATTATAAACGCGAAAGGATGCGAAAATATTTGTTATGGTTTCATGCAAAAACTACTAGTGAGATTGTGATGTAAGTTCATGGTATTATAGTTTATGAGCTATAATACCATGAAGTTTCATCTAATATATATATATATTAGAAATAAGACATAGTTTATAATTTATAAAGGTACTAGTTTTTTCTCGTGGCATTCATTACGTGAAAAAAGCAAAACCGGTATCTATATCGAGTACGGAATCTAAATCGAGAGCAAAACTAGAATCAGAATCAAGAACGGGAACAAGATTGGGATCATGACCGAGACCGTGATCGGTCGATATAAAATTAAATGTGTGGCACTCGGGGACTGCCGCGGTAAAGACATTGCATAGCATTTTTTATCAATTTATGCAGTTATAATTATTTATTTATTTATACAGTATTTATTTTTCTTTATTATTAATTCAAGTTTTTCATCACTTTCTTCATTAATAAATGCACTTTATTTATTCATATTTAAAACACTTTATACACAAATTTTACGCGTATAGCTGTTCACCAGCAACTGCTGTTCACTGTTGTACATAGGTACACCTATGTATACTTACGGGGCACATGCGGTGAGTGTGGCATTATAAAGATATGATAGATACCTATACACCTATATACTTTCTCACAAACAGCTGCTTACGTATTCGTCCGATTTCGGAGCAGCTCGTCTCGATCCGTGCGAGCTTCGTACAGTCGTACCATATACATACACGTTAAGCGAACGCTCGGCCGAGCTACATCAACACCGACTCGGTGTTGGCTACACGGTAGGCGGAATGGGGGGTGTTAGGTTTTATTTTCGTTACGGAATTTATTGATTCGGTCGCCTCGCTCAAAGCCCGCGATAAAAGCTATGCAATAGCTTAAAAATGATAGAATTCATTTTAACTCCACGCGGGCGGAGATGCGAGTTAAAGCTAACATATAATAAATTAGCTTTCACGCACAGCTCCACTCGGAATATTGAATTGATATTTCCACACTTTATATCCAGCTATTTCTTTTTTAATCATTAACCCGATCATAGTTCTCTTCTCAACTTCTCCGTGTGTAATTCGATCTCATACCCAAAACCTCAAAACGGGCAGCTGACAGCTCAAAGTGAAACGATTTCTCTTTTTCAATTTCTCATCCGTAACAAGCAGTTTATTTTTCTCGGGAAATACCTCGTTTTAATCGCCGAACATTTACAATTTTTAAATTAAATCGATAGTGGAGTGGCATAAACGAATTGACCGCGGCACAGTGAAATGTACAAACCACGTAACATTTAGTATAAAGTGTTCTGTCAAAAGACAAAGCAGCATTTAATAATACGAGGATTGACAGATTGCTAAAAAAAAAAACAATTCCCACGCAATTTTCCTTGATTCAAATTGACAATAATGATAACTTAAATGTACAAATGATGTCTATCGACAAAATAAATATACAATTATTAGTCCAGGACCCCGAGTCCACGGCTTTTAAACGACGTCAGATCTGGCGTGACAGGTGGCACGACATTATTTAACTTGGTTTTGACGTGTATGGAAATGCATTAAGCACACGTTGCACTTACTTAAATAAGCTGCGGTTTCGTAAATATTCAATGTAAAGACACTTATTTATTTTCTACATCGCATTGAGCGAACAGTAGAAATGAGGTGGTGCCTACTTAAAAATTGAATAAGATAAAATTCGAGTAGGTTTTTTTTTTAAGAGAAAAATTTTATCTGTCATTCGTCTCCTATCTAATAATTATACTATTGATCATATCATTAGGTATATGAAATTCAGTGAACTAAAGTCAAATCATTTGTAAAATAACTAGATATAAACTTGTCAACAATTTATATTCATATGCTTAAGAAAATCAACTTAAGTTTCTATATATTCCATAAAACCTATTACAAGAAGTTTAGATATGTCAAACCTTTTTTCATTCTAATTTTATCACGATTAGAAATCCTCCTCATAGGTAGTTTCCCATATTTAACAATGTCTACTGTAATGGTGATTTTTGACGTGACAACGTCTTAAATTAGGTTGCGGCTGGGAGTCACTTAGAAAAAAGTGTAACGCTCGGTAACGTAACGATGAGTCACCGAACGAGAGGCCCGCCGAATGCCTTGCGTCTCTCTCCCACTCAACTATGATCGGTCTGCCGCGCGCGCACTAGAGAATTAGTGCATAGCTTGCAAATGTATTGCAAGTTATTGTATGTATATTTGTATATAAATACGTATGTATGTAAAGGTAAAAATAAAATTTTGTTAATATGAAATTCAGTGCGAGATTCTTTGTATAAATTAATGTTTTAAATATAATTCTTTGTATAAATAAATGTTTTAAATTGTTACTATTATTTCATCCTTCTTCCTACTATACGAATGAATATTCACATTAAAATGATTTTACCATTCAAAGTCGTTGTCACGTAAAACTTTCGCCCGTATACCGACTTTACAGGCAATAAATTTTTATAAAACATTTCTTGATAGTGTTTTTATCAAAAACAAGTTTCACAAAAAATCCTATTTGCTCGTATTTGATTATTTCGGTTTGATGAGGTGAGCCTTGTGTACAAGACTTCAAGTCGACACCATTAACCATTCTCTCATCATTATTTCGCGTCAATGCTCTTGAAAATTTAAGAGGTCCCTCGTGTGATAAGGTAGCCCTGCATCATGAGTTGATTATCAATATTATCATTATGTTATCTTATTAAAAAAAAAAGGTGTATACAAAGGTGTAACAATTAAATAAGTAATGTAAACTCATACCTATTTCCCAGAAGGGTAGACAGAGACTAGAATTCCATACGGTACGATCTTTGCATATCTCTCTCACCTCACTGACATCCATCAATCGTTTCATGCGAGCTCGTCGGTTTCGGGCGGTTAGAATTTAGCCCTTTTTTTAATAAGTCACCAACGTGGTCTGCATAGGATTTTCTAGAGCGACCTTTCCGTCACATTTGGAACTTATTCCAAAAAGTTCCAAACACAGCTTTTACTGAAACTGAAGAACTGGCCACAGTTAGAGTACGAGATATGAACTACACAAAGAATCGGATATACCTTAGTACACCTAATCGTACTACTTTAAGAAGTAATAGTACTACTTCTTTAAGTAGTACGATTGGAAACTTGTAAATAGAGCTTTAGGATGTGTCAACGGTGTTCATATCAGATAATATCCCGATAATATCCCGTCTGGATAACAAGGGAAGACTCTTGTTAAAATTTTTCAGCAGCGGTAAAGAAAAAGATTGGGCCAATCGATAAAAATGTTTTGTCAGTAAATACTTACTAGCACTGTATTATTTTTGGTTTAACTCGTTTTTGCAATACTAACTGACGTATTTTTTTAATAATTTTTAATAATTTTGCATTGTAAGAATTAAATGAGATCTCCAGCTAACGTGCGCTCACTTCGTTACAGCGTTATATATGAGTGGATTAGAGTAATTTGTATAACTATTTTCGAATAAATTCTTTAGGTAAATATTTAATATTTCCAAGTTATATTAAATTCCGAAAAAGGAAAATGTAGACTGTCCACAAGACCAAAAAAATATTTAAACTTAATAAAATCATCTTTAGAATCTAAAAAACACAGATTACTTCTGATTCAGCGGTACGAATACATTAAAAATGCTGCCACAGACCTCTCCATAAAATCTAAAATTAAAACTTGAATATTAAATGTGAGCATATTATGCGTTGAAAAAATCATATCGCCTTTTGTTGAAGATTACAAAAATGGGACACGTGTAAGCTGCGCGATCATAATTTATGTGCAATTATGTCTTTTACTGATGTTGAATATAACATTGTAGGAACGAATTGAGTCGGCGCTGCGGGAATCGAACGTGCATCGGACTAACATAAAAACCTCACCGGCGTCAAGTCTTACGAGTACACTTAACAAAAGCATCGGACGTTTTAAAGATAAATTAATATGATTTAATGAAACTATTTACTTCTTACCTTCAACATGCGAAGGAATTTAAGTGAAATTCTCGATGGATTTATGTTTGATACTAGATAATCTTTTTCTGCATAAAGAACTGCATCGAATACCGTCAATGTCGTCGAATCGAACAATGCGTTCGAAAAGTGTCTTAATTGAATATTTAAAAAAATGCTTTTTTTTTTTCAACTTCCCGCTATAAAAATTAAAATGTTTTCCAAAATTGGGAACATACTGTCTTCAGTCCCATTTCCGACAACCGTCGTCTTATCAGATGTGCGTGTCACACACACGCGTGTGTGCACCGCACATTACTCTTCAACGGATGAACCGATCGACCGTTTACGACAAGTGCTCTATCCAACTTCAATTTCTTGCAACGTTGAATTGATTCCGTCCGCAGATTTTGAAAAATCACAAAAGTGAATTTTTCAGAGAAAAACCTTTATGAATCAGACACTCGCCTGTGTCCTGCAGTAACCTCAGCGGTGGGTTGCATGCTGCACGTTACTAAATGTCAATGGCAATGGCAAGCGTGTAATAATAAATTTCCGCCTATACGATAAAATGTTTTATGAATTGTATTTTATATTACTCTATCGATCGACTTTAATATCTGATCATTTTTTTTTTCTCTAAACAGTTGCGTCGATTGAAGGAAACCACATCAAAATTGGTTGATTTGTCCAAGAGAGAAAAAAATTTGAGAAAGTGTTCTTTAGTAAATTATTTAAACTTCTCTACTGATATAATCCAAAATGTAATTAGCTTTTCTGCTTAAAAACAACGTCGATCATTGCAAACTGCATCTAAATTGAATCGGATGGTTCGTTTGAAAAATATTGTTAATGAAAAATTCGAAGGAAAGGGTTTTTAAAGAATAACTTGCAAAATTCTTTATTGTTTGATGTTTGCGTTCACTTCTTAAAAAATTATGTCGAATGCTGTAAACCAGATTTAAAAACGCGTTCGAAAGCTACATAAGTGGTAAAATTAAGAAATATAGCGTTGTTTTTAATATGTCTAAATATTTTAGCTCGAAGCGCACAAAACGCACGTATATTATTGAGCTCAATAATGAGCTTGGAGAGCCTAAAAAGCACTAAATCGATCTTTTAAGCTTGATGACTCAATCATTTATTGCTGCTTTATTTTTGAAGGCTTTGAGCTCGAAAGTAGTAAGAAGTATTAGGGATCGCCTGTAGGGTTAACCGTCTTTAAATTTTTTGAGCTCAAAAAGCTCAAAAACTTATATACAACTGTATTTTTAACTCAGGGTGCTCGAAGACACACATAAATATCATAGCCGGAGGTTATAAGGATGGCTTACAGGGTCAACCGTTTTTCAGATTTTTTTTCTCTATAATGCAAAGCGGTTTTTTTTATTTAGCCGAAAATGGAATGAATAATCTGGTGAGTAACAAACCATGTACAGTCGCATGTTGTTCTTGACTTTTCAAATATCAGACACAATAAAAATGTAAGTAAACATAGTATAATTTATCACTGACTTCATCGGACATAGATTGATCAAAATTTTTATTTATTCCGAAACTGTATCAAAATAAAACAAAAGTCATTTATTAGCTAGCATTCAAAATGAAAAACTTGAAAAAGTTTCAATTAGAATTTTTTCAACTAGTGTACAAGAGCAATAAAAAAATTTTTAGAAACAGGCGTATGGAGAATAAGATAGCCGATCAATGAATTTTAATTCACTATAAAATCTGCAGAATCACGTCTTATAAGACTATTTGAAAACCTGGTTATCCTGTTACTTCTCATTAATGGTACAAGTAAGCGGTTGTTTCTACAAATGGTAAATAGGAAATTAATATACGTCTTACATCACTAATTCGGATTTCAAAATGAATAATTAACTGTTTTTTGTTCATGGAATACAAATTAATACAACCAATTTTTCGAACGTCGCATAAAATCCCAGCTTCTTAGTAATTTGGGGTTTTAACTTAGCAAAATAGTAATTTCACAAACAAACCAAAAACCTTATAAAGTATTCTAATATTATTTAATAACTTTAACTGAATAGTATTGACAGATTTTAATTATCGCTCTTAATGTGATATTTATATAATTCTACATGTTATGCGGTGACTTCGTCAAAAAAACAAGTGTTATTTCCATGAGCTTTTATTTTAAAAACAGACACGTTGAATATAATAGTACGGTACCGGTTAAGTAAGCTCTAATGCTCATTCTAAGTTATATATTACAATTCTCATTATTTACAAAATATCCAATATTGTACTTAAGAAAAAATTTTCTTTGTAGCTTACGTTGCGCTAAATGTATTTACGGGAGGTCAAAATAAACAATAATATAAAGGATATTTCTTATATTTTTTCTTTTCAAAGCTCAATATCTTATAGTTAACACTTTATTTCGAATAACACATAACGAAAAAAAAAATACGAACATAATTTACAATAACACATTTTTGGGTAAGTATTTTTCATAAAACTGAAAATAACAATTTAATCACATATGAAATATCAGATGGGTACTACGTCTCCTTTGAGAGTGCAGTTTGCAAGCGAAGGAACCTTACGAATAATTAGTGGTTTAGTAAGTTTGACTTCTTAATATGCATGTTGCGTGACGTTCTCGTCACTTTACCGCAGCGACACACCCTTCCACAATATTTTTATTTCCACATCTCATGGTTATTGTCCGGGAAGAAATTCCTTCATCTTTTCTATCGACCTCATTAGAATGAGTTCCTTGGTAATTATTGCAACAAATTCAATGCTTTTTTTTTTTTATAATTACTAACTACGTAAGTCTTAGTTGCGTGTCGTTTTAGGAAAAAGTTATTATATTTAAAAAAAATATCATTATTATCTCAACCGAGTGTCTATTGGATAAATTATTGACATGGATATCGCGTGGTTGTGCTCGTGACTAAATTGCTTTTTTTTTTATTTTAATCATAAAAACATACATATTTGAAACTGGCCAGTTTGATGTGCAAAAAATATTTATGTATAACATAAATACCGCTTGTCGTACAGCCATTATGCTTTTTCCGAAAAAACATTCGTTCGTGAGTCATCCCGATGATCGGCGGAACTAAAGACGGACGATTATTTTAAAAAGTGACCGATACTTTTGTTTTACAAAATGCTTCATTGGCTAGCGTATAGCGTATCCGCCCACACCGCAGGAGGCTTGTAGAGGCTTTGCGTCGTTGAGAGACGTTTGCTGGTGATATACCGATGGCGGCTTGTTCTAATAGCTAATAAATATTTTTTAAGCTCCAAAAACTGCATCTTATGCCGCAAGTCCCATTCGAATCGATTCGTTCGTTGAAAAGGTATTTTGTTTAAATAAGGTTCGAAAGATAATGATTAGGTTATTTTTTATATCCTGTAATTAAAAAAAAATTCTAACTCAAAAATATTTTCTGCTTTCCGAGCTCAAAAATATTACTGATCAAAACAATGCCATAAGTCCAAATTCAAATTCGAATACATCTTTATTTCATAGGTCAGAAACGTCGTTGAAAAGTTACAATACTTAAAGAACTTACATTTGACTTCCTAGCTTTACCACTTTACCACTTTACCACTCGTTCGGAAGGCAATTTTCCCTCAAGAAGAAGGAGCAAGAAACTTCAGGATAGCTCTTTTCAACTTTAAACATATTATGTTATGTAGTCAAACATATGTAAATTTATAACACGAAGAAAGTAACTCGCGAGAAGTCGAGCTGGTAATGTTCATGAATATTTGTCTTCTATATATTCATAAATTGTGCCTTTTTTTATCAAGAATTTGCTTAAAAAGGATTTTAAATCTGTTTAAGGGTAGATTTTGTATACTTTCACCGACCTTACTGAACACGCGCACAATGAATTCGTAACTTCACGATTCATATATATAGTCAACTCACATGTAAACACGGTTTATTTTCATTTCCTGTATTGAATTTACGTGTATCACTATTTTTCTTGTACATTTCTGTATACTTTTTTACATCCATTACATTTTCATAAACAAATTGATATGCCAGAATCAAGATCCCGATTTCCTTAAACTTAGTTCTAAGATACTCTAGGTCCCAGCCTGAAAATAGCCCGAACAGCCCGATTTCGCAGCACGAAAATTATATCAATATCTGCGGCATGTCTCCACAGCGAGATGCCGGTTGTGGTCGATATCGGCATGTAAGTAAAAAATTTTTCAAGGACATCGGCAACATGTATGTCATTTTTGAAAATTTTGTCATCTATCTTTAGCTGGAAACTTAGATCGCAATTCTCAATTTTTCCAGTTAAATTCTTATTAATCTCCAAAGTCGTCTTCATTACGTTTATGATTTTCTTTCGAAAAAAAAAAATAATTAATATACATAATAAAGATATATAGCAAAGGTAAAATGAACTACAAAATAATAACATTATTAAAAACCAAATAATCTCAAGTATATTAAATACTTCAATTGACTCATTCTAATGTAAAATATTAACTAAGATAGATGATGAAGTATTGACTAACAGTCGTCAAACACTCTGACTCACCGCAAACAACAGACTCAAGGATGGTATTTCTAAGCCTTACATAAGTTTACAAGTACATTATGTTGAATGCAAATTATCGTTCCTCATAAATGTAACTTATGTAAACGCATAATAAGTTATAAATGAAAATGTACGTGATGAAATAAATTACGTAAATATAACTTATTTATGGAATATGAACAAAGAACTTTTTAATTTTTTGTACTTTCTTGAATAAATTAGTTCATATAACGCATCTATCATCTAGACCCACTATGAACTTAATCCTCTCCCAGGGCTCTTGGGAATTGAGCGAAATATAATGGCCCCTAGATTGGGTGCCATTATATTTAAATATTGTGCTCTAATCGCTTCGCTGGCTACCAAATCGGTGATCGTATTGCATGACCCGTAACACAACTATTGCATTGCTGCAACTGCTGCTGCTGCATATACAATAAAATGTTATTAAGTGTAATAAGAATAATTATTCTATTAATAACATACGACAGATGTCGATTATTCTTAACAAAACTATAAATATTTAATATATTTATGTATCTAATATTTTTGGTTAACTAATTAAGTGACTGACAAATGAACCAAGGACCTCTCCACCATTTCCTTTTAAACTGACATTTAAGAAAAAGCCGCTTTTAAACTAAAATTTTCGTTCCACGTCCTCCTTTTAACCCGTATAAATGTCAGTTTAAAAAGAGATTGTGGAAGACACTCTTGAACATTGCGGTATAAGTAGTAATATTATCTCAGTGCTCTAAAGCCATTTTGTTTATTTGTCACTCATTCGTATTTGTATATTTTAATATGCCGGTTTTTCGTATCTGCGTGTGGAGAAGGCGTTGGAATGTATTCACCAAAAATTGGTATATTATCGGTTTATATTAGCAAATGTAGTATCGAAAAAAATCCAATTGGCTAATTATGAGAAAAATCATGCTATAAGTTTTAAGATCCTTGATTAGTTCACACGAACATATGAATCCTTAATAATTAGGCAAATAATAAAAAACACATGATTTTCAATAAACAAGGTTTTATTATACATTATTAAGAACTGTGAAAGAATAATACACGATACAATAAATTTATTCAACAAACAATAATTTTCTATTATGCATTTATGCTGTTTTGTGCTGAGCTGGCGCCGTGCGGAGGCTACTCATTCTTTGAATTACATCACACCAAAAACCACGCACGTTCGTGTTGTGAGCGGAGATGTGGCGGCCCGCGGTCGATGATAAGGCCACGCCTTCGGATGATCAAAAAAATATTGAGCGTCGCCTTAAAGGTTTAGTCGGGTATCTCGTCGGAATACGAGCCTGGCTACAGCGTCAAATATTGACAGTTAGGCTGTCGTGTTGCATTCGAATATGAGATATGTATGCTAAATTCTAGATTAATGGAACACCGAGAAATTATCAAGAATTAGATGGCAACACTCTAACTAAACAAACATTCCGAAAACAAGTAACACGTGCGGTCGACTAAAACCTCGACGTGATGTTACAGGAAACCATAACTATTTCCCAGAGTATCGCGTACTATCGAGTAGGTTCATACGATACGACCGACCATTGTGCGGTGTCTGAATCACTTTAATAGTTAAGTTGACTCACAACAGGCATTCCTGGAACGTGAGATATATACATGTTTTCCTTGTGAGTTTTGCGCGGTTAAATGTATCACGTCGCCGGTTCTGTCGTTTATAATTCCAGAGAAGATGGTCGAATTCGTCGACTATTTCTATTAAGACTACGACTATCGTGTATTAATTATTTCTAGTCTTCGTTATAATATGTAAATAAACTCGATTACGTGTTGTGGAAAATCGCTTGTAGTAGTTAATCATACTTCAAGGATGGTTAATATGTTTTTGTCCGTAGTAAAAAATCTGTGTTGTCCCAATAAAGAAAGGAAAAATAGTGTTTTTGAGACAAAATTGAATCGTCCTATAAATGAATTAGTGTCATATAGTGTAAAATCTTTTAAATGAAAATTGTTTTCGATGTAGCTCAAAAATAAGAAAGCTCCATGCCATATACTATATTAATTTATGCAATAAAAGTTTTATTGCATAATTTAATATAGTTTATTTATGGAGCTTTATATGAACATGTTTAATGATTATATAGAAAATATTTTTATTACAATTTTATTAATAATTACACAATAGTTATCCTACAATTCTAATACAAAATCCAAATTTATTAATGATGGAATCTTGTAAACATAAAGTAAGCGTGTTTATTTAATTTTTTTTCATAGATAAAAACCGTATAATACTGCTTGTAATTTTTCGGCTGAATTTTATAATATATTCACATTCATAAATTTAAGCGTATCCAAACACAATACTGAGCCAATAATACAGAAGTTAAATTAAAAATCAGCGGAGTCTTTTACACGTAATTTGAAATTATCCACCAATCACAAAGTTTTACATCATTTATCCCTTACCCTTATATTACTATTGTGTTATATGACAATGTGACAACGAAACAAAAAATAAGAGACATGAGCAATTAATTATTGTGACATCTGAGACCTTTAGCTACAATTTAAAATATTATATTATTCTATAAAAAAAAATGCATCCTTGTTTGATATAATTATATAGTCAATTTACCTCCAAGTTAATCTGTATATATATATAATGAAGTTCCTTTTTTTGAGGCTCAATCACGTAAAAACTACTTGATAGTGTTGATATGGGACTTTATTTAACCAATTGACGTGGAATCGTTTGTAGATGTTATAGGCTATATATAATTCAAGAAATGTAAAAGTATGTTTGTATAGATAATTGTCATACGCTGACGGCTGGACGGATTGTAATCAAATTTTCATAGAGGTATATTACGTTCTATATTAGATATACATTGACAACATTATCTTTTCTGTAAAAATACCAGTAATAAAGCTATTTATACATTCCGTTGTCCTTTCAACGTCCGTTCCAGTGTAAATCGTAATTTTTTACCACCACCATTAATGCCCTAGGGAGGACCAAAATCGATATCGATAGCGGCATCGATATCAAGAGCGGGACGGTGACTGGAAAGAGCGTGATCGCGATCAAAATTAACAGTAAAAAAAATTGCCAACTTTAAATCTACGCCCAGCTAAGCGGGCGGGTGACCGCTACTATAATGACAGCCACCCGACAAAACAAAAGTTCAGGAATGACAATTATTTTTAGGGTTCCATACCTTCCATACCTCAAAAGAAAACTCTTATAAGGTCACTTCGTTGTTCGTCTGTTTGATAAGACCTTTTTTCTTATGGACACGTAGACGTATCAGATTGAAATCAACACCAAGTATTCAGGTCTGGGGGGCCTTAAAGCCGTAATAAAATCACGAATCTAAATCAGCTTAATGCAAAAATACGACCAAAATACAGCTATTCTATTTACGCCTTAATTTTGAAATTCGCAGGTAAATTAAACCTATAAAGTATTTCCAATTGGCCTAAACTCATTAATTTGGCAAAAAAAAGTCTGAAAGCAGAAATAAAGAAAAAGATCGGAAAATAGATAATTATTGTAAATCATGGGAAAAAAAAATTTTAAAGACATATCGATTTTATTTTATATACATATAAATGTAGATAGACGATATAAATATTATAAATATTACGAATCATCTCGAATAAGAATCCAAATAAAACTTGTTTTGTTTTTAATGCATACGAATTATGATACTATTATAATTATACATAAATATAACATAAGATATACATAAAAATGATATAAAAATCTCGTTTTAAAATTGCAAAGAAATTCTCTGCAAATTAGGTAAATTTAAATTCATACACACTCATATTAATATTGAGATGTTACGATTTTTTTAATTTAACATTACCGTTATCAAATATACTGATATTTGATAATTTATTCGCTCTATACTTAACGCTTATACGAACTAGAAATATAACACTATTGGGTACAAGGTTCCACTAAGACGATAGGTATTAGATAGAAACATATTACATATTATAAGAAAAACACGAAATATTTTTAATATTCCGTATTTTTTAATTTAATAAAAATCTGAAATTATATAGCAGTGGTGACAGAGTAGATGTTAAATATGAACATAGAGCAGTGGTGACAGCGTGTATATTGAACAGAGCAGTGCCGAGAAAGAAGGCACTGTGTTCGATTCCCAGTCATGAGCGATTGGCTGATCAGTTTGTATAATTAAGCTATTTTAGTTAAATTACTTATAAACCGACCGAAACCGGCTTTAGAATCAGAGCAAGTAGTTTCCTATCTAAAACTACTTGCTCTAATTCTGAAGCTAATCTCGGTTTGATGCAAAGTCCGTAAAGCTGGCAGTCTAATTCGATGTCGTTATATTATAATTAATAAAAAATATAAATTTATAGACCAAAACGGAACTTTCACGAGTAGTAGTGACCTTTAGTAATAAGTAAATACATCTCTATGTTACCATCTGTTTCGAAAAGAATGGTTTGTAGTAGTTAAAATATTTGTTTTTTTTATATTTTAAAAAGCAAAGATTTTTTTGGTTAAATTGATAATTCTGCATTACAGTAATTGGACGATTACAGAACATTACTTTTCTATTACTAATTTTTAACTCTTCTTCATAATTAACAATCACTTTATCTTGTAGATTATAAATATTTAAACGTAGTTTCAACACTTTCTAATTAACATTCATATTACAACTAACGAAACTATAAAACTACTAACATTGACATTAATTTCGCATCAACCACAGCCCATCAGTGTAAGATCGTCCGTTATCAATTATTCTTGTCAAAATTTACAATCGATGTTTAGGCACTCACAAATAACTAAATAAACGCTCACTTTGGATAAGACTTACGTGATTGAATAACAATCAGACAAACAGACAGACTTTAATGTTATAAGTCACCGCTATCGCGCACGTTGCATCGACGCCTGCGCAATTTGTTTTGAACAGCACAAAGGGGGGCGCGGACAGTATATTTTATTGCTGTGACCTTAGAGAAATCTTTGACCGGCTGCCTTTTACGGTGCGTCCGCAAACGCTAGCATTAAAGATGTGCAATATAAACCGAATGTTAGAATTGATGTTGGTTGTCGATGGTACGAATACGGTGTGTCTACGGACTTGCTATGAATAATTTTCGTGTCTATTATAAATGAGAGGTTTCTTCTTAGCGCACAGAAATGAACTCTCTTGGTAATATAATAAATGTAACGTAAATAGATCGTGGTTTAACTTAACGAAATGATAAACAGACCGAACCCTAAGTCGGTAACATATGACACTGCAATAATTCGGAGAAAGATGGCAATGTTAAATTAAACTTTGGAGGGAGAACGAATTTCGATCGTACTTGTAGTCTCTGGGAGTATTTGAAAATTAATATTTTGAAAATATCTTTTTCAGTTTATTTAGATGTATGTTTGGTAATTTATGCGATCTTTTGTTCAAAAACCTAAAATTTTCGAATACACGCAAAACATAAAACATTTTTATGAAACGTAAAGTCACATGAAAAAAAAATATTTTCGTTTTCGATCTTTATCTAAAATAACGTTTATACGATGCCATAACACGAGATGGCAATTTAAATGAATTTAAGACAGTGATCGTCAGTCACAAAAGAGAAACGGTTTAATTTTTTAATGGAGACATTAACATATAACCGGCTGGGTCGGACCGGTATCCAGAAGAGGCTATTGAAATTTATGAAGTATTACAGTCCCCGGTCAACTTCCCGCTGTGATCCGGCTGTATGTTAATATATACCTCCATTAATGTCGAATAAGTTTCTCGCAACTAACTGGACTGTAAAACTTCCCTACTGGAAGCTGTAGGCTGTCACGGAGTTGTAGATTAGGAAAAATCCGCACAACAGACACAAGAGTAACGTACTACTACTATAAAGTATGTGAATTTTAAAGAATCTTCTGGTTGATTATTACAACAGGTTTTTAATCGTCCAGTTGTTGAGGCATACTCTCCCGCAATCTTTATATTAGTTCTTAGAATTTATGCTTTACGCTTTAGTCTAAGTATTGGAAGGGCTATTAAAGGCCGTTATCGGTAATGCGATTGGACGACAACCACTTCTGAGACCGCCCAACTTGCGAAGTTTGGTTGTACAATGAGCGCGACAACGTTTTCGTCACAACTTAAGGTCGGATCGATTTGGTTATTTATCAATCGTATTGACGTGTATATGACGCAAAATAGGCGGAAATTATAGACCTTTCATTCGTATTAAGGTAATGTTAATGATAACTACTCGGAAGATAACGGTCATATAAATGTCAGAAATACCATAAATATTCGTATAGCCATCGTGAAAGTGTTTGACATATGACCATTCTGTTGTGTAGTGATCGAATAGATGCTATATAACTTAATAAACACCCAGAAGTAATCATTGACATTGATTGAAGACTTTGGATTTCTTAAGCTTGTTATGTCAGTAACGTCCATTTTCCATAAGAGCGATAGAAATGTAGTATCATTTGTTCCGATCAGTCTTTTGGGATATTTTGGCAGTAAAATAGGTAATAATTCATTAATATAGTCAACAGTTCTTTTAAAACTGTATGAAAAATATTGAATTCCAGAGCCGATTTCTTTAATTTTTTAGGAAACATATACTTTCTTGTTGTAAAACTAGCATTTCCATCAACGTTTTTATCATCAGCGTCTAGAGCTTAATAGGAATGTTCATCATCCGTTTGTAAATTTGCGATAGTAATTTATAGTGAACTTAACGAACTTACTATATTTTAAAGAAAAAAACCTATGACTATTGATAGATGTTAGATGTGATAAGCTACCTACCCATATACTTAATATTAAGTTCCTTCTGTATAACTAGAGATCAATTAAATTTGTAGGTAATTACAATACCATCGCTTTTCACAACTACTACTTGTTTCTACGGCACCATCTTTAGATTCTTCACTTTGCCTTGTCTAAGACTTCTGTTTAGTTCTAAGTAGATTTTTCTTACTTTGCGCCTGAAATTACCATTGAATTTAATTTTATACCATTGTTTTAAATCCATTATTCAACGATTTTAATTAGTAAGTAACGAGATAGATCGAATTATTAAACAAAATGTCAAAGTCAGAACAAAGACAAATATACAAGTTAAGTTTGTAAAAAGAGTAACCGCGTAAAACCATTACACAATCAAAATATTTGTTACAACTTATGTAATCATTTCAAAACCATCAGTTATTTAAGGCATACAAATCCGAATATTCGTCAAAAAAAATATTATATTACTGTAATGTAAGCATAGTCAAAATTTCTTATTCGAAACATGTATATAACAATACGTTTTGTACGAGGTAAATTTAAGACCTATATCTGATTGTCATATAGACATCTCATAACTAACAAGAAGCTATGTCGTGGTCGTCATTATAACCACATTATAACTGTCATATAAATTATTTTTATACTACATCAAAAATTCATAGTGATCGTAAACAAGACTAACACAAGATTATCATATATTTTTCGTTTAAACGACATAGAGTTGTATAATAGTATTTTTTAAAGGTCACAGCTGCGAATTTTATAAGATAGTTATAAAATTGATCGTGTAAACGTTTTTTGGACTAAATTAAATGACAAATGTATTATAGGACTAAATTCCTTGAAATTTGACATGCTACTAGATAACCTCTATATAACCCAATGCAATTTAGGCTTCTTATTGTAGGACAACTGTGCCAGTTGGGCGACGACTTAACGCGCTCGCCGAGACACGGAATAAGTGGTTGGGCAATTTGCTTGTGGTCAGGATTAGATACCTCCTAGTTCTAAGACAGCGCACTTGACCACTGAGCATCGCCGCTGTTGAATACCGACAGCGTATATGGATTCCAAGACCAGACTCAGAAAGGTCTCAAACATCACAACGGTTGGTATACCGGCGGCGTCAGAAGTCACCGGCGTTATTTGTCACCGGATTCGGATTGAAAACTTAAAAAAGTCGTCTATTTTGTTCACCTTGTACAAACTGAAACTAAAGCTATTTCATCATTTTTACAGGCTACCTTAATAAAATTGTGAAATATCTTTCAAAATCATTTCTTAATGGGTCCTTATACAATTTGTATAAGGAAGGATTTTTTTTTAATAAATTTTTAAAGTGGGGATAAAAAGAGGTTAAATTTCGTTCATAACTTTTTTGTGGAGCGAAGTTAGACTTTGAAATTTGAGACTCATTTCATACAATGCTGGGGGCGGAAGGGTAGTGAGGTTGTACAATGTATAAAAATTAAACATTTTCATTTTTTATATTTATACCTTGTTCCAGTGCACAAGGAGCGGAATCAAGAGTTGAAACCGAACGTCGGATCGGTATTAGGATGAAAAGCGTGACTGGGATCAATATCGGGAACAATACCGGAACCAGAATGGAAAGTTGGGACGAAATTGGGAGTCAGACTACAAAATCTTTCCATGAAGGAACATTCCATGTCTACACGGGCGAAGGTGAAGATAAACTGTCAAAATAAATATCAGGAAAGATTTTGAGATCTATTGAATCACATACTAGTCCTTTTTTTTTTAATTAGACTAGTCTATCAAATAGTTTTAATTTCATACGATTATTACTAAAGCTATAATAACAATACGACAGGCAAGATGAAAATGAAATATAACAAATTCATATATCGGAAATTCATTCATAAATATTAATTAATGATAGAAATAATGTAACTGAACAATGTCATAAGAATAAAATACTGTTCTGAAAATATTTAATTTTTATGTTTTTACCTATAATATTATAATCATCACTAACACGTCGTAGTTCCATAATGTGAACATTTAACTAAATCAATATAAAAATATGAATGGAAATAACCAATACTAATATATAATACTCGTAGTATTATGCTAAATAAAAGAATTAGTCAAGATAATCGTGCTATTGACCGACCGGCCGGTTCACGCGAACAAGGCCTATTTCGTTGTAATATGTATTTTTTTCGTCAGTGATCCAAGACGTCGCTCTATTGAAGTAGCAAATACGTTAAGAAGTTCGTAAAATATTATCCGTCTCGAGTCACTAAAAGTGCTCGATTCCGCCAATGTTTGTACAAGTTTCACACGGGCCCACGAAATCTAACACCGGCTGTAAAGAAATCCTATTTTAATTTTCTTTAAGTGGGCGTGTGTTAGCGCTCATGAGTACGTTGAAAATCAACAGTATCTCAACAAATACGCATTACCCGCCGCACGCTGCTCAGGGAGGCCGCCGGGTAACGGGACGGCGGGCCGTTCGTTGTGTTTACCAAAACTGATAACTAAATGGTAAATCTTTTTAATTCGTAATTGATCGGCGAAAATTAATATCAGCAAAAAGAATATATTAGATACGGGGATTTTAAAAGGCAAACAATCGGCGGGAATAATTGATAATTGTGCGCCAGCGCATGGACCACGGACGGAATATTGTTATAATGGCCGTTAAGGTTATTGTCTTTTATATGAATAACTCTATGTGTGGTCGTCTTCTGTAAGAATGTTTACGCCATCTTATATTTAATTATATTTAAGTTGTTAAAAAATAATTCTCTTGACAATTCATTGATGCACAATGGGGTAGGATAGGTAATCGCGAGGGTAGGCATACACAGTCAAAAACAATTAGAAGAGTTTGGCACACATAGCATAAAAAACAGACGCAAGAGTAATTAGTTATTGTGAAATAAAAAGCATTGAGCATTTATTTGCTGCAGTGTATATGGATTGTGAAACCGAAAGCAGAAACGATAGAGGGAGACTACTAAGTTTCCCAAACGTTCTTTATTATAGATCTAGGATTCCCTGCAGTTAGTCCATACACAGGGAGGTACTAAATCAAGAATAGCGACCTCTGTTGACCAAGATAGGTCGAGGTCAAATAAGCTAGGTTCGGGAGAAGTACTGGTCACAAAAAAAAAAGGAGAGAATGGCTCCACCCAACGCCAGCTTTCGAACCATCGAGACGATTTATTCGGTATTGAAGCAGTAGAGAAACTTCACCTAATCTTTGGGATTATAGTTGCTTCGAGAAGTGCTTGTGCTGAATCGGAAGAGATTCGCCAGCCCGTCGCCAGCGCAGTCGCGTATACCCCAACGACAAGTTTCAGCGCGCGCTGGAGGCGTGTCCGCTCGGATAGCACGGCGATGACGGCCGTGGTGGGGGACGATCTCTCGCTTCCGGCCGCCATCGCACGATCGACGGTTGGCGTCGACGAGTAGTGAGAGGCGATGCCAACTTTCTACGAGAACGTCACCTTGCGGAAATAAGCGACAGAACGAGAGGGCGATAACATCTCTTAGACGCGCATCCATAGGTGGGTATGCGTGACCCGAAGACGGTAGATTTGAGATGTCCCCGTCCGTTTGCGAGTCTCGAACGGACCGGCGAGTGTTCACGCAGGCTGCGTCTACAGTTGTTGGGGTGGTACACGACCGCAAGCGAAGGCGTCCCTGACCGCCGGGACAAAGAGCTTTTGGTCATAACCCGACCTGCCGTCCCCGAACGCCAGATGTCCGTAAGGTTTCATGTTTCAAAGGCTCCGCTGTATCCAGGATAGGTATTTGTAAAATTTATTATAAAATTTTTGAACGTCCCAGTGAATCATTTCCGACATACATTTTTTACTTCCCGCCATGAAAATTGTAAAATTTTCGTGAATTGGGACGAAGCTGTTTCCAGTATGGTTTTGGAAAATCCAGTTTTCATCGTAACTTGACGTTTTATGGTCCTAGAAATCTATTTCAACCATTTTCCGAGTGCTGTTTGTATATGCGTGTGTGCATGTGTGCGTTTATGCGTGTGTGCGAGTGTCTACGTGTAAACTCTCATAACTTTTAAACACATTAATCGACCGATACACACGCTCAATGCATTATCGCTGTTTTAGGTCACAAATCGCTGGTTTCGTTCGAGAGATATCGTTAACGAAAAATTTAAAAAAAAAGAGGATTTTCAGAATAACATGAAATTCTTTATGGGTTGGTGTTTGGTAGTAGATCGTCTTTTTTGCTTAAATAATTAAATCGAATGCCGTCATTCAGATCAAACCAAACAACACACTCGCAAAACATAGTAATTGAAAATTTAAAAAAATACCTTTTATTTCAATAATATATACAGTTTTATAGCCGAAGAGCTCAAAACGTATTAGAACTTTATTTTTGAGCTCGGAGACCTTCAAAAAGCACTAAAATCGATCTTTTCAGCGTGATAAGCTTAATAATTTACTGCTACTTTATTTTTGAACGATTTGAGCTCGAAAGTAGTAAAAAGTTTCTGGCATGGTCTACAGGGTCAGCAGTTTTTCGGATTTTTTTCTCTAGCATTTTTTTTTTCATCCTCAAGTAAACAGTAACTGATATTGTACTATGGATGCGAAGCAGAAAATAGTACTCACTGACATGCGCTTGATTCGAACTTCTCTCTCCTGTATCGCAAGTGGGCATGTTTATCTCACTTCTACGCTGTCGATGGATTTTAAACTCCGTGCTACGTGTTTGACGCCTACGTGTGTGCGTGTCTGTCGTTCTATAGCTATCAAACGAAAGGATGAATCTCAGTGTTATCGTTTTTTAATTGGAAATCGGTTTGATCGGAACGATTCTTAGCTTTATTTGATGAAATAAATCTGTAAAACTGCTTACAGTATACACTTCAAAACAAGATCTTTCATGGCATTTTAAATATCATTCAAAGCGGTTTACCTTAGAAGTCTAATTATTTGCTATTCAACAAAACGACGGATGAATATAGGCAGTTTATGATATTTATTTACTGAGAGTTATTAAAGTATTACTAACTTTATTAATAAATAAATTTACTACTAACACAATATTTTATTAAAATCACAGCGTCATGGCCTTTCGAATTTAATCGATTATATTAAATATCTAAGATCGAACTTTAATATACGATGTCTGTATTCGTGTCTAATAATAGTATACGTACCCACGCACGGTATTTCAACAAATTATTCGACATTTTCAATAATTCTTACATTATGTGATTACCGAGAACAAGGAAAATAAGAAACGATAATCTATGAAATATTAGATGATAACACTAATCTCAAAATATCTAAGCATCTTCAAGTTACTGAAATTGAACTTCAAAAAACCAAAATTGTTTTGAAAGTAGTTTTCATCATTTATTGATACATAAAATTTAAATGTAAAGGGTTTGTTATACGTGAATTACATGTACTTTTTGGAAATCTGATATTTTTGAGGTAATGAAATAGTATTAGTATTGAGAATGCAGAAATTAAAAACAACATTTTTTTGCCATCCAAATATAAATGCTCCTTTGCTTATGGATGGATGATGTGTGCGTGTGATCACGCACACATCACGTGAAAGCTACTGGACAGATTTTTATTCAACTTGACAATATTATTGCTATGTAAAAGAAATACTTTAATTTTAAGAATTAAATCAAAGTAAACTCTTTTTTAAAATAGTTGTACAGTTTTTTTTTAATGAAAAATGGCGGATGTTCTTTATAAATCCTCAAGGTACGTCTAGTCGATTCGAGGTCTTAATATTAATCAATTCCATCGAAAACGGCTAAATAAGCGCTCCTAAACAGAGGCATCCACTGAACGTTATTCACGAAATTCCCCTCAGGAACGTAAGTGCTAGCCGATTTTTAACGTCCAACCAATATATTTGTGCCATCGATGACATATAGAAATAAAAAATTAACACAATTGTTAAGCTACCAATAAAAGTGGGTCCCGGTGAGTCGCGTCGTATAATTTAAGCGGCCGAGAGAAACCCGTCCCGTCCCTAACCGTTGCGTTAAGTAAGTGTAGTCAACAGGCAATTCGTATGCTCGTCCGGCCGGACGAGTCTTGAATATAAAACTAATTTTATAGACCCAGTCCACGCTCGACACGAAATTCTAGGTGCTTTTACACGGCACGGCACGGCGACGCACGGCGGTGATAGAAACAAAGTGTTTGCTTTAACTTGCCGTGGATTAAATTTCCATTCGAAACCATAGGATTGGCCAATGTTTTTTAATGAAGGTAAGTCGTTTTTACATGGTGAATGAATATGATTATTGCATCTAAAAAAGAAAAATGTAAGTATATTAAATACAAAACACATATTTAGAATTAAGAAAAATGTAATGCAATGCCTTGTTTTTCCAAAAGAATTCTAGAAATTATTATTGTCATTCTTTAATCATGGATTCATAATTACAATTTATATATTTTTTTCGAATTATCTATAAATTAAAACAAAAAATAATTAGTATTATTAATGTGTTATATTTTTTTTTTTTGTTAAAAAATACACCAATACAAAATAATGTTTGATGCAAAATACACCAAAACAATAAGTATTTTATGTATTAAATGAAAATTCAAATTTGATGATTTAATTTTTGACTGCGTTTGTAATAAAAGATATACAAGGTCAGGATCAAAAAAGATCTATTGATAAATAATATGATATAATAAACAAAATTGCATAACAAACGATAATATTTCATTTTTATTTGTTACTCGGTTATTTTTTGAAACAATCGAATCATTTTTCGTAATTCGTTGCAATCGTAGTTTCTACAACAGAAATAATTTACTATTTGAAATTACGCTTTATGTTTTTTGAGAATTTTTTTCTTTCTGGTACAAACAAAAACGATATATTAATTTTATAGGAAAAATGTAGTACTTATATTTTTTACTTATATGTACTTAACTTCTTTTTAGTATTAAAAGTAACAGGTTTATATAATAAGTCCCTATCACATTTTCTACATTAAAATTAAAAATGTGATAAAATCGTAAAGTGTAAATATTTTTTTTTATAATCACGCTGATGGAATCTGAATTTTAGAATTAAAACTAGATAGGATACTATCGTAAAAGAATGCATGTGCCAGTTCAATGACCTGCCATTGGCCTTGAAATATCAGGTATCTGTATGTCAATTTACATTTTATAAGCTAAATTACATCTTGAAAATATTAATATTGTTAATATTAGGGCATATTATTATACATTTTGCTATAACATCATGCATGTATCAATTTAATGAGTACTTTGTTTTCTACGAAATGATAGATATATCACAAGTTTATCGTTAAAAGTAAAGTAATGTTTTCTAAAATTAATTAACATATTTTTATGGGGAATATAACTTATAGTGATGTTTATTACCATATTTAATTATAAAATATCTACATACAGTTATGTAATAAATAGTTAAATTTATATAATAATTTACATATTTTGCTTTCCAAAAAAAATTTTACTAACGTAATACATACAATACATTCTTGGCGTTTAACGTCACATGTAGAATCACATATAGTTATGAATTGTCACAAAATCAACGATTTAGATGAAAAACCATAGTGTGAGATGTGACAGAAAATTAAGGGTAATTAACTGATTGTAAAATTCTATATACTAAGTCTCTCACAAATACAATAATGCTGTTTGCAGAGAGCTGCTATTTTCCAAGTCTTAAGTCATTTTCATTTTTATTTTAATTAACTGCAAATTTTTTGTAGCAGGATAGATTCTTTGTTTAGCAACATTTTGAGATATTAATTTAAAGTATCTATATGTTTATTGAGACAAGACGAAACTAATTCATTAACAATTAAACGATACAAATACCTACTTTTTTTTTCCAAAAGCCAACATTCTTAAGAACTATTCTAATACATGAAGTGGAATAACTTATTATTAACGATACATTTTATCCGGGACCAGATATATACGTCTGAAGCGTTTAGCATTCATCGTTCGATCTTGAACGTTAAAAATTTTTCGCACCATAGCCCAGCTCCTCGGCTACCGTATTCCGGGCGCGCGACGGCCGGCGAAAGCATACAAAGTAACAACCGTGTTAGAATACGAAACGTTTTACGATGAATTATATGAGTTTTTTTCAATATTTATAGTCCATTGTAGTCGGACGGCTTCGTGTGCGCGCCGCCTATCATTCGGCGGACGCGCTATGAATGATGGATGCGGGAGGGGGGGTTCGATGCACGGCAAATCGATAATTCAGGTACGCCATTCGATTCGCGTTTCGACCGCTCCGACTGCGTCCCCGCTGGCGTTGCGTAAGCTGTAAATGTCATTTTTATGACGGCGATATCGGTCGATGTCTCAAATTAAATAGTTCCGAATGAGAAAAAATCCCACCGTACAAAATCCGAACAAGCGGCTTACGGAAAATTTTTTTTTTTGAGGATTACGATCTATTTTGAATATGTTAATTTAATTTGGCATATAATTTAATTTTATCGATTCGATCAAAATTTGGGACACTTTTATTGACGCCCACGGTGCCAATCTATATGACGGTCTGTGCTCTGATTGCTAATAAGCCTGATAAAGCTGGGGCGTTTCGCTAGTGTTTCTCAAAAGCACAATAGAAATTTTCCTAATTTATTGACGTTAGTGCAATTTGTACGATCGCATTAACTACTCACCACTACAAAGTCTTTTTTTTGTCTCCTTTATCGATTAATTCCTTTGATTATTTACTCATTGGTGATGATGAAATATTTATCTTACAATTTAATATCGGTCATTGACAAAATTGTTGCCACAAGCTAAAGATGTACGCACATTGCTATGTACGCACGATACCAACGATTTTATATTGCATCTATTGTTGTTTCAACTGAATTAAATTTATTTATCAAAGGAATTGCATTTTACTACATGACATATAGAATAAATTGAATAATTAAATTAAAAAAAAGTCTAGGTAAGTGAATAAATATTCATATACACATTAAATAATATCTGAATATATATATATCTCAAATAGTGGCTAAATTAAAAAAAAGTGAACATAATTTTGTAGATCACAGTCAAGTGTAAATTTCTTTTATATCGAAAAAACATGTTTTATAATACGAGTAGGTGCTATATAACGCAGTCTTTATCTATATTTAAAGCCTTGTTTATAGACATGAAGATTACTGTAATCACATATTTAAATGTGATCGGCCTTTAAAAAAAAAAACAAATGTGACATCATGGCTCGTATTTAGATAATATTAAGTGTTGATCATGACGTCACTCGATAGTCTTATTAAATCGGTACGTATGACTCAGACACCATCTAATTTGTAACACGTTTTGTTTATTATTTTTTTGATGCTTCCATACAACTTGAAATCGTATACCTCTATATCGTTAGTTTGCGTGCTGCATTTAATCATAAATGTGTTGAATTAAGGACTATCCTCTGGCAGAGGTAAGCGACCTCGTACGAAATATAGAGAGAGTTTTACCGCTGAAAGTATGGTGTTAAATTTATGTATAAAGCGTACAAAAACTATTGCATTAGTTAAAAGATTAATTAACGAAAAACGGACAAAATAATCTAATTTGATTTTCAACCCCTAGTAATTTATCTTATTTGAGGTAGAAACTATTCAGACGCTGAAACAAATGTTTATATTCGCGTGTATATCGGACATATTTCTGTTCGAAAGATGTAAATTTTTAGTTCCAATATACCTATAATTGACGATTTTGTTTTATTTTAGTTTATTATTTAAATGTGGTGGAGTCATGCCGCGACTACTTGTCTGCAGCACGAAAATGAACCGGGTGAACCGGCAAGATACCATACTCTCACAGAATACACACGTATTATAGCAGCTTCCGCTGTTGCTTTCGCCCAGCGAATGACAGTTCCGGTGGGCCGCTCCCCTCTCCATCGGATATCTATTTCCTTCTAAAAGGTCGGCGCCACACTGTTAAGTCCCCTGGAGTTGCAGGCTTTCATGGGCGGCTGTAATAACCTGCTCATTAGTGGCCCACATATTCATTTGTCCGTCTAAATTCTATAGTAAGATACAACGCCTGGGAGTTTGACGCGATAAAACAAATGACAATAATATGACAATATTTCAAGCACACATTAGCAATTTTAAATAGAAATTACCGAAATAATAATCCAATACTTATAAGGACGACCGACAATCATTTTTGTTGTTTTATACTATGTTCTTCCCTGATTTCGCTTGCTTAACGATAGAACCATAGACATCAGCACCGCAGCAGCTGAGGGCGGTTCTGATGTCTATGGCTAACTAACCAAAACTAGTTCAGTCGAGTACGAAACAAATGACGGCGGAAGTTCACCGCGGGACCGCCAGATCTCGCAGCGCAATAGCCCGCGCTCTGGGGAGAGGTAAACAATAATTTCGTTAATAACGTTAGCGAAGACAATAGGTTTTGTTAAAATACGACAGGGTGACCATGTTTTTTGGCTGTACTGTCCGATTCTCGCACCGAAATATTGTGTGTAAAAAAATAACGATAAGCTACGTGTAAGCCAATAAGATGAATTAGAGTAACTAACACTAACAAATAACGGCCGTTAAACAAAACTATTAATAATAATAAATTTAAAAGTATTAATTGCGTTTGTTTTAAATGTAAGTGATTACATAAAATTGAAATTTTGAAGATGAACCTACAGCAAACCGACAAGACAATTAAATTTATTATCAGCGAGTCGACACGTGTACAGTTTTGATTTTAATCAAATCAATGGAAGTTTATAGCTTGCCATGTGATCTCCGACAAATACAAATCACTAATATTTTTTTATAATAACGAACGCGACGCCTCCTAAGTTAAACTAATCGCTTTCCGAGTAAATTTATGAGTGACTGTCTATTTTGCATTTGATGAACGTTCATAGACTACAGCAAAAAATTTTGAAACAATGCAAAAATCTTAATTTAGCTAAAAACCTGTCTTGTGGAGAAAGCTCACATTAAAATTCTATTAATCTTATATATATATTTGTGTTTTTCTTTGTGTTTTGGACGGGAATTAATTGAAATCATGAGATGTAACTGTTAAGGTGCCTCATAAATAATGTCGGTTATTAACATTTACATTGTTTAAGTAATCACACAGAAAGAAAACCTTAATATTCAATGTGTAGCGCGTCGTATTGGTATTAACCTATGGTATTAACCTAACGTTCAGCAAGCTCCCTGAGACCTTGGTAAAATCATTCCTTGAGCTTAGACACAAAGAATTGCCACACAGTATTTTCAACATCTCCTTGTACTCGCCTTTTTTTTTCACGAATAATTTTGCCCTTGATCTGAATAAATAATAGTCTGACGATGCAAAATTTTAACTAAATACCGGGTATAGTAGGTGTTCAATACCCCCAAGTCCTTTGATCTTATCACACGTAACTCTTTCAGTATCTCATCTACCATTGTATTTAGGAGTGCCCTTTTTCGATTTATCAAACCTGGACAGTTCTGCGACAGAAACTCATACAGCCGTATCAATTGTTCGCTATATATCTCGGCAGGAATAGTTCGACCATCAGGAATTATTTCAAATTACACATAATTCCACCAGATACACAACGAGATTTTTAGCTCGAATCAGCCGTATTTCACAACGGGTACAGGTAATTGTTCTTTGTCTAACCACTGATTTTCCATGATTGAATTGTTTAGATAAATCAGTTTTTCATCCAAATAAACAATGCGTTTAATAAATTCGGCACGGCAAGGAGCT
This sequence comes from Eumeta japonica, assembly GCA_005406025.1. Taxonomy (NCBI): domain Eukaryota; kingdom Metazoa; phylum Arthropoda; class Insecta; order Lepidoptera; family Psychidae; genus Eumeta; species Eumeta japonica. The sequence continues at coordinate 151,353 of BGZK01000225.1, forward strand.
GTTTGCCCCCTTCCATTCGACGCGCCTGAATCTCGTTTAATTCATGGAGTTACTGTTCGACAACTTTTATAGGTCTTACCCAATGATTTTAATTGGCGATATACAGTGTCTTTAAAAGGTCCAAGGGAATCCGATAATCGAAGACTGATGGTACTACGTTAGTTTTAGGCGACCAGAGCGCGAATTATGTACCAGCGTCAAATCTCCAGTATTAAAACCATTAAAGCAGTGTTGTGCTGTTCGCTCATTGGCTGTATCTTCCTCTTCAATTTCCACATTCTCGTTGCTGCCACGCCCTTTAAACTTTATTTCAAATAATGTCTTAACAGTACACGAATTTCATATTAATATCGCACTTCATACATTTCATTATCAAAACGTCATGCCCCGTCAATTAATACAAACAGCATCTTTAAAAGGAAGTAAAACAGTTGTATTCTTCATAGAATTAGAGACTTATCGTAACAAGTCATGACATGCAGAAAAAAAGAGTATGAATTTCAATCATGAAGACCGACATTACGAGGCACCCTCTGTAAGAATACAAATTTGTCTTTTACAAATAACGAAAACCTAATTCTTCGCAACCCATATTTGAAATAAATTTCATGAAGTAGTTATTTAAGAAATAATATGAGTTTTAGGTATAATAATCATCAAAGCGTTTATGCAGATACGGCTACCGCATTTCTTATATATCATTAATAATTAAATTATTATGTGTGCATTAACTTAGTCATTAATTTAAAATCTGCAAGATAATTATGTTCCTCAGTTCCTTCACCTGACGCCGGATGAGCAAGCGATCAAATAAACAAGGCTCTTGTCGATTTATACCATTAATTAGGATACCGTTTAAGCTTTACCTGTATTCGTTTATTGTGAGTTGAACACCGACCGAACACACATCACGACCTGCCAACAATATTCATATCGAAAATGTTCTGAATTCGACATCCTCTGTTTCATTTCGATACGAATAGGCGTTGTGTTTTACTTATATTTTCTGTATCTATAACAAATACCATAAATAAATTTTGATAAATTCTCCCATATAAATTGTACACATTTAATAAAACTTTACGTCACCCTGATGGAGTAAGATCATTTTGAATGACAATGCGCCGGCGACCGCCCGCGGAACATCCGGTATTTTGTTACAATTTTTTTTATTATGCGCGTAGGTGGAGCTTAAAATGTTTAGTGAAACGAAAGTTAATTATACTGTTGTTGGCTGTACAACGCTATTGAAGTCAGATTACACATGTAATTGGTTTGTTAGCGATTGTACATCAGGTCGTCTACGTGTCATCGATTAACATAATTGCTGATTCCACTCGTAACATGCCCAAATTAGTACTACTTAGTCCTTAATTATAAATTAGTTTAAATAAAGCATTCAGCCACTTACCCGACGGTAATTGTATTATTATATAAATAATAAACGTATGATATTTTACTTGTAGAATGAATAACTAAATATAATTTTGTGATGTTTTTTATTCAACAGGATAAAAGACATGAATGCATCATGAAGGGCGTGGAATTTAGGAAAAGGGAGTGTAACGAAACGGAGTGTGTGTTATACATCAAATATTTTTTCCTTTTTCACTGTTCATTTAGCGCACAATGTAAATATTGATAGGAGCTCGATACATATAGAAAATACTCATCAACATTTTACTACAAATATCTGTTCAATTGCTGTTTATATCGACATCTATTTTTTTCTCTTCACGGTTTAAATATGCAAGTTTTATTGCCACATAATTCTTTACTCAAAACGACATCGAGTTATTATTGTTTTTTTATGTGAAAAAGTCAGGCAAGTGTGGGTTGTGCGCTCTTGGAGAAGGTTCCGTATGAGTTGTGGTCTCTTGGAGACGATATCGTATGACGCAATTGTTTATTTTCCTTGTTTTTCCATTCAATCTGACCCAAATTCTTTTATGGACTGGTAACTAAAACAAGTGCAAATGTGGGTTTGTACGCACAATATTAAGAAATTTATCATGTTTTTTTTTAATCTGTTGACTTCCTATCAGGTTTTTTCGTAATTTATACGTAAAGAATTATTTTCTCAAAATTTGCTCTAAGTAATTTCGTAAATGAGGGAGCGGGATAATTAACACCTACTTTTTAAAAATAAAAATATTTTTCTAAAATTATAAAATAAAACAAAAACTCATATTTTAGACCCATACGAATTGTAGTGTTGGTGTAAATTAAAAGTCTTGACCATTCATTTGATATGTCACACATTTTGCAAAACTTTCTTATTTGTTTTCCTAATTTGCCCCCTAAAAGTGACCCCTCTCCCCCTAATTTAAAATTCCTTATTTACGTTACAAGACCGTATCCAAGTCACAAAAATGTATATTTTACCAACTTTTCGACTTAATCGGTCCAGTAGATATGGAACAAATGGGTTACGACAAGCGCACAGACACACGTATGATTCTAAAATATTACCGTTTGGGTTTTCATTCTAACCAACGAGACCTTAAAAAATCTATAACGCACCATCAATCTAGCAACGTTATTGCTGTGTTGTCAATTGTTATAACTTGTTGAACAAATCGTATCCCATTATCCCCAGGTCATTTTCGTATGTGAACAAGGATGTTTTCCTTCAACATTAAAGCGAGTGACAATATCGACATCTTAATTTGTACAGTTGAAACAGGAGTTATATCACTCTCTGGTTCAGACCTGCTGGTTGAAAGTCGATCCTCCAGATCGCAGGTGGGTTTGTTAGCCTCTAGACAATCGTTGCTGGTCCTTAGTAATTCAAGTTTTGAAGTCTGCCTGACCTTTTAGTTTTTAGCTACAGTAGTGTAAGTAGTCCCGCATAGCTTTCCGGTGTAATACAAAATCTGTCTTTATAATATTAGACATGCACATTACGAGAATTGCACACACAATTCTCTGCTCGCGTGTTACTAATATAGACTATAGGCGCTTTCAACAGCGACAGAAAAAAAACAAATCCAGGCATTATACATAATAATATTATAGTAAAATTTCGTGATAGTTTAATAAGCAGATTAGAGACTGCAAAAAGTTCACGCGGTTATAAAGACATTAACTGAAAGGTATTTACTATTACGAAGGTCAAATCTATAGCTGAGAGAGTTGACCTTTTTGTCGGTGCCATACACGATACCATTTCCGGAACGGGGAGCGTGGACGCTGACGCCGCATCAGAAGTAAGCACGGGTGAAATATCGTTTACAGTTTTTGAAATTATTTAGGAAAAATCCAGATGAAGCCATTTTAAAAACTGTTGCTATAGACGATACCTGAGTATATCATCATGACCTCGAAAACAGACAAGAGCCGATGCAATGGCATAATATATTAGATGACCATCATAAGAAATCCAAGATATTTCTTTTGGCTGGAAAGGTCATGGCCACCGTCTCTTCGAATTATTAAGAAAAAATTCAGACGCAGTTGCCTAAAGATTGTTATCAGAGATGAAATCTGGATATATTATCATGACCCTGAGAGCACGCAAGAGCCGATGCAGTGGCTTGATATATTAAATGACCATCCCGAGGAATTCGAGATTTTTTTTTCGTCTAGAAAGATCATAGGTAGCTACGGTCTTTTGTGATTATTAGAGGATATTGCCAAAATAGAGATATCAGTATTAAGGGAGAGTACACGCAGATATTCTGTGGCAATCGAGAGCAGCCATAAAAAAGAGTAGGAAATTTACGAAAGGTGTTTAGCTTCTGGATTAAAATAATTCTACATGCTGGCTGCTTACATTGCAAATATCGTCGTTTGTGACTACGTCTCCAAAATTAAGAACCACCATGTACAACCGAATGGCTCCAGTGACTACTTCTTATTCATTAACCTAAAATTCCCTACGAGGGAATCAATATGCTATGAAACACTGAAGGCGATTACAACCAAACATTTTGATAAACGAAATAGAAATTACTTTTATACGAATTAAAAAAAAATACGAATGTAATATACAAATAATACGAGTGGAACTATGTTGAGAAATAAATAAAAACATCACCTTTATGTCCTTTATAACTATAATAAAAATTTATTAAATGCCCCTCGTAGAAAGATATTTTGCACTACTTTTATTTTACTTGTATGTATCTCATATACATACCTGGAGTATATGAGATATATAACAGAAAATAATAGGTGATTTTACTATTATATTTCTGTACCATCTGTGGGTATATTTTGTTGTCGATTAAATTATACTTTTCATGCAGAACATGTAAACCGGACTGTGAAAAATGGTTTCCTTCAATTATACCAATATTTTGCACAGATCAAATCGTAAGTATAAGAATCTTATTAAATATGTCTAACGTCTTCGCTTTGTCTCATAATAAAACTAAATTAAATAGTTAACGTAAATTGGTAGTTAATTAAAAAGCATGAAATTTCATTAATCTAAGCGACTTCGCGACAAAACGCGACACGGTCAGTGAGTTGTTGCGCGCCATTGTCGCGCGGCACACATTGTGTTGCCACAATAGTGCGATATTGGTCGAAATTAACTGAAATTAACCGTTGTGTCCCCCGTAACGAGTACTTCCCACTGGGTAGCGGCCGGGTTGGCCTATTGTTCGAGTACACGCTAAAGTTTTAGATTATATTATTTATCTGTCGTTGTTAGCATATAAGGTTGCCGTATAGTGTGCCCTAATCGCTGCGGTGGGTAATAGTATTACTGATACCGGTGCTGGACCGCTGTGTAAAAGTTCTGTCTTTATAAATAACTTCGTGTGTAGTCGTTATTTGTTATGTGATCTATTTATTACTATTTAGAAATCTTCAAAACAATTTCTTAACAAAGATTTGCTTTTGTCACTAGAAAACAGCTGCTGGAAACATTCCAGCCTTTCATTGATTACATATTAGTTTGACACAGAACAAGAGAGGGTCTGACAAAATCTCACCAAAAGTCATTTAAAGTCAGAGGAAGTCAATAGAAAATTGTTGTACTACATGTCTATACCGAACGAATTCGATAATATAAGCATGTTGAAGAAATTTAATTAGTTAGATTAGTGACGCCGTTCGTTCGACATCTTCAAATCTCGCTGAGAGCGGGAGGGAGTTTTTAATTAAAAAAAAAACACGTCACATAATTAACAGCCGTCCAACTGACTTCCAAACCAGTAAAAAATACATTTTATGCGAAAAATTTAATTATAAAAACCTCAATAATGTATACAACCATGTAAGTAACCACATTTTCACTATTGGATGTAAATACAGTATGCAAATGAACAGCACCACGTAACTTATTCCCGTTAGAGAGTATCATATTTTAATTACATTACGTTGTTTTATTTATGAAACGTAAGACGATAAACTTATCAAAATTATTGAAATTGTATTAGATATATCCTGTGCAATTACTGACTGAATGAGCTCCACCGCGCCGGTCGCGTGTGGGCTAATTCGGATGGGCGTAGACAGTATACAGTACTACGCACGAAGCTCTGCCGATCTGAATTGCTTGCGAATGAGGCATTGCGCAGGTACGACGCTCCCCGATCCTTCGTTCTTCTCCACCGCATTAGTATTTTACGTCATTGCGACGCTTTCGTGATGAACTTCACAGCGGTGGAGACTTGTGCGTTGTACTGTACATTCTTGCTTGCGATTATCGACGATTATCTATAACTTGAGGCCCGTCCGCGGCTTCGCCCCCTGTGTTTTTTGTTTCACATAAACCTTGATAAATTACATACCTGAACTTTCCTTACGAATCACTCTATCTTCTGGTGTAAACCGCTTAAAAATCTGTTTGGTAGTTTTTGAGTTTAACGCGAACATATAGACGGACGCGGCGGAGGACTTTGTTTTATAATATGTAGTGATACAACACACACATCCTGTATACTTTAAGCGATTCAGTCGGTATCACGACTAAATCGTTCTGTTGAAACACGAGCAAAAGAGATAAAGTTTGAAAAAAAAGATTCATAATGTGTCAAAATTATATCACACTGATAATAAAAATTGAAATTAAAAATAAAACATTTTTTTTTCAAGGATTTTATAAAGCTATATGTCTCTTATTTTGTTTTTAGAAGCTATTATCAGTTTCCAAAACGTATTAAAAATTTACATCCATGTTTTGCTTTTTCTCAAAAACCGATTGTATTAAAAATCTATAATTTTCAGTATCTTATTATTCTATTAATACCTACATATCCTCAAAGCATCATTTAAATATCTTTCGGGAGCAGATTCACCTTACTTATAATATATCGCTGTGGCCTTTACAATAAAATCTGTGAATAACCTAACAAATTTCGTTTTTATACGTTGCACATTTATTTTGTCTGCGTTTCTTGTTTTGCGGATGAATTTGAACTTGGAAATGAGAGTATGTGCGGTAAAATGTACAATATTAAATTCATTTTGGAATACATTATTAAAAGCGATTATTTGAACAATAAGGTCTATACTCAAAGTCTCTTTTGATTTCACTCTGAATAGTCTAGATCTACATCGAATTGCTTTTACATGTCGATAAGTCTTCGCCTAGCCTAGGTAAAAGAAATAAATCAAACTCGACTGTTCCTACAGGGTCTATTGATGTTGAGGTTTCTTCGAAAAGCCTGAGCAAATTTTCAAAGAAATTCTAATGCTTCAATAGATCTTTTTCTATTGTAAACACAAAGCAGTCTATAAGACGCTCTACTTGAATCTATCGTAGAATTTCTTGAGGGGTAATAAATATGTATTTTTTTATATATTCTCTTACGCATTTAACTACCTAAGTTACAAAAATCATATAAAAAATTGTAACGAGACCGATACGAGGACGAACATTTCATTTAACATCTGACGACGACGCATGCGTGTGAGCCCGTTCCGAGTTGAATATTTTTTTATATGTTCTCTAATTTGGCCGACAATTGAGACTTTGCAACAACTTGAAAGTATGCCGTGACCGCACAATCCAAAACCTTTTTAGATTATACGACAGATCTACCCAAACAACATACACTCTACTACTAATAAACCACATTTCCATTTACGGGTCCTGTCTCCAAATACTATTTCAATTTCGATTACGCTTATAGTCGAAATTTCTTTCTTTAGTTAATTTTCTGTAATATCAAGGAAGCAAGGGTTGTTGGAAAAAACTGAAAAAACGCAAACAACTCTTCTATCAATACCAAAATTGTATTATTTTGTTTTTGGTTCCGATGGTACTTATACCTGTCGATTCATATGAGTGAAATCGGGTGAAAAAATAGTGTCATATAGTATCACAAATGAGTAAGGTGTCCTTGGTTAGTTCTTCTTCTACATAGTAGAAGATTGACGGCTCGACGTGATTCTATTCATAAACATAGACTATGGCTTAAAGAATAACAAAGGTTATTTTCAACGGGGATTGTACAGATCTTGAAGGACAGCAAGTGATATTAAGCCGGTAATTGATAGCCGAAATTAATGTAATTTGATTTGTAGATATATGATGCATGAATGATGATGAAATAACTCCTAATGTGGTTTTCCTCTCAACAAAATGAGCAGTTCCAGCGTTATTCAAAGTTAGTGAATTCTTTTAATACCAGAGCAAATTTTAATAGAATCTCTTATTTAGATGTATATATATTAGCTATTTATTATATATATTGTATCGTTAGTCCTCATATAGAGGTGACGGTTTCAATGTATGGGTCATGACAGAAACTAATCAATCTCCTGATTTTGTTTTATGTAGGAGTTTTTTATAAGGATTTTACACTGTACTTAACACTGCGAATGGGCTCATTTATAATCTGAAATTAATAAGCAATCTATCGGAGTTTGGTATAGTAGTAATCTTCTGTGGTTAAAATTTAACAAATCCCAGTCGTTCGTTATCACATGTGCGACTAAATATGGGACCGGAATTGGTATCAGGAGTGGCACCAGGATTAAAAAATTGACAAGTTTTAACAATTAGCTACAGAACATTGACCGTAGTTAGCCATTGATCGCCTTAATAGTTGAGAGCAAATTGTACCGTTCTAGTTTAAACATGATTTTAATTTATATGTTTATATATGAAGAAAATATTCATTTTATCTATAAACAGGGCGCCTACTTCTAATGCTCTATAATTAATTGTCAAAATAAGTACATACTAACATCGCTATGGGAAAAACTTTATTTGCACCCATTGACTGATTTCCAATTTGAACTTGTAAATGGAACTTAGAGACTTAATGGATCGTTTTTTCATAGCTACAATATTTATGTATTTTAGTGGTCGGCATTTAGCAAGAAATACTTTATTTTCTACGTAAGTAAATAAGTAATAATCTAATTTATTTGGATAATTGTAAACGTATGGATAGGTAATTCAATTCACAATTCTTATATAATAATTATTAGCTTTTGTTCGCGAATTCAACCGAGTTGATTTCGATTGAATTCTTTTATCCTCTTTTATATATATTTTGTATGCTTATTCGCTTCCGAGTTCGCTCCCGGTCTTGTTGCCAATTCTCATTTTGATTCTGATCCCCGCTCTTAATGTCGATTTCCTTTTCGCTCTTGACTTCCATTAGGGGGTCGTTCTAAATTCCAGCCTTTGTTCTATGTCAGAATATAATCAAATTCTATGTAAAATTTTATTGATATCCGCTCGGCCGTGAAATTGGAACAAACATATAAAACACAAAAAAATCACATTTATAATAATTTTTAATAGAGGGTTAATGTTTCTACTGCAATTACGTGCAATTCTTATACTAAGATACGAGCTCAATGCAAATCACATGTTAAGCATTCCGTACTATAATTTGTGACGTTCCTCTGGTACATGTTTATGAATGTCGTAGCCGAATGACACGATTCACATTAACCCCAGGCAACGACAATTTTCATAAGCTCATAAGCATATTCATCATAACATCAATGAAGTAAAAAAACCGGAATCGTATATTTTGCTTGCATTGGATCAGCGGACCGGGCATGACGCGCTAGACAAGCATATTTCTATAGGAAACATTCAAGTCAGATATTCTTCTCGCGCGACGTAACGATTAAAAGGGTCAGTCGAATAGGGACACTCATCTTTAAGGTTTCGCGCAGAGCCCGTACCAGAAACGAAGAGGCGTACAAAGCACCCGCATACAAACAGGGCGCAGCCGTTGCGATACTTTCGTAGGGCAATGTACAATGGGGCCATACGCCATATTCTTGGAATTCAAAGACAGTTCATCGTTTTACTAGTCAGCTGTGGACTGTCCGCTTCTACACCGAACGGAGTGGACAACGCTGCGGGTAGACGGCATCGTACTTTGGAAACTGGCATAAAAAATGACACAACATTATCTTCAGTGTTCGGTTATCCTACGTGGCAACATTACTGCGGTGCAGACATCAGGAAATGGCTATCAGGCGGGGCGGCGTGTCGTCGCGGGGACATAGACATCACGCGTGTCATACGTGGAAACGCCGTCAGGCCAGTACGCTGGACTTTATATATATATGTTTTTTTTTTAATAAATTCCTTATTTTTCAGGATTATTCGATAAAAAAAAAGCGTCCCTAAGTGGGAATTTTATAATAAAATGTAGTGGATTCAATTTTCAGATGTCAGTAGGCCGCGATACGGGATGACATGTTCAGACTAGTTACGATATGTTCAGGGATTCGGTACATAAAATAAAAAGTACTTTATTTATTTAAAATATTTACAACAATTTTACAAACTTCGAGATTGACGTATTATAAATTTGGTATTGACTTTTCATACATATCTAATAGATAGTCACTCATTGTGTAAAAGTTTGAAATATGAGTCGTAAGTTAAAAATATAGTTGTCATTTGTTATAATAGATAATTTTCTAGTTGCACCTCTTTTGAAAATTACTTAATAAATTTAAAAAAAAATTGACAATAGAGATATATTTTGTATGGCTAGTTGAAAATCTTATACGGGATGCTTTTATTGCTTCCCGTCGAGAGGTTTACAGATTGGCTGAATGTCAACGGTTATGAACATCATATGTCTAATAGGTCAAAACTCAAAACTCGTAAAAATGGAACTGACAATAGTACCTGAATAACATTAGCTCTTTTTGCCGACGACTATAAATTAAAAGATTGGTAACTATAAAAATGAGCGTTGAAAATAAAACATCGGTAATGGAAAAAAATACAAGCGATCAGCATAACGTAAGTGCGTGGAGTGACAACGTAACAACGATATCACTTTTTGTTAACACATCGAGCGTTCACTCCCCATCTGATTCTGCACCGCGTACTACATACGAAAATCGATTCTTAACTATTAAACTCCAAAAAACTAATTAACTCGTCAATTACGACAAGCTTCGTGCGTCAATAAGTGGTAAATATAAATTTATTCGTATAGAAACCGTTAAGTGACACATAATTTAGCGTCCGAGACTTGTAGTGGCAAAAAAAAGAAAAAATAAACTAAAAATATATATAATTTAGAAGCGTGCGTTTAAAGTCACAAACAGAAGCCGGCCGAATCCACGGCTAGAGGACGTCACATTAAGCGTATGAAATACGAGATCGTAATGGCGTCCACGCGCTGCGCTATTTCTTACCGCTATAAAGTTGTATATTATTTCAAGGTCTTCTAGCTCTATGGTGGTCTGAAGTTGTAGTCGGTTTGATTTTTGGAAATGAAATTCCTAACTCGCGTTGAATCACAAACACGATCTGTGGTCGAGTTCCATGACGTCGTTGTTGAGGTTCGATTCCTGATTCACATGTACATGAAACATACAAGTTTTTTTTGGAACGAAGTTCCTTACGGCGGGCTTGGAGGAGATAGGGATTTTGCTGCGAGACCGAACTGAAAAAAATGTGATAGTAAAACCGTAAGAAAAAGTCCGTGGAATAAAACCGTTAAATGAGACGTGCGCAGGCGCGACAGTCGTATACACAAGCGAGTAGTGTATAATACCTTTCTCTTTCTCCCTCTTTCTTTTCGTTCTCTCATCCCTTCTTTCTCTATTACCACTCCGCCCCGCCAATGCATAGTATATACTCATGAATTCATGGACAAGCACGTGGCTAATATTCACATTATAGATACATTTTACTCGTGAGTAGTCACGTTTATTTATAAATATAAAATATTTTACATTGGTTAATATTGTGTGTACATACTAAAATCTTTGTAAGGTTTTCTAGGTTATCTTTCTTGCTGTTTTGAGGGTCATACGGAAAAATTGAAAAAACTACGAAACTTCATAGAGATAACATATATATATATATATATATATATATATATATATATATATATGTTATCTCTATGAAGTTTCGTAGTTTTATAAGTTTCGTAGTTTTCTATATACATATATATATATATGTGTGTGTGTGTGTGTGTGTGTGTGTGTGTGTGTGTGTGTGTGTGTGAATATTACTTTTAAAAGTTAATTCTGTCCTAAATATATATACATGTTATTAGTGTTAATAATTCTATTTATATTTAATAATTTTTTGCAAATTGTGTCGATTCTACATTAGCCGAAGGAACTTCGTTCTTACCTGGTGTCCCACGACACCACATTTTCTTTTCACATATCTGTACATCCAATAGGGACTACCGAGATCACCTGACTTAGTAGTCTCGTTGTCGTGTTTTAACTCCTCCATTGTCGGGGTCTACCCTCGCTGTCTTTTTCTTCTTATTGAGGTCTTTCAATTTCTAGTCCTCCAGGTAAGCGATGATCAAGTGCGGGACTGCAAAACTCACCGGTCAATATCGACGTGGTAAGGATTCGAAGGGTACCGTAGTGCGCTTCGAAGACAGCGCTATTAATTAAAGACTAAATATTAAAAAAAAAAACCGGGCCGCATAAAAGTGAACTGATAATGGAAACAGTAATATGTAAAAAATCATCCAACCAAATATGACAAGCTTGCAGCCAATTCTATGTAAAAAAAAAATTTCATTGCACCTAACTTGGTGATACAAATCCGCCATTTTCAGTTTTCATAATTTTAATATACCCAGAGACACTCGTTCCATCAAGTCAAATCTAACGTTTTATAACATAACGAATTATCTATAATCGAAATCGGTTTATATTTATAGTAGCTACGAGAAAACATAGGAAGAGACATACAGTACATGCGGGACAAACACATGACTCTCCTTCTGAGCTCCGCTGCAGTCGGATAAAAAGGCATGATGACTTTACATCTATTCGCATGAGAAACGTTTGTCGTCGGCGCAATTTCACGTATACACTGCGCCGCGCGCAGCATGCGCAGTGCGGGCCGTATACAGCGCGCATTTCAAAGTGATCGTTTATGAATTTTATCGTGATTTACATGCCAATGACATGATTTGAAATGAATATGTCTTTAAATTTATGACCATTTCACAGGTACTCAAAAAAAAAAACACCTGCAACAACAAAATCAAAAGGTAAAATTGTTATACATGCACGTGGGGCGCACTACAAGTTTCTGAAACTGACTACTTACATAAATAATATTTAAAAAGTAATAACTACACTTGGAAATCGAACTCTTTGATTGTAAAATCCAGCGTATTTCACCTAGCTGTAAATAGTTTCTTCATTGTGGTTTCATTTTAAAAATTGCGTGTCTCCATCACTATGAATTTAAGTCGTGAAAATTTTTGTAGTATGATTTCCTATGATCGTAAGTGTAATTTGACAGCTCAGCAGAGTCTCGCTCGGGTTCGAACTGCTTTTAGCGATGAAACACACATGAAAGACAACTATTTATAACTCTGGTTTGCAGAATTTAAGCGCGGTCTATCTCAGTGACGAATTATGTGATGATCACCCGTCCATCGCTGTGAACAACAAAAACAATACTGTACGCCGTATGATCGGAACAGACAGGCATGTGACCCATCATGAGATTCGGAGTATCCTTGGCATGAGTCGAATACAAACAATCCTACACAAACATTTAGGTATGAAAAGGCTGTGCTCGCGGTGGTTCCCACACAATTTGACTGAGGCTCAAAAAACGGACCGCGTCCGTTGATGCAATGCCATGCTTACAAGATTCAAGGAAGGGATGTCAAATTTGGTGTGGGACAGCAACAGGTGACTAAACATGGATTTATTGCTACGGCTCCAAACAAAGCAGCTATCGACCGTATAGGTCCATCGAGATAAACGGAAACCAAACAAAATGGCGCGCGAGCGAAGTACCTCTAAGCGGATGTTTGCTTCTTTTTTTTATAAAACTGGATACGTGGCTACTGTTGCTTTCGAAAACTGTCGCACCGTGAATAGTAATTGGTACACAACCATTTGTTTGCCGGATGTTATTAAAGAACTCTGTAAAAATAACCGTAAACGTTATATCATCTTGCTTCACGACAATGCCAGTTCTCACACGGCCCAACTGTCATATATCAAACTCAACTGTCCCTACAGGGTCTATTGATGTTGAGGTTTCTTCGAAAAGCCTGAGCAGATTTTCAAAGAAATTCTAATGCTTCAATAGATCTTTTTCTATTGTAAACACAAAGCAGTCTATAAGACGCTCTACTTAAATCTATCGTAGAATTTCATGAGGGGTTATAAATATGTATTTTTTTATATATTCTCTTATGCATTTAACTACCTAAGTTACAAAGATCATACAAAAAATTTTAACGAGACCGATACGAGGACGAACATTTCATTTAACATCTGACGACGACGCATGCGTGTGAGCCCGTTCCGAGTTGAATATTTTTTTATTTGTTCTCTAATTTGGCCGACAATTGAGACTTTGCAACAACTTGAAAGTATGCCGTGACCGCACAATCCAAAACCTTTTTAGATTATACGACAGATCTACCCAAAGAACATACACTATAATACTAATAAACCTCATTTCCATTTACGGGTCCTGTCTCCAAATATTATTTCAATTTCGATTACGCTTATAGTCGAAATTTCTTTCTTTAGTTAACTTTCTGTAATATCAAGGAAGCAAGGGTTGTTGGAAAAAACTGAAAAAACGCAAACAACTCTTCTATCTATACCAAAACTGTATTATTTTGTTTTTGGTTCCGATGGTACTTATACCTGTCGATTCATATGAGTGAAATCGGGTGAAAAAATAGTGTTATTTAGTATCACAAATGAGAAAGGTGTCCTTGGTTAGTTCTTCTTCTACATAGTAGAAGATTGACGGCTCGACGTGATTCTATTCATAAACATAGATTATGGCTTAAAGAGTAACAGAGGTTATTTTCAACGGGGATTGTACAGTTCTTGAAGGACAGCAAGTGATATTAAGCCGGTAATTGATAGCCGAAATGAATGTAATTTGATTTGTAGATATATGATGCATGAATGATGATGAAATAACTCCTAATGTGGTTTTCCTCTCAACAAAATGAGCAGTTCCAGTGTTATTCAAAGTTAGTGAATTCTTTTAATACCAGAGCAAATTTTAATAGAATTTCTTATTTAGATATATATATATTAGCTATATTTATTATATATATTGTATCGTTAGTTCTCATATAGAGGTGACGGTTTCAATGTATGGGTCATGACAGAAACTAATCAATCTCCTGATTTTGTTTTATGTAGGAGTTTTTTATAAGGATTTTACACTGTACTTAACACTGCGAATGGGCTCATTTATAATCTGAAATTAATAAGCAATCAATTATAAGTATTCCATTCACAAAGGCCCGAATTTGATTAATTTAAGTCAATTTAACGGCCCTCAACACTGCCCAGCATGGAGAATTTAAGATCAAAAACTCCTTAATCTGATAATATACCTAATGAAATAAAAAAAAATGTTTCATCAATGGGGTGATCAAAACCTGACCAAACAGAATCGTTTACTTTATACTTCGAATAGCACGTTAAGCCATCGATGCCGGACATTGCTATCGAAGTGGCAATATCTGTCGTCACTGGCGTCCATACACTCTGGGCCCACTAGGTCGGCTAAAAGTCCGGGCCGTTAATGTGATATACAATTGGTTGTATACAGCGTTTGCGCATCTGCAGCGTTTTATGTTTTCACATTCATTTTGAAATCATCTTTCATGGAGAGCTCTAGGTCGCGTGGCCGGGTATCTTTCGTCGTGAAGATTTTTTACACTTCCTCAAACCAAAAAAAAAAAAAAAAGCATTTCAAAATCTGACAACCTTTCACCTTCTCTGTGCTAACATGGAAGTACATTCGCAAATCGATTTGTTGAAATCGAATCCGACCACGATGCACCCTTCCAGATCTTAACGGCTGTCCCACGATTCCTTCTTCCGTCGTCTTTTCGCTAATCGAACCGCTGATCACGACCGGCCTTTGTCACTGGGCCGGTGCCGCAGTGAAGATATAAATTTAACGGAATGTGTTCTCGCCCGCCGAGCGGGCCGGTGCCGTGGGCCGTGTCGCGCCGTTTTTATTGTCGATACGATTTAGTGCCGTCGATTTAGGGAACCGTCGTTAAACTGCGTTATTACCGAAATAACTGTTTATTTTAACTGTTACTTTTGTGATAATCAAAACGTTCGGTTGTTTGCGACGCTGCTAGGGGGAATATGAAATCGGTCGAGCAAAATTTTCAGCATCGTCGATGTGCGTCATTATATTAGAACGCGTCAAAGGTCGGAGTTTCACTGCGACCTTGTAAAATGTAGAAAGAAAGGCGTATTGGGTGTGATGTTGTAATTTTAATTTGTTTTTCGTATCGTTTTAGTTTCCACCCAAAAGACACTTTTTGATTGTAACTAGTAATTATTTTATATTTAAAATGTATATTAATATTGCAAGTTAAATTGTACTGTATAAACTATTCGTTTGTTTATAAGAAAATATCTCTCATTAGAGAAAAAGAAGGACTGTTTCAATTAATAGAATATACAAAGCAAGAGCGACATGTTTTTAAAAATTTTAAATATGTAAATTTTTAACGAACAAGTCACATCCTTTTTAATTTATCATTAGGCAAATATAAGCTTCTAACATGCCATTGGTGCACAATTTTTTGTAAATAAAGTAGGTGATAATTAATTATTTCAAAAAGGTAGGAATACAATCACATTCCATACATATTTTAATCTATATTACTGTTTTATATTACCATTGTCATTAATATTTATGTTTCGTAAAATTAAACTATACCTCAATATATTTATCATAAATATTTTTAAAGCGACTTAAGTATCACAACTTATCGACCACATTCTCCCTAAATTTGGCTGACAAGGTGTAATCGAGGGAGGTGTATCATCATCTTAATAGACTGACTTGACAACCACACACGAATTCCGCTTTATTTAATGAAGCGGTGCTATACAGCGGGTTAGATGTCTTACTTATGTAATCACCGTGCTCTTTGCCCAGTCTGCAAAAATATATATGCAGGTTTCAATATTAGTAGCGTGAACTATGTCACTCGCGGTGACTTTTGATGCAAGACACATATCACAACTTAGATATATACAACGTTTTACATGAATTCATACAAATTTGTATATTGTAAGTTCCAGGAAGAAATCTACTTCATTACGCATACCAAATGTTATTTTTTTATTATGAATTTAGATGCAATATTGATAAATTGAATTTAATGTTATGTGAAAAATAGTTTCATCATTTACGATATTTTTTGAACTATTTCGAGACGTTTCTGTCTATTTAATCGAAATATATTTATCGATTAAAGTAATTTGGTTTGTCACATCCAAAAAATTTTTAGGATTTGAGCCAGTTTGATATTGGAAATGAACGGTTTTGTATTCTGAAGATTCTTCGAAAAAGTGTATTTGAATAATTTTATTCTTGAAATCGTGCAGAATTTAGACAACCGAATGATTTCAAAGAACATCGCCGAATTCCGCCTACGAATCAAAATATATTTGACACGAGTATGTGTGTCTGATATGTTCAACTCGTTTTATGCGTCATGCAAAAATGGTTATAATTTTTGAATTTAGTTAGTTTGTTTATAGTTATTGAATATTGAAAACGACTATTTAAGTATTGTTTTTTTTATTTTCTTGGGCACATTTCGACAAACACTATACGCTCCAATGTCAGTGTTCAGAAAGCTCATTGAACGCGGACTGAATTTGGCGCCAAAATATTTCTACAAACCCGCATATAAAATCGGCGAGATCATTGAGGTGCGAACGAGAGACAAACGTGTCTAATTAAACGGCTCATTTTTTTAATATCTATATTTCATAGGTTACAAAACAACGATTGAAATACGTCATAATTATTTGCGTATTTACACTTTACCGCTCGTTCGGAAGGCAGTTTTCCCTCAAGAAGAACGAGCAAGAAATTTAAGGGTATCTCTTTTCTAATTCACTCATACATAACCAAAACAAATACAAAACCATTAAGAACGAAACAGCCCGGTAAGAAGTCGAGCCGCTTGTGCCCATGGATATTTGTCTTCTAAATATTCTGAAATTGTTTAATACCCTTTTTTACTGAATGATTGTTTAATAACACTCTTAAATTTGTATAGGAGTAAATCTTGTATATCTACAGGAACCTTATTGAACATGCGCACACAGAGCCCCCTAAATGAATTTGTGACTTTACTTAGTCTACTAACATGTGATTTGCCGCTAACGATTGATGTCACAGCTTAAAGCGCTCACCGCGAACGGGTTGTTTGCTTCGACTCTAGTTAGATTCTTATCGGTCTACTCGCTCGTAATTGGCATCGAACCGGCTAACTTTTCGTTTCGAAGGCGACGCTTCTAACCACCGAACCGCGACCGCTCATTGTACTCGGCTTTATGAAATCGACGTACAGTTGTTGATGTTTCAAAGTACCAGCGGGCCTAGCATGACGCCCTAGACGAGTCTCTCTATATGACTGTCCCTTTCATGCGTTACGTTGCGCGAAAAGGACGAAAAGGACAAAAGAGACGCTTCTCTAGGGCGTCGTGCAAGGTCCGCAGACCTTTCGAACTTTGACGTAGATGGCCTAATGCATAAATTTTGATATCTGAATTTAACAAAATTAACTCGAAATATTGATAATTTAATTTGGTTTTACTTTTTCCGATGTCTTGATGCGTTCGGATGCCAACATCATCATAATTTTGATCACAGGACATACAGTCCAAAATAAATTTCTTATATCATCTTGGATTTTCGTGAAAATAAAAGATTATGCTTAAGATATCTATTCGAACAGGGACTTCTCCCAGTTCTCGTCCGAACGTAACGGACTTCTTGCTATTATAAAAAGTGATTTCATTTGAATAAGAGATCATTCGAAATTCTTAAATTTTTTGTATACAATTAAAGATAAATTTTGCATACATCCAAAATTGGGATTTGAAATTTAAATTAAAAGGTTCTACTCAGGCAAAAGTTAGTATACAATGTACGATGAATAATTCTATTGATTTATACCGACTGCTATTATTTTTGTACTTAAATTCATAGTTTATTTTCTTGAGCGAGCAAAGACGGGTAAAAAACCTAGACTCATAACAATATTCATTTTACACCCCTTTCACGGACCCGCATCTTAATAAGGACATGCACACACTCCACGCCGCCGAGCTATTGTTTCAAGCGTTCACTAATAACAATGGGTTAATTGTTCTCGAGCCACCCCGTTGTGTGCGGCGACCTTTATTCCCGTCGGGTTGCGTGTATGCAAATTCTTTTTTTTTCCTTTTTGTGTTTTCAAAAGATTTTTTGGTTTTGATATAGAAAAGATAGGGGTTGGGGAGATTTTTTTCCGCATGCATTATTTATTATTCACGAAAGGGACGACGACGCCAAAGATTTAGCGGCACCGATAGAGCGTTCTGAATGTCTAGCCATAAACGCCGCTGCGATACTAATTTCTCATGTGACAATGAAAGAGGCCGTTACGCTCTGTACCGTTTGAACGAACGAAGATCGTGGGCTGAGATAGTGAGGTTGTTTATTTACGTTTGAAAATATAAAATTAAATCAACCACTACGTCTAAGCTAAGATGTGCATAAAAATATGTAGGTTTTATGTGTGTTTTAAAGGGGACTGCTTAAAAAGTGTCAAAAATTTTATTTATTTTTTATTATTATTATTACGTATTTTGTATTATATTTTATAATTTACATACTTTTTGTAATTATCACTGATTGTATGTGAATTTGTTTTATTAGTGTTTTATCAGCGTTATTAATCTAATAATCACTCTCACTACGTCAGCTAACTCAAGGGCATTGCAACACGCGCCCTACTCTAGACATATTATTAAAATTAACCATAAGGTATGTTTTCATTTTTTAACTATTAAGTATTTATTTTATATCAGTCTTGAAGATTTATTGTGGTTTGCGTTGCACACGTGGCTTAAATGTCATTTTAAAATGGACCATAACACCATCAGCAATTGTATCCACATTCCAACGTTGCAATGTACTACAAAGAATCTTTAAGACATTCAACGGATCAAAGAATCATAATCATGGTACCCTTGTTTGAGAATATATCTTATTTCATTACAATAACTTTACTATAGACAGTTATTAATGTATTTACATCGCTTGTCGATATTGAATTTAAATAGTTAAAAAGAAAGTCAATTTAAAACATAACTCTCAATGCAGTGTAGCCATATTAACGAGTACATTTGCAGCTTTTGTAGTTGTTAATAGCTTTAAGTAGAGAAAAAAAAAAACTGTTTCCGCCCGGGATCGAACCGGGGACCTTGTGCGTGTGAAGCACACGTGATAACCGCTACACTACGGAAACTTAGCTTATGTGTGCAAAATTATTATATGCATTCGTAAAGACATTAATTTAATAGTAATAATCTACGTGTATAAAAATTTAGGATAGTCTTTCCGAAATTAGTGAAGTTCAACGCCGTTTGACTGAACGTTAAGAACATGATACATATAATGACATGTATATTTTTTACGAAGAAAGACTTTATGCAATGTATTTTAGCATTTCTCCCCGACTTCGCCCGCGTTTTGTTCTATTCCATCGAACTACTACAATGTTTCGATAAAAATTCTACTCACATTCGGAAGCTGTTACTTCAAGTCCATTTTCTGTAAAATTGTTGTGTCACGCCTCTGCCACCATGAAATATTTTAAATATAACACTAAAATAGCCATAATTACACTAATATAGCCATATATTTTTCGTTATATTCATATTTTTCTAAGATGATGGCTAATCCTACAACAACTAAAGATAAACATTATTTTAAAAATTCATATATGTTAATATATATATCAAGTATTCCTGGTATTATTTGAAAGCCCTTCTACCATTTTTGTGACCGGTATTTAATGTTTAGCAGTTAATCTATCAACCTCAATATTTTGCGGTGCCGAAAAATATGCTCTTTATAATTTAGAGTTAAGACAAAATAAAAACATGATAAATTATTTTTTTAACAGTATCACAGTGAAGTAAGCGTAGAAAAACCAAATGGAAATAGCTGGAAGATAAAATTTTTATTCTCTAAAATCTTCTCGTAATGTCTTGAAGATCATTACAGCATAAGTTGTTTTTGTTGAAATCTCAACTAGTCATTTCATCAAATGTATAAAGTAAATAAAATACATTTAAAAAACATATAAAAATTGCCCTCAAAAACCTATTACATTTAAATAATTTTTGAAACAGTCTTCAATGACGACTAATTAGGTGTTTTTGGAGTCGGTACCACTTATAGATAAATCAGACACAGTTGCGTCTTTTTAAAAGAAGATCTCCTTTTTGCCTCAACATTTAACGTTCCCCATATTCATGTACATAGATTATATGTTCTTTTGCTCTGTTTTAACTTTTTGTTTAAAAAAACAGTTAATTAGATTTTTGAAGGCCTGTCTTTAATTCTTTTCCAAATTCATTTCATTTCAATTTTTTTTGTTATCGACTAACTTTACTCTAACATTTTAATTAATTTAGTCACTTTGCATTTGGATTAAATCATTGTCAATAAAACCGGCCAGGCATCTCCTCTACTTTTGTAGTGAGCAAGTGAAAAAGCTCCGATTCCGAATTTATTATCCACTGGTAATCATTCCAGGGTCTTTATACTCTCAGTTGGAATGTAACTACCAAATTATTCTTTTACAAACTATATAAATTATTCATATTCTTTATAGAATAAAAAGATCCATATCCATTCACAATTGATGTATTTATGGGTGAATAAAAAAAAACAGAGAGGCGAACATGGAACCTTGTAATTTTTTTAAAGTCGGTTTTAAAATCATTTACAGCCAGTGTGCATCTCATGATAATTCCAATAAGCTCAAAGACGGTTAGGATACATTATCTTATTAATATATACCTTCTGGCTTAATCATCAGATCGGTTCTGTGGTATCATTTTCGGCAGAATCATTTATTTCAATCTGCTCTGTTATAATTAACTATCTAAATCGAGACGATTCATCGCCGCCCGTGAAATTTTTATCATTGAGGAGTTCCGGTGGCCATCTGTGGTCTTCCAAATAATCATTAAATGGTGCTTTCTAAATGCAAATGCTTGACTTGTAGCTAAAAACAAAATCCCTATATGTATGCTTATAATATTTGAGGATGCTTCTCAATTCCTCATGGATCTCATCATCAGAAACGGATTTTGAAAAAAAAATGAAACCGATCAGGAAGAATAATCTCTTCAAATTATAAAAGAAGTTTCCAAATCAGTTAATAAATGACGGAATAATCGCTTAAGAAACACACAAAAACATACAGTCAATAGATAACTAATTCCTATTTTTGAAATCGGTTAACAATAAATATGTTTCTTTGAAGCTCGAGTATCTCAATTGTTGAATATTTTTTCTTACAGATGGAGAGTAACGTTGAAAACTGTATGAAGTATAAAATCTTTTAATAAAACCTTTTGCATTTGATAAATATTTTTCAATGTTTCTTTCAATATTTACTTAGTGATTATATTTTCTTTGCTCGCCTAAGCAGTTGTCAACAACTGGCTTATTGAGTGACATCACTTTGTCGCTAATTGATGTTTGAAATTACGTTCCAATTTACGTAAACCATGATTATAGTATTTCGTAGGAAAATAATAACTTAAGAATAAAACTTTCTGTAATGTACTTTCTGCAACTATTATTAGTAAATAATTATCATAGTTTTTTATTATAATTTTAACATATCGCATCGGTTTCCAAATAAGTTTTTTTTAGTTAAAAATAGGCGTTATTAACGTTGCTGCGGCTTGTGTTTTTGTTAAAATAGTAATTAAAGTCCTTTAGGGTTTTACGATCAAAGGCCCCAATGAAAATCCCATTGATCCAAGTTCGTTTTTCACGCGGACATTCGGCTGGCTCTGGTTCGGTAGCGATACAAACTTCATATATTATATGCCATAGTACTTATTTTAATACCATCCACAAAACCTATAATGTAAACTTATCAAATCAAGCATCGGATTCCATGTATCGGAATGGATATGTGTCGCTGGCTTTTTTGGCGAATTTCGGTCGAGGTGTATTTAGATATTTAAGTGTATTTACAACGACGACGATTAATTCCTTTAAAGTTTTTTATATATTACTTCTATTTTAGATATTCCATAACTTTAATCTGATAAAGGTGATGGTGAGTCGGGTGACGCCCGACGAAATTTAAATTTGAGTATTATAGATAATGTAAAGCATGTCGGACCATGCTCACTGTGGGGTTCCGAAGGGGTTACTACAAAGAAATGCACTACAGATGAAAAAAACTAGGTTGTAACACTTTTTTCCAAGTTGCCATGAATAAGTGCCTACGATTAGAGAAACAAGTAGGTATGTTGATTATTACTCTGAAACTAGTGTAAATTAAAGTGCACCAGCAAAAGAGCGTATCTTCATTGCACTTACGTCCTTTAGTAGAAAAGCGCAGTTTTTCGGAAATAACTCAAAAACGGTATATCCAATAATTTACAAAATAATTTTCGTTAAAAACATTTATTAAACGTTATTTTCGCAATGTTTTAACATTTTTTGGACATACGGTTTGGGGCATAAAGGGAGGGAGACACAATTTCTGCTACTTTCGAAGCGATTATTTCGGAAAATATTCAATTAATCAAAAAAAAATTGCTTAGAAATAAGTGTTTCTAAAATAACTGTCGAAATATTTGCCACACGTTGATGTTTGGCGAAAAAAACTCTTTTCAGTCTCTTACATGTATGGAATGCCTCCCTAGAAATATTTATTTTTGTTATTTAACCACCAAACTAAGTAGCGGCTTTTACAAAACATCTATACTCCGAATTTCATCAACACGTATCTTGTAATTTTTGAGTAAAATGCCTGTGACATACAGACGGACGGACTGACAGATATGACGAAACTATAAGAGTTCCGTTTTTGCCATTTTGGCCCGGAACCCTAAAAAAAAGTTACACTTGCTGCGAGCCGAAATATATTTTTTTCACGCTGTAACAATGAAAAAGCGAACTGCAAAAGGCCGAATATCGCTATATTCTATACTCTTTATTCATGGCAGAGTATAAAGTAATAAGCTATCAAACGATTAATCACGATAAAATATAGAACTGTTCGAATGTAGAGTCGTTAACCACTAGGAATGAAAGTATTTTGAGTGACGATCGCAAATTAGAAATGTCTATCCCAGATTTGTCTAATTAAAAACTCTATAAGACGTTCTGCGGTGTGAGGTGTTATTTCACGAAAACTCATAATCAGACGTTTGCCTGCAACATGCAGCAATCCACCACCGACCCTCAAATGTGATCACCCACTGCGAATCTTCATCTAAAGAACTGAATGTTGACTGGACGATCGACAGTGGATGTTGCAGGCGGGCGTCTGATGAGTCACGACACCGTAGATTAAAAATCGCCAAGGGTTATTTTATGAGTTATGTGCGATAACGTACGACACGAAAACGTATACAAAGCGAGCAAACAGAATGACACATTGACATTCGTAACTCGACGAAAGCGACTAAAACGATCCAATAAGAATTTAACATTCTCAATTTTTAAATCTATTTCAGCAAAAAATTATTCTTCCAAAAAAACACTTAAAACATACCCTTAATCGACACTAGATGATGCATATGCATCTAATTGCAGAGCGATGTAGCTACAGGCCGCGGAGTTCGAGGCAATTTTTCAACACTTGTTAGAGTTATCTGAAGTGATAAATGTATCTTAATAGATTTAGATACGACCGGCCGTATTTTTGATTACGATTTATTGTGCGGCCGAATGTTCGGCGGTAGAGGTATTATTATGAACGTGTAAACTCTATAAAAGTCATCGACAGAAATAGTATTTGGTTTGATATTTTTGTATAAAAATAATGTTTTATTTATTGTATATATTTTGAGTCATTGTAATCCTACTAATATTATAAATGTGAAAGTTTGTATATATGGATGTTTGTTACTCAAACAAGCTCAACTGCTGAACAGAATAGTTGTAACTTTACGGTGATATAGTTTAGACACCATAATAACATATAGGCTATAATTTATAAAGATACTAACTTTTCCTGGCTGGTTTTCTTGTGTGATTTTAGAACAATTTTTTTAGTTGTACCGATCGGTTATTAGGAGCAACGGTGTTCATGAGAGGTTCAAATTCAATATCTTTTCGGTATAAAAACTTCAAACAGGACCAGAAAATGTCAAGAGATCGTTGAATAATAAAAAAAACAAAGGCATTACGTGTATCTTCCGTGTTAAAACATGGATTTTACGAAGCGAGGACTGAAATCGAAAGAAGCAACAATTCGGGCTCGCAATTGACAGCGTGATCGGTCGATGTCAAAGATTAAAGTATTCATTCGATGTCCACGTAGGCGGCGCCGCGGGAAAAAACTAGTACAACATTATTTATATTGCACTTTGATTACCTTTTTCGCATACTAAACATATTGTATGAGACATACAGGCTATGTTTTTGGCATAAAGCAAAGAGCCCGTATGTGAATATCAAGTGGTAACGGATAGGTAATATCGCTAGTAGAACTGACTACTTTCGGGGAAGAAAGGTTTGTCGGGTGGCTACCGCGGACTGGATGTCGCAGCGACGGTCTTCCGCCGGGCGGACCGACGGCCGGGTGAAGATCGCGGGCCAGCGTCGGTCATCGGTGACCCGGGACCCTGAATCGCGGAAATGTAAGAGGGCCTATGGACGTCGTCATTGTCGTTCTTTAGAACTGTATATCGTTAACCGCGAAGACGTGAATTCCACGTAAATTTATTAGTCAGAATTTTGAATTTCCTCTACGGCGGCCGCATCCGCTTCGATTTGCCAGAATTGGCGTTCCTTAATTGACCTGATTCAGAGGTAATCGTGACGCGCCAGGCCCACACACCCACACGCGCGTGCCGGTACGCACACAGAGCGGAAATTCCGTAACGGGTTCCGTAGCCAAACAAGGGGTTCGTTTCGTTGATTTACGTTATTTCGAAAGCAATTAATTTCACGTAACTACATTCTACTTCGCGATGAATTTTTTTTTAATAAATTAAGCAACGTACGACAATATACGTAAATTGCCTGTTTTTTATTCGTTATCTATATTATATTCGTAATGGATGTATGATGTCATACTGTTAAATAAAAATTAACGTATAAGACCTTATCTTCTAATGTGGTGTAACGATAGGGTGTGTACAAGTAACGAATGAGTTTATTTTTTTATGATTACTCTTAAATTACAAAAATTATAGTAAACGAAATAAATTCGAAACGAAAAATTAGGAGCATAATTAGAACTGATCGAAACGCGTCTCGTTTCTCTTTTTATTTGTTTGTGTTTGTTATGCAATTTATTTGCTAAATAGTTTTCGAGCAAACAGAGCCCATCCCGGGATTGTCACTTATGATTAAAGGAATGGCTTTGTCAAAACACATCAATCTACCTGAAGTAAACGAGTTTATGGTGTACATCATCACAGCAATATGAAGTAACTTCTGCCAGACAGTTCAACTGTGCCTGAATAAATCGTGTCTTCTTTTTTTTTCTAATAGTTTTAAATTACTATTCGATCGCTCTGCTTTTTTTCCAGCACCAGAAAATATATTTGATACACCTGAACTTGTACCTTTCGTGTGTAGTTATTGAAAAATTTTGCTAAAGTTTGAACAATCGCTACTAAACTACCTAATTATAATGAATCTATTTCACCATCGTTTTAACATTTTAAACATGGCGTCGTCACCGGTGACAAACGCGTCGTTCATATTTATTTGTCTGCGATTGGACGTCGGGCGATTGCTCATCGCGGTTTCGTGTTCCCTCTTATCTGTCGTTGCTCTCGGAAATTTTACAAGGCGAAAGTGCGCGCGTCGCCCTCCATTGAAATCGAGGCACGTGGGCCAAATTGACGATTTTACGCCTATGTCTGTCAGTAGGTTTCTTGAATAAGCGTAGGCGAGTCTATATACACAGGAAAAGTAAAGGTTGAGAAACCAGAGCAATGCTTTCAAATCAGATGATAAATAGGTCAAGGTTTCCCAAACTTATTTTATTGTGACGTCCTTGGAACTTTACCATTTTTTACGACAACTCAGACCTCAAAAATATTTACTAATTTTAGTACTAACTTAGGGATGTTTGTCACAATGCGCACGGCGCTTCCTAAAGTACCCTGTGGCTCATTCGATTTGGTCGCATCGACATGCGACGCCCCTGAGACAATGTCGCAACGCCCCAGGGCGTCACGACGCACAGTTTGGGAAGCCCTGAAGCAGGTTATAAACCGATAATTCTTAACTGCACCGTCTCTCTAAACACCGCGTCCATAGAGAACGTAAATTCTTGACGACCCTCATCCCATACTAGATCTTCTATTTATGCCAACATAAATTGTCGTCATTTCAACTCGAGTCATTTTTAACGTTTATTTTCTGATTATGCTATCGAACCAAAAATCTTGTCTTATTATGATCATGCAGTTTTGACATAAGAAATCACGCACAGCTTTCGCGGCGTTAAATCAATTTCATCTTTTGTCACATCATAAATAATGATTTATATTTTATTTCTTGAAGTCACATCCTAATTCTTCAGGGCGTATGTTTTACATTTTATTTCTTAATGTCACATCCCAATTAAACTTCAGGGCGTATCATTAATGTAATGATGTTCGATCGGAATCGAGAAATCGGGAATAGGTATTGTCATCGAGAGCGGGGTCGGTCGAGATGAAAATCGAGACAGACGGTGGAGTAGGAATTCCATTTTATGTTCCATTTCATTCCAAAAGAAATAGCCCTCAAAACTGCTATCGGCTTTTGCGGATTTATTAATTCGTAGAAATATGATTTATCGTTATATTCCAAAATTGTGCCAACAAAAGAAAAATATTAAAATCGATTACTGAATTACTCCGGTTATCGTCCGAGTGACTGACATTGTGACTGACTTTTTTCTAAGAATGCGTCAAATTACTGACATATTTCCTAAGGATCTTAATGTTAAACTCCTAGCTCCGTCGTTGAGAAAGTTCAATTCAGGTTGTTATTAAAGTTAAGATTTCTTTTCACGTTTGGTATTTATGAGTTATTGCATTAAAGTGACGCAGTAATAAACTATTAATTTGAGTTGGAGCGTAGAGCCCTGTAACCTTTTGAAGATTGTATACGAAAATAAAGGATTTTTTTTAATAAAAACTGGGATTCATTTCAAAAAATCCAAATAACGTATCGAAGTGTTTGTATAGATTAATCTACGTAGAAAATTTGGAGGCTCAAATCGGTCTCATTTGCATGTAAAATGTAAATCTCCGTGTTAAAGGAAATATCTTTGATATTATTTCTCTGTTATAAAAGTTAATTAATCGTATGACAACTGACAAATTTAGTCAATAACATGACGAGACGAGAGAAAGGAGGCAGGGTCGGGGAACATGAACCTGCGCAGTGCATCATTTACAATTCAGAGCGGCAGAGTTTTGTGCGTTATATTGAACAAGCCTTTTAATCTGAAATAAGGATATTGCGCGCCAGCACTGGCATGGAAAAGACCACACATAATAAGTACAAATTATCTCACACGATAAGCACAAACAGACGAACTTAATATGGTACCTTAAGAAATAAAATCTATGCGAGATCAGACCGTCTGTGGTGAATAACATTTTTCAGTGTTTTATTTAAATAATAGATAGTATTTCATTGCTGTGTTATTGTATCGTATTGGCCGAATCAAAAAAAGCTATATTGTGTTGAAACGAATTTCAAAAATTGCATTCAAGGATTCTAATATATTATTCTGTTATATATTCTCTCGTGTCTGAAGTTAAGAACAGAATCAAGCTGTATGTTCTCATGATTGATTGAAAGACGATTGAACGTTGTTGAATCGGATTTAAATCCACCCACTGCTGAGGTATACGCTTCCATAATTAGCTCATTTCAGATTTGAATGTCTTTATTGTTTTTATTTCAGATTGAGGGGCGTGGACTTTTGAAGCCTCCGCGCTGACCTACTATAGAGGGGGAGGTCCAATGTGATGAAGAACCATCATTGTGATGAAGGACCATCATTATGATGAAGGACCATCACTGTGATGAAAACGTCCGGGACCGAGAGCTTGAGGTGCTCTCCGAGGCACTAAGCGAGTCGTATTTCTTTAATTACATTCAGTCATTTTCATATTAGAACAGTAGAGCTAAACAATTTGGTTTTGAATGGTTATTAGAAATAATTACAAAAAAAAAACAGTATTCCTAATTCTCGACTGTAGAAGGACAAATCCTACCTTTTACTATTACATATCATTTTTGATCAATGAATACATTATATAAATATATCATTTCCAATATCAGTTTATAAACTTATTTTGTCACATGCTCTTAATTAGAATCATTCTATTTATGCCGCTGGAAGCTTAAGGATGATGCATCTTCTTAAAGATTTTAACCCGGTCGCATGCCACAGGATGTGATGCCGAAGAATTTTGGCCATAAAAATCAATTTTATCACGTATGGTCCATTCCCTGTAAACTTATTCTCGTCTATTAATGAGTATTCATATTGCTTAATGCTTTCAATTGCAGCTCTATACGGTTGCAAAATTTACTAGATACGTCTATTTTTTTCATTACAGCATTCAACAGCACTTATTTTTACTACGTATTGCGTCTTGTTTATCTTTGACTATATGGTAGGAAGGTACGTGCTGCAATTACAATTTATGCTTATTTATTATTATTTTGTAATAACGTACGCATTAATAAGGTTTGAACCTAAGACTGTATTTTTCATTTTAACATATAATCATTAACATATAATCGAGGCTGCAAAGCGGCCAAAGGTTTTCATAACTTTGTGAAATTTCACTATCTATCAATATCCGATTGGTAAGTTTAATGTCCGTCTTGAGTTGGTTCTTGCAATTGACGATACTTGTAGAGATTTGCAGAAAATTAATTGATAAACATGTTTCCGAACGTAATGGAATACGTAACTTCTAATTCGAAAAAAAACGTCTTTCGCAGGGCCGGACCGTGAGTTAAGGGGTCCCTGGGCTAATACTACTTAGGGGCCAACCTATTTTTTCGCATTATCATCTATTTTTGACTGACTTGACTTAGCCGGGGGCCCCTTAAATCCACGGGGCTCTGGGCTGAAGCCCAAAAAGCCATATAGTAGATCCGGCCCTGGTTTTTCGAGATGTATCATGCTTTGTATAGACAATATTATAGAATATTGAAAATAAATTAATCATACCGCTTTAAGGTAATATTTTAAATCGAGAAAAGATATTACGGTATTTTTAATCACATATTATTATTTTCTCGATTGAGCGCATTCTTTTATACGGACGCAACCACCCCATAACGTAGTCCCTTTCGGTATTTTTTTTTGTAAACTTTTAATACCATATCTCGCGCACGGGTTCTCCCATTTGCATACACCGCGTTAATTCAATCCAGAAGATTTTTTTCTAAGCACCCCTGTATAGTATTTAGAAAAAATTGCCCGCTGTAGGGGTTGAAAATTTTTTGGAAAAAAACGAATGCCATTGTTGGACACATCTGCCTTTTTTGTTTTTGAATATTGTAATTCATTTTTTGTCTATTTTTTTTCTACCAGTCAATCGAGAGTAATAATTTGCATATTACACAACAAAAAACAACATCTGCTTGCAAAATGTATTAAACGGCTCTATTTAATGGACATAAACTTAAATGTTTCTTATTATATCAGATATTAGGTGACTCGACAGATATTATTTTGCTCTGTCCAGTAAGTGACGTGTATGTTTTTTGCACATTTCGCCAAAATCCTGAATTTTTGTTGATTACGCTAAAATATTGCATAAATATTAATCATTTTGGTTTATAAATATAAAATTTACTAAACGCTCGTTCATAGTGCCACCTATCGGAACCAGATTTTATGATTTCCTGTTTTGACACTAAATCAACTTAACCATATTGTGAATATCATACATTTTAATCCATATGAAATTCTATTAATACAGCGCTACCTGTCGGATTCTTGCGTAGATATTAAGCATCATCTCTATAAAACGTATACACTACGTAAATATATGGCCTCGTGTAGTCTCCGGCCCCTCTCCTGCGTTGAGCCAACTTAAAGTTTAAGCCCCTCAATGTGAAATTAGAAGATTGTGGGATGGTGTGCGTAGTCGTCGTATGATAGAAATAACGTAAAATGTTGAAACTTGCACATGCGTTCATTTGAAATAAATGAGTAATGCGTAATAAATATTTAACCTAACCAAGTTCACATGGAACTCAAAGAGTACATTGAAATTAAATTCAAGTAGCCGATTCGAGTTATTTAAATTTGAAAGATCGAAACGTCACAGCTTCCGCGCAGCCATTTTGTGTTTGTTACAAACGAAATTTGAATATGGAACACCGTGGGAAGGAGGCCGGATGTTGCGTCACAAGTGCCGTGCTGACGTCACAATGCGTGTTCCTTGGACGAGTCCGTATGCATATGCTAATGCGCCAGTTAGAAAAACGTAACTCTCCAGTATGCAAATTGGGCATTCGAGTATTGATATTATTTATAGAAACTTAACACGGTACTAAATCAAAAAAAAAAAGCCACAACTTAAAATATATTTTGAATGCCTTATTAAAAATATTAAGAAATTACTTCGCCTACAAAATATATTTTTATGAATAATAGATTTGATATAATACCTTGGATCGGGTTTTGATTTACTGCGAAGGGAAATCTATGAATTAATGACCGTCATTCGTAATAAAATACATATATCCAACTTAATTTACCAAATAAATTATGCAAAAATGTTTTAATATAGATAAGGCGTACTTTTACCCGTAGGAATAGATGAATAACGCTTTGGTGGTTTAAATTTACACACATAATCTCAGTTTTACGATCTAAGGCGCATAAAAGTTCTTGCGACTCGACATAATATACTTTCTACCTTGTATCGTACAACACTGACCTTCGTTGATCTATGTGAATACATAATTTTTAACAACCGGTATAAAATACATGAAAGGGTTCATCTAAAAAGATTATTGATATTAAAAAAAAAGTGAAAATTACTTAATAGACAATCCCCACTGACTAGGATTTTTATATCTTTATTTTCTTCCGTTAACACTCTTTAAACATCTTTTGCAGGCTCGCCTGTTTTAAGCATCCAGCTTAAAATTAAGCTATTTCTATGCACATTCTACACGTTGCCTATATAAATCCATATCATTACATTTTTAATCGTTTCACCGGATGGCCAAAATCACCTCGCCATACATCTCTACACTCTAAACATTACATTCTTCAAATCATACTTTACTCTCGCATCAATATTCCAACCTTTATCTTTCTCTTCCTTTCCTCTCTATTTTCTAACATGCTAAGGATAAGCAGCTCCACTCCGTAGGTTCTATCATACCCATCTTATGTTAACCTAATGAAATGTCGAATTGAAGCATGATTCTAAAGAAATGCATTAATTTGAAAAGCTAATGTTTGATTCAAAATATTTTGTTACTCATAATAACACGCAGAACCCCATTCGCCCTGTTCTCTGCATTTCACCGTCTTAATACTTAACATCGTTAAAAAAAAATCTACTGATCTCTCTCCATCAGGCCACTCTCCTCTTCATCAGACGTCCCATTCCCTCGTAAAACGGTCTGGTGGCTCCTTTGGAGCTGCAAGTGTCCATGAGCAGCGGTGATTACCAACTCTCCGGTGATTCACATTTTCGTTTGCCCCTTAATAATTTTATAAAATTTACCCCCCTTGTCTTTATTTACGTAAGACGAGGGTTGTTTGCTATTGACGGAATCCTCATTTCTGTCACCAACTCTAACTCCTACAACACGCACGCCGTCCATTATCAGCATGAATGTTCATGGTGACGCTATCATCCCCAAATGATAAAGATTCACGACCAATTTCTCTGTACGCCCCAGCAATGAAACTCCTGTATCCCCTATACAGCTCCTGTTCAAGTCAGATTTTTATTATTTATTCCAATTTTAAATATTAATCTATGTTAATGTGCACACTATCATTCAAAACGGCCGATACGCGAACACCACACGCGTCGACTTTTCTCAGCTTTTCTCAATTAGACTACCGATGTGACATATGCGATTTGTGGTAGGCGGCGGAAGCGGTCGCAATAATTTACGTTATTTTTATGAGTTTCGTTTATCGTAAGGCAT
This sequence comes from Eumeta japonica, assembly GCA_005406025.1. Lineage (NCBI taxonomy): Eukaryota > Metazoa > Arthropoda > Insecta > Lepidoptera > Psychidae > Eumeta > Eumeta japonica. The sequence continues at coordinate 183,964 of BGZK01000225.1, forward strand.
AAACACGACGGGACATCTAAAATCCCGTTAAATATAGTTTTCTGCCAAATAAATATTTATAGATTCGGTGGAGCCACCTATCGCCGCACGCGGGTGCACTTAAACAGTTTCACCGGCGCACGTGGGAAAGAGTGCGGACTTTCGAAGTGCGAGAGAAAGGCGGCCGTTTTATTTATTCGTTAACGGTAGCGACGCACAGCACGCGCCGCGGGGCGCGGGGCGGGGGCCGCGGGCGGCGGGGGGCGCGCCCTTAGCGCGTGGGCGACACTGCACGCGCTAACGCAAAAGGGGGTTAAGTATAAAGTATGGCCGCCGCTTTAGTTTAGGCACCGGATGGGGCATTCGTGAACCGTCCCCCGAGCGCGGCGCGCGTTAACCGACCGCGACCGAGTGAAAAGCTATGAAAATAATCACTTGTACGAATATTCGACGTCTCATGCGCTCGCTTAGTTGTCTGTAAGTAGGTATTATGTTCATTGGAAAAGATATTTCTAGATCACAGCCTGAGCGGATTGATACGGTACGTGTCATACACAAAGGCCGCTTGAATGTCGTACGTGTGCATGCACACAGTGATGTATACTAATTGTGAAAGTAAGTCTGTCTGTTTGTCTATTATGTTTTCCCGGCTAAGCGACTGAACCGATATTGACGAAGTTTGCGTGGAGATATGTATTTTAAAAGGTGAGAAAGGATGTATGCTGAGTTAGTTCGTTTATCTATTGTGTACATGTCTTATAATAATTCAAAACCAATCTTGATAAAATTTGATTTACTGATAGAACACACCGCTGTGTAATAATAAAAGTAAATAAACTATTGCCTGCTTATGTTTTTGTTTGATTTTGTTGAAATTTAATGTAATAATGGAAGTTTTCATTCCATAAAATGCAAATTGAAGGTAATATACGAGTTAATTTTTGCTTGAATTGTTTCTTTGTAAATAGGCAAAGAAAATGACATTAATTTTGTTTTATTTTGTCAGCCATACACATTGGCTTGTTTTACTCGGAGCGGTATATGGTTTAGGAGAAGGAAATCAAGTCGAGAGAGGAAAGATTTGGAGGAGGGAAGAAACGTATATAGATACGACGTTATAAGATGGCGGAAGGGAAAAGCGAGAATGAGAGAAAAGGTCAATAATCCTTCTTTTCTGTGATAATTAATATTAATGGTGTATTAATTCGAAACTCATTTAAATGGATATTTTTGTTTTAGGGTTTAAAAGTTTTAAACCGCATCCCCGTTCCGTACCATATTCCATCGATATAACGTTGTGAATGTTATAGTTTGTAATTCAATTACGTCAAGCGGCTGAACGGATTCGAATGAAACTTAACAAACGCATTATCTCGTGGATTAACAAACGACAGTTTATATTGCATTGATGCCTACGTTCCTGGCAAATAATTTACAAGAAAACGGGATTGGTATCGAGGGCGGGACAGATATTGCAATAAAAAGCAAGACTGAAATCAGAGTCGAGAGCGACATCGCTATTGCAAAAGAGAGGGGACAAAATAAGCATCGATAGCAATGCCGGATCGGAGAGAACGATTAAATAGGAAAATAATCGAAAACAGGATCAGTATTGTCACCGATAATACTAAGATTCCCTGTATATAAAACTGGTTAACATAAAGTAGGACCTTAAGGGCTGCATAAAAACGATTAACTATATATGTAGGTACTTCATTCATCGAGAATCTCGATGATTTTTGTCTGTTTTGTATAGCAATACTGGGGAGATGTTCATTTCGAAAATTTCGAAAATTTTAAATTTACTTTACAAAAAAAATGACATTTCGAGTTTTTTCTAATTTTTAATTTTTATAGCCCGAAGTTAAAAAATATTATCCCGTACATCGGTTTATAGTCGATACTTCAACACATAAGATATTTATGTGATAAAATTTCAAATTAACGATTTTCCTATTTTTCCCAATTTTTCCGTGTATAATTGTAACTCATTTTACTTTTCGGCAAATTTTACGATTCTACGCCATCTTGAGATTTTAATAAATGACGTTTTCATTATTAGGTTGATTTAAAAGCTTGAATTTTCTACATACCTATATCACGCAATTTCTACTACTTAGGCGTTCCTAAGAAAATCGGTCTTGACTGACCGACAGACACGGACGTACGATTGTTTATCTGGAGGCGGGCGGAGTTGCGAGCAAACCTAATATTATGTAGATAGTACTTCTGGTGTGTAGTTTTCTGCGATTGTAACTGCGCTTTGAATTCGTGACTAACTTCATTCAGCGGTCTTAGTTACGCGCGATCGTCATATCAGATCTTTTCGGTCTAGGACGCTGCATCTTATACAAATTGTTTCAACATTTTAAGAATCTAGAATGTTTAGTTTTTCCATCATCAGGAAGTGTATTGACAATCACGTAATCGCTTCTTTACGACGTTCACAGTATAAGGTGGAAAATCCAATTCCTGGTCCGAAAATAGCACAAGTTATTGGCAATTTCGCGTCATTGCCACGGGTGCCATGAGATGGCGCTACGATACTATCGAATTTACGATTATGGAAACACATGCGCATTACGCCTCTACTCTTTGTAGGTGTCTATTTTGTAAGGTGTCACTTGAATTTAATTGAGTTTTAACATTTTATTTAAACATTTTCAATCCAACAAGGGTTCATACATAATATTCCAAAACGACTCCTAAAGCCGTAATGTGTGATTGACGTCACTAAATGATATTTTCTGTCATCGGCTTCGTTTTCGGAATTCGAATTAGGTGTAGATCATAAAAAGTTCCTAATCTGGTATTTAAATTATATATATAAAAAAACTTCTAAATTAACTATAAAGACAAAATCTGGTAGATATGGTACTGGCATATATTATAATTAATCTTTTATTAAAATTTGATGGACACTATAATAAATTACAACCCAATTTATAAATTTTAATGTCATAGTAAATTATAGACTAAATTTCTATCATTATAGTAATAATTATAATTCACACGCTTTCAACGATTTTGGTGTCGGGGATTTCAGACCTGATTTTAAGTATGTCTTACAGGATGATATTAAAATGTTACCGGTTTTTTTTATCAGCTCTAGTTTCCGAAATATATAAAATACAGTTTTCAGAAAAAAAATATTTTATTGGTATTAAACATCAAGAAATTGTTTACATACACTATAAGGCGCCCACACTTTATCTTGGTGTCGAATTTCAATAGCGAATTAAACAAAATACAGACGATTCACAGTGTCTGTTATCGATTTACACTGATCTTTTGGTATGTATTCACCACAAACATAACAAAATGTATCAGGATTGTTAACACAACATCTGGGCGTACTAGCTATAATGATATAGTAACATAAACTTTATCGATGTTATTGTAATAATAACTATTTACGAAAAAACCCGGAAAAAAATTAAATGAGGGTAGAAGGTAAACTAGAGCTGATGAGTAAAAATAACGTATGACCATAAGCACAAACAGCTGCACAAAAAAAATTAAAAAAAAAATTGTAGGCCTGTGAATTGCTGTAGGTTCTAGGTAATGAAACAATATATTGTTTCAAGACTTACCTAACATGTTGAACGTGGAAATCTAGTACTAAACATTTTAAATAACTTGATTTTACCATTAATATTTAAAATTATCAAAGGTGGTCTTTCATTTTTGAACAAGCTATCAATTTTTTTATTAAATCTATTTATATACAGCTAAAAACAAGTATACGCTTTTACGATATTGGTGATTGACATTTTTTTTAGCATTGTCTAAATTAAAAATGTTACGAATAATTTTCTTTAAAATAACAATTTATAACATTTTCTTCACGTAATTCATATTTAACGTCTCTGGCAGAAACTACTTTTAAATTCACTCTGAACAATCGTTTTTAATTTCAACATAACTAAAAGTTTTGTTAAAAATCAATTTAAAAGGAACTCTTGAAATATTGTGACATCATATTACAAAATAAAATTATGTTACATCATCAACCTCAGTAGATAAATAACGTGTATTTAAAAGAGATTTAAATTAAAATATTGTACCTATTGGAGCGGACAAGACGGACAAAATCGAATCCTACAATTTGTTACTTATAACTAATAAGTCGCTCATTCTAGTGTGATACGCCTGAAGGTAACGAGGCAAGATTAGTTTTTATATAAGAATATGGGCCATGTCCGCCGTATATCTATATCATTACTAAATCTATCATTACTAAACTATATCATTTAAATATCTTTGATGTATTTAAACAATTGACACGATTGTTATATTAAAATTCCACTTCTCCCGTATAACACAAGACGGCATGTCCTGTACGTTTATAAAACTATTTCTTTGGATGTGATTACGATGGTGGTTTAAGACAAGAGCAATTTGATCACGCCGTCTGCTTCCATATCAGAGATAACTTATTCGGTGCCGCGTTTGTAATATCGTCTCCTATGATTATAGTGCGATAGTGTGGAAAAATCCTAAGTCGAGGCTAGCCGCGTTCTTCGCTACGACGCATGCGCGTGGCCGCTTGATTGAACGCGCGCTGATCGCATTAAAACGAATCCAATTGCGCTATACATCACGGCGCGTCCGTGTCGTAATCAACGCGACCGCGACGGGCGAAAGGTAGCCAGCCGTGTACGTATAATACATCGCTGATGATTGATCGTGCTCTCGGCGTGTTGTGATCGCGCCGCCCCGAGATGGATTCGGCGGGAACGCGTGACGTCACAGACCGCTCACGTGACTACAGAATTACGATACGTTTTAAACTCCCACGGTGACTGATAAAGAAATCCACAATGTGATTCCATTTAAATTTTATGGCTTGACAATGAAGATATCAAAATGTAGAAATATTCACGTCATATATAAGAATATCAAATTTCTGACGTATTTATAGTCCATCGACGTAGACAGAATAAAGTGCTTTAATTTGGAATATCGATGAAAACTTCATACATTATAGACGGACTGAATCGATTTTATAGATTCTAAATGGTATCGATTGAATAATAAAAAAGCAATAGTCCATAATTCATTCGATACTGAATCTATACAATATATCGTTGAAAATCTATTGCAACATTCGTAATCAACCGTAAGCTCGTTTTATTAAAATCAATAACTATTATAAACGCATTAAACGTACTCTATACACTCGTTTAGAATATATCTAATACCGAACCATCAATTTTGGCATTTAGGTGGGTACGAATTCGCGAAATCTCCACCCCCGAGCGCCGCGGCCAATGGGCCCGCGCCCGAGGCCCGGCGCGGGGTTCGACTCCCGCGGGACGCACACCAATCAAATTGATTTCGCGATTGACGTTTCGACAGTTGAATTTCTACGTTTTTTTTTGCAGTGCATTAAGAAATTATCATTTACTGTCTTCAATTTTGGCGATTTGCATCCAACGAAAATTACCAGACGGACTATTCTAAGATCAACATTGTGCATCTGTCACGGCATATTTTTCCGAGCTTACGGGAAGAATAAAGTCAAAATTTGGTAGATATTTAGATTTAGGTGACCGAATCGTGGATATGCAGCGTAAACAAAGAATTTTGGTTTCAGGGGTTAATTTTCAGATCAAAGAAGGTCATTTAAAATACACTTGAGTACATCACGTGGCGTATCAAATGGAAAGGCTACGTTATCATTTAAAATATTAAAAAATAGAAAAAAATCGTGAGTTTACTCTTAGCACCAGAACAACAAAATTTAATATTTGAAAAATATATAAAAAAAAAATGAAGTATAGAGTTTCACTCACGATCTACAAGAACGAGAATCTCTATTCCTTTGATTCCCACGAGAAAACGGAAACAAAAGAAAATGTCCGTGAAGAAAAAATATTCTGTGGCTTAATTACACCGACGATTAAGAAGTGCGATTTGTCCATCGTTTACTATGTTGTATTGAGCAGACAAATTATTATTATTTTTGTAATTAAAATTAAGAATGCTGCAATGACTAAGTATAAATATAAGGAAAAAGAACCTTTGACATGTGTCGAGGTTCGTACTCCTTTTGTAAATTACGAAATATTTCTATGAAAAAAATCGTTGGGCATCACTAAATTCCTAAAGATGTTATTAATTTCCAACACAGTCTACTTATATACAAAGGAGTCACCACAATACAATTTTCATATAATTAACCAAAATATGCCTAATATACACACATAATCGTTCCCCAGTCGCAGTAAGATGCTAACATTTATTTATTTTAAAAGAGGTATTTAGACTATGCCATTTAAAGATTTTCATCGACATATAATGACACGTCAAGAGAAACGTTCCAACGACTACATTGTAGACGTTTTGTGCCAGCGCACGAGTAATATATTCAATTTATAAGATTAAAACAGGTCAAACGACGAGCCAATTTGTTTAAATCGTAATAAATTTAATATTATGAGCGAGCGGACTCTGAGCGTACGTTATACTGACGTCGATGCACACTAGTGCTTAAGCCTTGTTGAAAATAGTGTAGAGAACGCAAGTCGGTTCTAATTCGGAGAATTCTTCCCCCACAGGCATTTCGTGTGTATGGTTTTACGTCAATTCGCAGTGATGCACGTCCATCGCGCTTGACGGTGCGCAAGCGCGGTCAGCGTTTAGGCACGGGAATAAAACGAGTTTACGTCTAGAGTTATTTATAGCACTGATAAGAGGCTGCGTTAAGTCTTTGCGTTGTGAAGACTCCTTTTTAAATCTTTTCATATTGGAATATTAACGAGTAGTTGATTTCTTTTTTGATGGTAATAATTTTTTACGACTTGACAGTTTTTTTCTCTCGTCTAAATATATTTTTACATTTCGATTTAGTCAAAGGAAAGCGACACGACGAAGAAGGATTCAAATCCGTCCAACTAAATCTTGCACGATTTTTTTTCAAACACGTCATTTTTATGGAACTCAATATTTTGAAAATGTGCATTTGGAGCTCAAAAAAAGTTTATACTATTAAAAAAAATAAATTACAAGCAAACATAAAAAAGGCCATTCGGCAGCCGAAATGGAAACATATTTCATTTTTTTTTCATATGTAATTCATATACGTCATTTTTGAATTTTTAAAATTTTTAAATGCTGTAATGTCTAAACTAGTTTTAATTAATTCTAATTCAGCTCGTCGAGTTAAGTCGGAAATAAACAAAATTTTTTAAAAATTGCTTCTACTCTACTGAGAAATAGCAATTATGATTTTTAAAAAAGATATAATTTCTTAACTAATTATTAAAACAACAAAAATATAAAAAAACCTTTTAAGCAATATCATTATTTTTCCATAACAACAAAACGGTAAAATTTTTTTTTTCTAAATATGCAATTACTCTATTTGTTTATAAACAATTTATTAACAAATGCCGTGAAAAAATTTTTTTCCCCGTTTGATAATGCTTTTATGAAGAGCAAAAATAGCCATCACTCAACATTTATTAAAAAAAAAAATTTAACAGCATTTTTAAGGATTTTCATTTTTAGTTATATTAAAAAATATAATAAACAAAATAAACAAATTTAAGATGCTTTAATATCGTGGTCTTGTTAAATATACATAAGAGCTCCAAGAAGCCAAAAATTTATAGCCCAATTATTTAAACTTTATACCGTCTTTTGTAAAATTAAAGACCATGAAAACTACTTAATTAACAATTGTATAACTTTTTGAAAAATAAACAAATAATTTTTTCAACGGGACTTTATTCTTTAACGTATTTAATAATACCATATTTTTTATATTTTAATATTGATATTTAACCCTATAAAAAAATATTTTATGTAATAAACTGTTGAGCGGTAGCGCGGCCATGCTGTATCGGCCGCGCGGGGCCCTATTTTCAGCACCAAATTAAAATTATAAATAATGGATGTAGAGTTCCGAAAGTTAGGACTTCTTTCATGGAAATTTTCTCCTCTTTATGAATCTTTTTTTTAATTTCTTAAATATTAATAGTTTTTGAGATTTAGCCAAAATCGAAATACCTTTTTTTTCAACTTAATTTGTTAATAACTTTTGCAATTTTTATCGTGCAGTAAAACCCTTCGAATACATTTTTATAGACGTCATTTCGAATCCAATAAGCTATCGCAAATATTTTTCAGACCTTTAGCAAGAATAAACACGATTTTGAACTCGTCGACTAGACTATCTTTTAAAAACAATCTTTTATGTTCGTCATAAATTTAAATTCATTTTTTTTATAGGACTCATAGACATCAAGTCACAGTCGCAAACCCGCGAGTCTATTAAAATAGTAGTCGAAAAAGAAATAAACATTGATATCTGCTTATGAAAACCTCTTAATATGTACAGTGCATATTATTAATCCTCCAGTAAATACAAGCATTGAAGTGTATTGTAATCGTGCAAGTCCAACTCGCTGTAAACGCGATTTTTTTCGAAGGATTCAACGACTATTTAATTATGTCAAAAAATATTAACAAACCACGGACAACGTAGATCCACAAAAAAAAAGAGATTCTTTTTTTATAAATCAATGACAGACGGGGGGAAAATTACATCTCTATATCATATCTAACGGACGTCACAATAGTTTTTTTTTCCTTTCCGCCCGACGCCCGACTACACGTAAGCCGGTAGCGATCGAGTTCTCTGTCGCAATTAATCCATCGGGGCCGACATCGATTCGACTCTCTGTCGGACTGCGCTATCGAGTTTCTGCGCCGGCCGACGTCCGAAGAGAAAAGAAAAAATTATTTTTTTTCCGGTGCGCCGGTGTAATATTTCTAATGCTTAACCGCTCCGACCTCTCGATGCGCCCGTGTTGAGTTTCTCGAATTGTCCGCGCGCGGCCACACGAGCGCCCGCGCCGACGGACTTGGGTTACGTTCCAAATGTGTCGTTCAACCGGCGACGGCGTGTGGGAAAAAAAAATCGCATTAATAGTAGGAAAAAGTCAAGGAATATTTCATGGGTTTCTTGTCGTGATTATTATGTGAAAGTTTCGGCTGGGAAATCGTCAAGGATAATTAAAATTAGCATATTCTGCCCTTCGGTACCTCAGTTCCGGCCTTCGAGTCATACCTTCAATAATACCATATATTGTTATTAAATATATTTGCGGTAGGAGTTGAGCGTTAGAAATCGTAACATAACGAAATAGCTTTATGACACCGGTTGCGACTCGCTTTCTCTTGAAATGTATTGTTCAATATTTTTTAATATAATTTATAATTTAGTATTTTGTATCTAATTTGTAATAAGCGAATTGAAAATTTTAGAAAAAACATTAACTGAAACTCTGATTTCATTTTTAACTTTGCATTAGTTACATGGAAAAAAAAACCTCGTTCGTTACGGGGTTCCCCCGATTGTATATTTAGTTGTTATTTTGTAAGATTTTAATCACACCCATGTAAGGCGTCTCATATATTTTTTTACTAGGTTTGAGGAGCTGGAAGCGGCCCTGGTTCTTCCGCCCTGGTCAAATGTAAGTCGGAAGCTGCTGATGACCGCTGTCACTAATACCATGAAGACGTTGGAAACCAATGGCTTACGAGCTTCTCGAGACTCCTGGGGAACGGTTTAATTTGAATTGAATTACAATTTGTTTATTCACCCGCATCAAGATCATACACATTATAACAATGAGAAGGGGATTTTGTTATTTCCGGTTAAATTATAGAAGTTAAATTATGAAATCAGAGGATTCTATTCCATTCACACATGCGTGCCAAGCTAATAGAAGAGTCTTAAAAAGTTGTTTAATCACGAGAATGATGTTCGACGCGGGCGGGACACCGACCGACTAAGAATCGAAAGGTGACCCGCATAGACAGGCGTACATATACATCGCCACAACCCCATTCTAAGTGATACGCTTATATCATCCCAAAGAACGGATTATATGCAACATAAAGAGCTTGTTATATGCATGCAAATATGCATGAAAAATACTTGAAATATGCACGAAAATTGGTATGGTGAGAAATTTTTTCTCACCAAAAATTGGTGAGAAAAGTAAGTATTCATATGTTTTTTTTTATTTGAAAAGCAGCATAAAATTAGTAATGTAATGTAAATGTAATAATTAGTATTTAAAATTGAAATCAAAAATGTTATTTTACACTGTAATTTTTGCAATTTCATTTGTGAAGCGCCACTTATTACATTATAAACTGTAATTTTTAAATTTTTCTTTTTTCCGTGTATATTTTGTGACTGTCATTAAATTTGGTCGCATTTCGGAACGCGGGGTGAGTGAAAAATATTGTAAGTGTACCGATAATATGCATCATAACCAGATCTTAGGTAAAATATGCTATTACCGCTGAGGATGGATAAAATAAGCAAATTCATATGCGAATATGCAAGTGCTAAGCAAATTCATATGCGAATATGCAAGTGCATATAAGTCGGTCTTTAATCATCACAGTCTCAAAACCAAAAAAAAACACAGTCGACCTCATGACGTCTTGAAAACGAATAGACCAGTTTCAAAAGCGGACGGAGAGCGGAGCGTAAAAGCTCAAATACTTACTTATTTATTCTTATTGTAAAACTTATGTACTCATACTAATTCTTACTTACTTAGACTTATGTGTCCGCAGAAAATGACTCACTTCATTCAAACTATACATAAATAAGCTGTAACATATATTTTGGATTAGTGTGTGTAACGTTTGTGCGCCTCAAGCGACATCGCATCGGTGTGAGAAAAATCCAAAGCTGGGTATGAACAATTTTCTTCTTTAATAAAACAAGATCTCGCGCCCTCATCAAAACATATGAACGTTTATCGCCGTAAAAAATAAACATTATAAATAACTGCGTTTATTTTTTTAAATGTCACTCTCAATCATTATTCTCACACTTTTTAAATATGCCCAAAAAAAAAAAGTTAGAGAAGTATTTTGAGTGAAAATAAAGTGTAGTAATTTTCAGCGTGTAATTTTAAAATTTCTCCGTCTGAAGGGGTAGGGCAGAAGTGGTCGTGAAATTGTTTGAAGACTTCGAAAACACATCAAGTGTTGTACTCACTCAACATCACAGTTCGGGTGCGCCTTTTCCCATTCGAAACCGGTCCCGCACAAACGAACACCCCGGAATGTGACCCCCGAAAACGGAATACTTCCTAACAATTCCCGAGTCCAAAGAAAGTTGGTTACCGCGCCGCGTTAGCGTATAATACCGGAATACCGGGACTTGTTTCAAAAATTACGAGCGTCGGACCGGGCGCGGGCCACGGCGGCGGGGCGGGGCGGCGGGGGGAAACAACAGCAATCGTAATACATAAAAAATCTGCTCCGGTTTTAATAAGGCCGAGAGCGCCGTACAGCGCATGTGGCTCGGATGGTAATTTTTTTTTTTCGTACGTTTAAATATAAATTACATGAATTCTCTCGTTTGAATTAGCTTCAGGCAGCGGATTTATCCTTGTACCCATAGAAATGGTTCCGGTGTAGATCGCAAATTCTATATATTATTTCGCTTTTGTACAGGTTCCAATTGTGGTTTCACGTTTCACGTAATTATATAAATTAAAATTCAAAACATCTTTATTACATATGTTACGCATGACTTTTGAAAAGCTTCACTTTGATACAAATTTATCGCCCGTTCCGAAGGCGGTATTTCTCAGAAGAAGGGGCAATTAAGGAACTCAACGGTACTTAGCTCTTTCCGAATATAATTATAAAATCAAAAACAAACTTATTACGGAAAGACACAGCCCTATGACAAGTCGAATTTTGTGCATAAATATTTGTCTTCGAATTAAGGATATTAAGTCCAATAAGTTAAGTATGAATAATTTGCTTGAACTTTAATTTGAATAGGGCTTTAAAAAAATGTAACGGATCTATAAAGCTGTGACACACGAATAAACTATAAGACGCTGGCGAACAGAACTATATTTTAAGATTTTTTTTTTTTCTTTCATTACGGTACCCTAATAGCATAAATGTATACATATTTTTTGACAGATACTGTGGTTTATTAGTATCTTAACATTTGCTTTCGTAATGCATATATTATGTTGTCAAATTCGCTTAGAAAAAAAATATGAGAAAGCTTCGGCAGTCATTTGCTCAAGTTCACATGGTATTAGAATTAGATTTATCCCTGTGTGTAAAAATTGTTATAATTATTTTTATTCCTGTTAGTAGGTAAGTATATAATTTCAGAATTTTGCTGTATGACAAATATACTCTAAGGGTCCAAACCTGCATTGATTGCATAATTAAATATTGCAATTGCAAAATAAATTGCAATCTGTTAAACTAGATCGAAACTCTATATCGCTTTCAGATAATCCACAATATAGTATTTTAAAAGACAAATTAAGTCGTTTCTGACACTTTTTTATACAGGTTACAAAATAACATCTGAAATAGTCATGACGTATAAAAAAATTCTCATTACCAGATGTTCGTAAGGCAGTTTCCCCTCAAGAAGAACGAACAAGAAACTTGAGGATAGCTCTCTATATTTATGACAATATATAAGGTTATATATCTTTACATATAATACCATTATATGTAATAGTTTTGCATATAATACTGCATATAACATAATAGTAATACTGCATATAATAGTTTTGCATATAATGTAAAACTATTACAGAAAGAATCAAACCGCTAATCTATGCTTAGCTAGCTAATCATGATTATGAACATTTACATTAATCATGATTATATCCTCTAAGTATTCAGAGATTCGATAATAAATACTCTTCTTTTATTACAAGTTTGCTTAATAAAGATTATAAATTTATATGTAAGGGTAGATTTTATATCTTTTGTTTTTGAGTTGTAGAACAAAACAGTTGTCATATTCTGAATGCCCCTTAAGGTAATTAATCCACAAATCTATTATGTACTGCGCCAGCGAAGTGTCATATCACGGAGCGCTTTCGTCTCCTAAAGACGTTTCTTTACAATTTGAAGGCTGTTAAAATCGGAAATAATATCCGTATGGTACATTTGATCTGTTTATTACAAATAAAAATGCATAAATCAATAACATTTATGGGCATTTTGACCATTTCCGATTTCCAATCGAATGACATTTCAAACCTTTTCAGACTCATCCACACGATAATCAGTCCACTCCTATATTTCTATACTAGTTTTCAACTAGTACCCCTGATGCTGCTATTAACTCCAAACGCTTGCCATGTACAAGCGTTAGACGCTTTAACGGCGAATTAATATGTCGAAGAAGGCTCGACCAAAAACAACATAAAATTTCCAACAAGCATTAGGCCATTTTTTGAGGGTCTACGGCTATAATGCCAGGCAGATAGATATTAAGGGTAGTAATTACCTGCCATCGACTGGGACGTAAAAAGGGTTGCGCAAGTATTAGGGAATGTCGTATGAACCTTATTAATATCCGAAGGGCTCTATCGCGCCGGCCTAGACGCAGCGCGTTGTCTCCGAATTAGGTGGTGTCGGGTTCGTAAATATCTTAAACACAAGTGCAATCAATAATCAGTTTTTAAATTGAACTAACCGACTGAAATAAACTTAAAACGACCGAGTCGACACCATTATGAGGTCAAAATGACGTCCACCGAGGGCGCGCGGCGCAACCCTTCTCGCCCTCACGTAAATTGTACGTCGTATAACGATATCGACCGCATCATTTTAACTTTACAGAATTGATCCGCTGATGCTCTTTATCTCGGAGTATATATTAAATCGTCGGTTACAGCATTAGTGACGACGTTTGTTAGCGGCTGTCCCGACTCGCAATGGGCCGGCATCGACGGCTTAAAAAGCCCCAGCCCTTTAATATAAACTAAAATATAATAGGAGGTTAAGTTTCGGCCGCGTGGTCGTAAAAATCTAACACGACACCCGGTCCTACTAATATTATAAATGTGAAAGTTTGTGAGTTTGGGATGTTTGCTACACGATCACGCACATTCAAAAACGACTGAACATAATTATATGAAACTGTACAGTAGTACTGTTAATACATTACAATAACATAGAGACAACAATTTATAAAAATAACTAATGCTTGCGGCTTTGCTTGCGTGATCGCAAAATGAATTGATTGAATGAATTGATCGACTTATGCCGATTGTTTATTGGCAACAACAGTGTTCAAGAGAGATTCACGTTCAATATCGATTCGGTATTCGAATCGCGAGCAGGACCGACATCAGGATTAAAAGCGTAAGTGAGATTGTTTATTAACAAAAATATTTGCGGCATCACATGCGCTTTCGGTGTGAGACTGTGGGTTTTTGCTGGTGTGGCATCGAGAACGGGACCGATATCGGGACCATGGTCGATGACGTCATCGATCGATGTAAAAGATCAAAGAACTCGTTGTACGTCCACGAGGGCGGAGCCGCGGGCGAGTCTTGTATATTTTGAAAAGAAACTGAATCTAGATCGGGACCAGAATTGGAATCAAAAGCGAAGCCTGAACTGAAATCGAAAGCGAAAGAATCATAGCGAACAGAGTGATCGGTCGATGTGGATAATGAAAGATCTCGATGCCCACGTGGGCGGAGCCGCGGGCAAAAGCCGATAGCTTCATACATTTCTATAGCTCGTTATAGAAAACAAGAGCAATACGCAGGAAAGTGTGGTACACTTTGAAAATACGTGCCCTATATCTCTATGAGAATTTACGCTCATCGTTTCCTTTCGCAGCCGAAAGACAAATTTTACTTAGTAGATAACCTATGATTATTCGCTCCCCCGCCTCGTCGCTTTATTATTCCAACTACAACCCTTTCTGGCGATTCATTATTTCTAAATGTACGTGTTCCGGCTCCTTTTTTTTTTTCTATTAATTCATAGCATAACGAAGTCCACATATGGAGGTATACTCGGTTTGGTGTTGCAAGGCCCATTCATTATTACTAAAGTCGTCCAATGCGCTGGTGTGATAGATTTAATAGTGAATAAACGAAATATATTCATAGATTAGAGTAAATATATTTTTGGAAAACAACTATAGGAAAGTACGTTATTTCTTTATTAAATTTCATTGCAATAAATAGAATGGTTTAGAACGGTTACTTTAATTCAACATTGTACATCTTATGGATTACAACTCGATTTTTTTATATCATTTTAAAAGGCAAACGAGCGTATGAACTACGAGAGAGTAGGTGATCGTCGACGCCCATGGATACTGCAACCCCGAGAAAGTCGGTCGTACATTGCTTGCGTTTTAAAAAGAACTTTTTTTGTACTCCTTGTTGTAATCGATTACGAGCACCTTTTATGGTACATCATACCAAAATTTTATTGTACGTATTTTACATTAAAAAAAATTAGTATTCTTACTCATAATAAATAAAGCTATAAAAGCCATTGATCTTATTTCAACATTTTGAATGCGTGATAAATATATTAACTCTGTTAATTTTCAGTTTATAACAGAATTGGAAATACCCTTTCCGCATCAGAAGGACTATACAATGGTTCCAGCATGACGTATCACCTCCTCACTTTAATTCACCGTTTAAATTCTATAATAATAATTTCTCTGATATACCCTCGGCTTTGTTTTAAAACCCTTCCGTTGTGAACAATAAAGGGTTTTATACCTTTGTAAGCACGCATACATCCGATTCGTTATTTTAATTAACGCGTTTAACCGAAGCTTTTCGCCATAATTTATCAACGATGGCTTAACAAAAAGCGATAACATATTATCGCGATATAACAGATTTTGTTCGACTAGGCCTAAGTTTCGTTACAAGATTAAAACTAAAATAGTCACTATATAAGTTTACGTATCGAAAATTTTAAAACGAAACACTATCGGTATGACCTACTCCGTCTGCTTGTATCGGTTGGTCTGTCTCACTGCAATTGTATATCTTAAGGATTCTTTGTGGTGGACTGATTGGGGTAAACAAATATTGTATTACTAGCATCAGTTAAACCTTACATTATATTATATGCATTTTGATACTTTTTAAATAGATTCAAAAACCTTTATTTTCTATTCTATTGCAAAATATTACATACTAACTTTTGCCCGCGGTTCCGTTTGCGTAGGCATAAAATGTATTCTTTCATCTTCTTCATATGGGAATTTTTTTATCGGGGCAATTTATGCACATTGATGATATAACCACCGCCCCTATATATTCGTAGCTATTTCATTTACATGGCTGATGTTTTTTAAAGAAATATAAAACGACAGCTTAAAAATTGTTGGAAGATAAATATAATCCATACCTACTGATTTTTTATACATTTTAGTTTACACATAACATCACTGTTAATTAAAATGAAAATCGGTCCAGCTATTCTCCAGTTATAAGTGTTCGAACAATTATATTGTGTAATGTACGTAAATTAGAACGAAATATTTTTAAAAATGAACTCGCTAATATGTATTATAGGTATTATAAACGCTATAGTGTGTAAGGATAGATAGGTACGGAAGTAAATGATGATTGATGGTAGTGCAGAAGTTACAGGTGGCTACTGCAATATACTCCTATAAACTAAGTTAAATGATTTGTTTTGGTCTATATAAACATGCAGATTTTGCGATTTAGAAACGCGTGAGCAAGCCACATAGAGTTGGCCGTGGGAAAAACATTGCGTGCTCAAATGTATGCCTGCTACCTTTATGATCTGACCCTGCCGCCAGACCGCACCATAATATCGCGCACTCGCTTGTCTATCATCATAACTATTCAAATATTTGTCCAAATGATGTAGTGTAAAAGACAAAGTTTATCTACTTTAAACACCAGATGCAATAAAAGTATTTATTTTGATATAAAAAATCAATTTGTTACTACCAAATGTGCGTTAGAAATAAATTATCAATTATTATTGCATTTATGGTTCACTATTTTGGCGATAATGGCTTACACATAAAAGATAGATATATGCAGTCGCGGGCTTTTTTGTAGGATTATTTAAGATAAACATTTCCATTATATATTATACACGTGTAATTCCAACGGTTTTTGCGGCGCACGCCAGAATAGCTCGCAGATGACAGATTTTTTTCCTTCTTACTTGACACTTATCGTTATATTTTGGATGATTGACACTATATCTTTATAAATTATAGCCTATGAGTTATTCTGACGTGTAAGCTATATATCATTGTACAGTGTCTTCAAAATTAATTTAGTAGTTTTTGCGTGAAAGAGCAACAAACATCCATCCATCCATACTTGCAATCTTTCGCGTTTATAATATTAGTATAGATTAAATTTTTGAGCTAGACGACTTGAAGTAACTCCTGAATATATAGAGTAAATATAAAAGGATACATTTAATATAAAAAAAATGAATACAAATTTCCGATATTTAAAGTTTCAGAACATAGTACGAAAAACTACTAATATTTTCTTTCTCCTTTAATAAATCCTACTTAGTCATAAATTTAAACTTTTCCCAGAACTGTTATGTGTTTTCTGGTAAACATGAGATTTGCTTGCAGACAACTCTTGTAACGGGATGGCGGGTTGGACGCCTTACTATGACGAGACAACTGACCCATTAGGTTCCCGCTAGTGCATACCGTAGCACCACTATGATGTTATCAGTTACACGCAGTGACTGG
The DNA here is from genome assembly GCA_005406025.1 of Eumeta japonica. Lineage (NCBI taxonomy): Eukaryota > Metazoa > Arthropoda > Insecta > Lepidoptera > Psychidae > Eumeta > Eumeta japonica. The sequence goes on from BGZK01000225.1 coordinate 201,506, forward strand.
CGAGAGAAACGGCAAGATGTGTAATTTATTTGCAAAAAAAAAAACTGATTTTTGTGATATTTCTTCGCATTCTTGCATTTCATTTAGTTTGCGTTTGTTACCTTAAACATCACAAGCATAGATATGGTGTTAAGTTATGGCTATGTGTCAACGATCATATCGACGGGTTAGAAGATTTTGTTTTTATATAGGCCATTTTTTTTTATAATTTGCTAAAATTCTTGAGGCACACGGAAGTGAGATGAGATATCCCGTACCTGTCCATGCCCTTCTCCGAAGTTTTAGAATATTTGATGCCATACGGATTAAAACGTTTCTATTCATTTCTTTTAGTACGGTTAAAATAGTATTTAACCATCAAAAGAGGAATAGATGAGGGAGTCAGAAGAGACAATTGGGGCACATGTTAGCAGCAAAAACATTTTCCGTGCCTCAAACGGTATTCACATGTGAACTTTGCCAGTTACCATAAGTTGACTTTCACATATTAGCGCGTGTAAAATTCTCAAAAAATGCATAAAGTCCCTTAGGGGTACCCCGATCTTACACTACCAAGGGGAAAAATGGGGAGATGGGATTTTATACATATTTTAATTGTTTTTAATTTAATTATCAAAGAAAATTATCTATTAAATGTTGTACGTCAAAGACCAATTAACAAATTAAATTATTTTAAAAAATCCTAACAAAGAACAATAATACTACTTTCATTGGGCTTCAAGCGTTAAGTACTCCGTCATGCACTCCTGAGCCCTAAATTTTCAAACAGACTAGATGTTTTAGACTCCCCTTCGCAAATTATTTATAACAGAATTTCAGTTGACATTGAAATTTCGATAAATCGATAAATTTATATATATAACATTATTTTATATAAAGTAAATAAAATTTTATAAAAACTACAATGTGTCGGTTTAGAGACTATGTGTTCGCCATTTAAACACGCTTTGGATATTTAAATTTTAAATTTGGGAAGGATTATGTTGCATATTACCGACTTTTTTAGGGTTCCGTAGCTCTAAAGGACCTTAAAACTATTTAAATCTACGGTCTCTTTAAGCTATAAAAAAAATAATGAGGTGTCTTTGAGATACCCCGTTGGAACGAAGTTTGTTTTGCTCTATGAAAATATATTTTATGAGTTGAACAATAACAAAGAAATTAATTAAAACGTTTGATAGTAATTAAATATATATTAATATGATTTGTACATAGAAGGCACAGCTACAAAAATAACGTTGTCTTTTTTTTCTATAGTTCAATATTCAAACAGTAGATGGCATTTTCCCAAAATTTATTCAAACACAATTAATTCATTATTTCCTTATTATTTTAATAATAAACATAAAGTAATAAAATTTGCATGCATAAAAAAAACAATAGATTCAAGCATTATTTCTTATTAAAAAAATTAAAAGCTGAGAGAATATATGATATTTAAATTCTTAGAAATATTTTCATCATAAAAATTTTAAAATAGTTAATTATAAGTCTTTCTTTCTGCATAGATACTTCTTGTATTTGCAAATAAAATGTTACAGGGAATCATATTTTTTGACGTTTTTCAAAACTATTCCGTTCTTTTCGAAGTTCCGTATTAAAATTATTACCTTACTGTTAATATTATTAATTATATTACAAACAACAAAAGAATAAATAATCAAAACCTTTGAAAGTAATAAAATAATTAAAAAAAATGATAGGACAAATTATTCGAACCCTGGTGAATCCGGGCGTGCGCGCGACTTAATGCTGAACAGCTGAGCTAAATCATACAACTGATTCTCCGGTGACAATAGCTGTGCTATACTGCAAATATGCTACGCCATGCTAACGCTTACATAACATTATTTTTTGCTGCCTAGCTTTTCACAGCATATCGCTATTAGGAACTTCGATCCAATTAAACTTATAAGTTAATGCTGCTTGTAATGTTTAATAATAAAATTAACAAATACAGTAATTTATGCCGCATATTTTGATGCTGGGAAATACATCAAAACCTGAAGGGCTACTTCCCATGAAGCTAGGCACAGGCTTTCCACGTGCGCCCTATGCCGGAAGAATCTCAACGTCAATACTAAAAAGCCGGGCAGTTGACAATCTTGTCATTCTTTTTCGTGCGCACACTTCAACAATACAAGGACAAAATTTGTATCTCTTTCTTTTGTGGAGATGCTTAAAATGACTGACACGTTAATAATACACCCCCGTGTCACCGGTCTTTTTGCATTCCTCAGCACATTTATTTCACTGACAACCATATATTTTAGTACATTGTTTCGTTTATGCTTACTCTATACGCATGCGTGTTGACAGATCACCAGTTCGCACCTTCATGATACTTCCCGTTAACCGAAAATCATGAAATACAACTTTTGGTAGCAAGCAACCTCTCAGAGCACAATAAAGGGAAATATTTGAAAATCGTTAATTTGTGGTAAAATATTTTTTGGTTAAAAACTTATACTTACACTTGGAGTATGAACGTTGGTTGGAATTATGAATGTAAACGGTTGATGAAGTGAAGAAATTTTTTAGTTTACGCTATGAATATTTAAGATTCTTAAAAATTCGTATATTTTTATAGAGAATTCTAAAAATTTTGGGAACAAAGCAAAAATTCCGGAATTGCTAGGAGCAATGTCTTGCCAGTATCGATATTAAAACAGAAAAAGTAGTTGAAACTCTGAATTCATCATATGCACTGGTATGGGATATAATTTGAATTCTCCTTTGTAGTATTAAATAGAGGGCAGCAATAACAGTACACAGATTTCTTCGAAGGGAATAAAGGTACCATTTTCTGTCTAAATTCTCACTATGCATTAAATTCAGATGCATTTTGGTCTTTAGGTGACAAGGGTGAAGAAAATCAGTCAGCCTATATGTTCTTTTACAAACGCATAGGCTGTAACATAGACAGACATTTCATTTTAAACACAGACATTTTATTAAAAAAAAAACTATGTGTTTTTTAAAATGAAGTGACTAGAAAGTTTTTCAGTAACTTCTTTTATCCCTTTGAGAGCGAGATTATAAAACTGCCTCCTCTCCTCGCAAGCACAACTGTTTTATGTTATCCTTTGAAAAGCGCAAACTAACGGAAAACTTAATAAAATGTACTGAAGTGCTGATATTTATCATTTTACTACATTTTTTTTCGATTTACCATTAGATTCTTAATGCACATGAAAAAGACTTCATATTTTATTAGGAATATAATAGAAATGTAGCGCAAGCCAACTAAAATCACTTATATTAAATTTCACAGCACATCAATTAAATAAGATATACTATTTCTTCACAAAAGTTAGATAACTCTGTGTAGTAACCTAATTATAGGTTTCATAAATTTACATATACTATAGTATAACTACATACTTTTAGTAAAAGACAAATAAAACATGACCACGTAAATCGCTAATGGCGCGCACACATTATCCTTGCCGTCCATCGTGATTCTAGTTACGCTTAGCCGACCACAAGTCGCAAAAAGGATAAACGAGGAATAAAGTTATTATTTCTTTTTTACATGTATGATTTTATCAAGAAATATTCACGGAAATTCTTTCCAGCTATCACAGCAAAATGCATTGGCAGATTTGCCCTTGGTCACTCTATTTTTATTAATATGTAATAAATTCACAATAAAATTAAACTACAATTAGACTATTATAACATTTCATCACTACAAATTGTTTAATGTATAAAAATAATTTACATAAAAAAAATTACGTAAAATAAAATCACGACCGTCATTTTACATATCAAAACTGATAAGTAAACTTTAGGCACATTTTTCACATATTTACTTTTGAGAAATACTATATAAGTATATAAGTTTTATGCAACAAATTATTTTACGTATTACGTATTTGATATGTTTATATCAAAGGAAAACACTGATAATTACACATAAAAGTCGACAATGTTAACTTTTATGTGTAAGCTCGATTTTGAAGTCAAAATGGTGTTTATGTGTCATGCTAGATGGTGCTGTTAAAGTTAATTTTACATTTTCTAATTACTTTTTAGGTGTTTTTTCATTCTTAGAAAAATACTCAGTTTCAAAAAAATATCTAATATGTTTGGATACCCAATTCGATTTACTTAACATATTTAGTTTAGAAAAGTTGTCGATGTTTCTTAGTAAGTGCAGCCCACCAATTAGACGGCAATGAAATGTCGAATTACATAGTAAAACTGGCTATTATTGTTATTGTCCAGTGTTACCAGAAAAAAACGCTATAACTCTCTTATTTACTCTGTAAATGTTTTTGTCGGGCTATATCAATCTAAAACAGGGCAAAAAATTATACATTGTAAATGAATATATTGGTCTTTCGGGGTCTCGTGAGAATGGCAGTCCCGGGTACGTGCCCTGTCTGCCCTTATGGCAGAGATGGTATTCTACATACGTAATTAAGTTTGTACGGAACCCTCAGGATCTAAGTCCTATTCGTTCTGGGCTGGGCGTTTTGATTGCGATGCCATTGAGAGGAAATTATTTTATCGCACATAACTCTAAGTCTATTAGCAGCACTTTAAATTCTTTATACATCGCGTATTATTTCTGTGAAGAAATATCAAGAAAAAATGTGTCTATCGCATTCCGCCATAGATGTCTCATTCGCCGCTGAGTTACTAAAACTAGCTATCCATTTGCATACATTTCTGTTGGAATTTATTGTATTACTCGTCCAAAACGGGTTGGCCGTTGGCAGCGATGTGGGCTGAATTATCAAATTTCGAAAGTTTAAGGGTCACTGGCCCAATAAAGGCCATTTGTATAAGTTTTATTGGGAAACGCAGGTGTTTCTATGAAAGACCTCGTTTCACGTCGTCAGCATAAAGATCGGAACGATTATCGCAATTTTGGACATTCGAGTCTATAAATTTGTTGTTTACGACAAACAAGTTGATAAATTTCGATGGGTCTGTTTTATTTGGTTTATTTTATATATAATTTCGTTCGTTATTGATATCGTTGGTCTGTTATAAGAAAATCGGTCGATATCACAATGATAGCATTGTCGTGTTGAATTCAACATTTTCTGTGTTATTTTATTGGATATCTTTTAAAAAAAACACCGTGCAAGTGCGAATATACCACGCATAATGAGGGCTTCAAACAACAATAAGAGTCCCACCAATTCCGGGGTTTCCGATTTTGATGTTGGTCAGATATCGGTTTGCGAATTCGAAACTATTTTTGCTTTGGTCATTAAAAAAATTTTTTTTTAAATATATGTGAATATTTGATTTTTGGAAATCTTCACTTTTCATAGCGGGAAGTCAAACTTCTCTCATACGTCGGTTTATATCACAATATATATTCCAACTGTACATGTTTCTAAGTACAAAAAAGACAAGTTCCTTGATTGTTTCATTTTTATTATATGTTTATTTGTTGTTACAACGACCATAGACTGTGAAAAATTCAAGTGTCTACCTATTCCGGTCCAAAGGATACTGCCCTCTGACAGACGGACGTACAGACAGCGTGGCCTTAGTGCTAGGGTTAGGTCGGTACCCTTTTGATGTGGAACCTTCAAAATGTATTTCGAAAAATATTCAATTAAGAATAGAATTTCATACAATAAATGACAACAATGAAATTTTTAGCTCAAATAGTATGTAAAGAAATATAAATTGCAGCTTGTTCTGTAACTTAAAAAAATTGAGAATAGTTCTACGTTCTTCGAAAACAAGTAATTGCACTAAAGCGAAGACGAGTCAGTTAAAATTGGATTTAGAAGGAACAAAACAATTCGTATTTTTTTCCTCTTAGAATTTGGTTTAGCCATCGGTACATATTAAAAAAAGTAAAAACAATATAGCTTAGTTAAGAATTAAGATAAATTAATGGATCCTTGTAATGATTTGTGAGAATTGTTTAGAAATAGTCATAAAATTGAAAATATCTTTTCTAGCCTAGCATACGATACCCTAAAAATAAATGATAAAAATAGAATGTAGTAGTAATAATACAAAAATATTTAGTAACGAAATATGTACTGAACATTTCAACGCATACAGAAATGAAAATTACTATACGCTAAAATATATTTTTAAATCAATGCACACTTCAAATGTTACAAAAATAATGTTTAGCGCATCATCAGGATTAAAATAACTACAAATATGTTAAACATACAATAAATCAATTTTAATGAAGTCTTGTATGTCTTGTAATATTTAAGTAAGGAGAACTTTTGAAAGTTTCATTTGGATAGTAAATTAATGAAAAATAAAATTCCACTAAATAAAATATAGTCGCGTGTTCGAAAAAAAATATAATAAATAAAATATTATTTTTAAATCAATATTGCCGCAAATCAATGAACACAAAAATCCTGATATTTGAACATGAGCATTTGCTATCATCATCTGCGTTCAGAAGACTATTTGTATACACATTTGATCGTTTAATATTATAGATCAATTTCCATTGCGTAACAACCTAAAATTTTCAATATTCAATATCCATACTACATATTATAAATCTGTAGTCTCTGTTTGTACATACAATATTTTGTCAAGTCGTCAAGTGACAAATATACGTTTTATGACGCATTGAACCTATATTTTACATTTTTTTAAATTATTGTCTGTCTGCCTGTTTATCTTTATGTTCTCTCATAACTAGACAATAACTTGATCAATCTCGATGAATTTTGAGACACTGTAGGACATGCGGGTGTCCGAATGACAGGTTGTAACAGCATTCTATTCGCATATTATGTCTATAAAATGTCTGTTTTTTTTTTCACCAGGGTCACCCTCAAAACGTATAAACGGATTGAAATATTAAAGAGAGGTATCAACACCCTTAAACGAGCCGTGTCTGTAAATCAAATATTTTTTCCAAAATACAATTTATGTACTGTGTACTTATGTTACTGAGGCCATGTTGTGCGAGCCAAGAAATGGCTCAACCGATTTGAAAGCAGTTTATACAGATGTATTGTGAAGAGCTTCTCATAAAATTTAGTTTCGTTTCATTCAAACAGGTTCACTAACAAAAAAGTTATGTTAGTCTATACGTTGTTTATTAGTTTGATTGAAAATAATTAAATTAAATAATTTATAAAGACTACGTTCCGTACGTACTGATATATTTATGAATATACTTATTTGATAACTTAGATTATTTTAGTTACAAAAAATATTTAAACATCTAACAAGGATTATATGACTGCATTTCACATAAGAAGATTGGGTCCGCATTTGTCGGTTGTTTTTAACACCCCTCACGCCCTAGTGAATGAGACTGTCTGTATTTTCCTGAGGATGTGTCTAGTTGGCACGAACCGTACGTGGAACGTTACGAACGTTAAATTAACAATAGGACTATGAGTAAATTAAGACAAATAAAAAATTAGGTTCTCGATGCTTAGATCTTCGATATCTGTCAATCCTTGTAAATCAATATTCAATTCTTTGAATAGGGATTCGTAGTAGTAGAACAGATTCGAGGCTCAGCGGTGAATTGCATGTTACATGTAAATGCATGTTGCAGGCAAGCGTCTATTATGGATTTTCGCGAATTAACACCTCACACTATAGAATATTCCGTTGGTCTTATTGCGTTTGACTAAAATCCTGTCTCTATAATAATTACTTTATTCTCACATAAGAGTAGCTGTAATAAGCAGGGTGTTAAGTTGGTTACTTTTCATTTGTATTGTATGCTTGTAAAAATATTATTAGGTATATATATATATATATAGATTAGACAGAAAAATACCTATAACTATTGTATGCTTTATTGTGTTTCATTACAATCCTATGTTTAAAATAATTAACTGCATTTTCACTTAAGGGTAGTTAGTTATAATACAGCCTAAATTTTATTTTCAGAATAGTTTTTATGCCAGTTTCCTCCAAATCGTAACCGTGACTGGCAGTGGAGTCTAAGTGGTAAGTGAAACCGAAGCAGAATCGAAATTGGATACGGGGTGGAATCAAAACTGAGAACGGGACCAAGGTCTAAATCGAATGTGGAAGTAGAATTTAAATTAACAGCGGTCGTAATAAGTAGCAGTACCGAAATCAGATTTGAAAGTCGATCCAGGATCGAGTATGGGAACAGGATCGAAATCTGCTTAAATCAACATCGGGGGGTTCGGAATCAAAAGCAGGACATGATCGAAATCGAAAGTGATACATATCACCATCGACAGCAGGATCATGACCAGAATCGAGTACAGGATAGCGTTTGGAATAATAACCGAGAGCGTAGTCAATCGATATACAAAATGAAGGAACTCTATATCCACGCGTGTGGGAGCTAGTCTTTACTAAAATTTAATCTCTGTGCAACGAAGAGGGCGCACTGAAAAAAAAAACTTTGGTTAAAATAACAAAATATGCGATTGCCTAAGGTTAGTATAGGATCTACGGCGTTATTTTTATAAAATAAAAATTGTTGAGGTAACTAAATTCATTAATGTAAATTTAATCCGTGTTAAATACGGTGAATTTAACTAGTTCATATTGTATTAATTTAACGTAAAACTTTAATCAAACTAACAACAATTATTTGTAAAATCTCTAAACGAAGGGTTCTTTTTGCTTAACGAGTGCTGTAATATTTACTAGGGATCTCTGTATTTTTAAATATATCATTTTAGTGTGTATCATTAGAGCTGTTTGGTATATGCTAGTAAAAGATTTTAGTGTTCATGTAGTTTACCAAATTAATTTTGTTATAATAATATGCAAAAGTCGTTTCATATGCTAGTCCCGCTATGCGATAACTTGCAGATATTAAACTTATAAAACAAATACTATACTTTCATCTCGGTCAAAAGGGCGAGAAGCGATAGCGTAGAGAGGCTCTTGGAATTGCCTAAGTCTGATCGTTGGCACACCTATGGCACAATGTAAACTTTTTTTTAACGCCTATAAAATTTATATTATAAATAGTACGTTAAACAACAAAATATCTTTAGTAAAAAAAATAGTCGTGTATAGAAATAATATGATTCTTTCTTAAAATTAACATGAAAACATTTTGTTGGTATTATCATAAAAAGTGTGTCTATGTTTTACGAAATATTGTTGTTAACATGAGCTTTACATAATGCTACTTTTAGCTAAGAATAATATTTGAATTTATATGAGAAATAGTAAAGTAATTTTTATCAAAATTAATTGTCACTATTAGACATTGTTTTGTTAATATTATAACGTGCCGATGTTATTTTTACAAAAAAAAATATTTGTTGCCATTTTAATATTTACTACCATTACGTTACATAAAGTACTATTGAGAAAGTAATTTTGAAATAGAATGGCTTAACCGATTTATAATTACATTAAAAAATAATGTGAAAGTAATTTTCAACACCATAATTACGTTTTTCACTATCTTTTTACGTTAAACTTACAACACAATCTTATTTATTTCACAAACGGTTTTTTATTTTGCCATATAATATTAAGTGCGCATATTTTACAAAACCTCTTTATTTAAAGGAAATAATTTTTTAGTTTATTTGACCATAATTTATAATCGTTTTTATGAAAAAAATTTTGGTAAAATCAACGTAATAAAAGATTAATTTTTGACATGTCTTTTAGTCAATGTACGTTTCGTATTAATTATTATTAAATACTGTTTGTTTTGTTTATCTTGAGAACTGTTTTGTGTATTTTACAAAGCACAAATCTTTAATTAACTAAAGTTACCAGTGGATAGTACTAAAAAATATTTTGTTGCTGTTACAAACAAAGTATACTGGTAAATTTCACTGCATTCATTGTTTAATCTTACTTTGAAATAGTTCTTTTGTACAAACAATTCATTTGAATTGACTCAAATACAACTATAATTTTATATTTAATACAACATATGAAATTGCAATTTTAAATTAAGTTCTTTGGTAATATTAACAATAAATTGTTAATAAAAGCGGTTTTGTTGATACAACACGCATTTTTTTTAGTGCGGGCAACGTCTAATCTATACATAGTGTCGGGGGAAAAGTTTTTCGTATATCAAATACAAATTCAAAATATTTTTTCATCATATTTTATTTACATTTAATTATAATACATATAACCTATGCCATTTCGTTTAAGAATTTATTGCCATTTTGTAGGTAGTGACATAATCCCATTGCTGTAGAAATTTTGGGCGTTCCGATCAAAAACAAGTAGTTTTGACAGTCCTTTCTTGACGTTAACCTAAGACCACCTAAATAATTTCAAAGAGACCGAAACGGGTGAAATTCCTGAGGGTGCAAGTTCAGGGCTATATGGTAGACGCGTTAACACGCCCTTTCTGTTGATCAATCTCGGGCGTTTTTTCTCTGCTTCTTACTTGAGTCTCATCAGCTCTTGGCAGCAGAGATCCGAATTGATGGTTTTGCCTGGCAGTAAAAGTTCATAATGAATAATGCTGTTCTAATCTCACCATATACATAGCATCAAATTATTGCGTGTTAATCCGGGTTTCGATATAGTCTGTGGAGTGTGCTTGCCTTTTGATTATAATCTTTTTCGCACGTTCTTGTGTAGGTAATTCATTTTTCATCATCAGTGATCAATATTTTCAAAAACGGTTCGGTTTCATTACGTTTAAATAGAGAATCGCAAATGAGCACACAATTCATTATATTTCTTTCAGTGAGCTCGTGTGAGACTCAAATTTGTGTCGCATTTTTCCCTTTTTTTGTAATAAAACTTAAAAATGTATCGAATTCCTACGTTAGATTCACTCATTTTGGTGGACAGAAAACTATAGAAAAATCCGGGACATCGTTTTTACTTTTTGTTTCTCTTTTTTTAAAGTATCATCTATTTAATAGTATCAAAAATAATCAGATACAAACAGCACAACCAAAAAGATTTTATTATCACTTTATACTTATAAAATACGAAAGAACCTTTTCCCCGACCTAATATACAAAAATGAATGTTTGTATTAATATATATGTTATCGTTAAACTCCAACACCATTCGACCGATCACTATGAAACTTGCCATGTACATATATTTTTTCATGGAGAAGGCTTTTGTGCTATCCGCTTTGTTGTAACTTCCCTCCAGGTGGCGCTTTAGTATAACCTCTATAACGTTCAAGCGATCACCATGAAATTTAGTATGTGTATCTATTTTTTGTGCAAAATGGGTTGGTGCTATTCTCTGTGGTGCAACTCCCCACCAAATAGCCCCACTGCTATCTCCTTTGTTTTAATTCATTAATTAAATAAAATTGGTATGCTACTATATTTAAACACGGAGAATGTATTTGCGATATTCATAAATGTAAAAAAATATTTTTTTTACATTTCTTTTAGAAAATTATTTATAAGTCAAAATCCGGACAACGATCGTAATCGAGAATGAAATAAATTGACATCGAGAGAAGTACCGGGATCAGAATCGAGAACGGGATAGCGGTTGTAATTTTTATTTCATGATTGGGACGATATAATTGGTAAAGGAATTCATTTTATATCTACGCGAGCGGAGCCGGGGTTAAAAACAACTATTTCATGAAATCGAGGCCTTGTACGATATTAATCTTCATCAGAATTCGGCACAAGATGTCACGTCAGTCGAAAATAGAACATACTTTTTGTCTTTCGGCCCATCGTCTTCCCCAAAACCAAAATCAGCCGACTGTGATCATATTGAACTTTACATGACCCTTGGTTTCCTGCTTCATAACATAAACGGGCCAACATATCATTAGTCAAAAAAAAAATCAACTCATGTAAACTACTAAAATAAGTTAAAATTATTTAGGGAGCCATAAAATACATTAACAGTGGCATTAATTTCATGTTTTTTTTTTTAAATCGTCTTTTTTTTTGTGGACATCGATAAAGAGATTGATAGCGAAGTTAAAATTTGTTTACATTAATAAATTACGTTAATATTAAAAGTGTACAGTCCTGGTCCATTATGTTTGGTAATTTGTGATCTACTGCTTCTCTTCCTAATGTCGAACTACGATTTGCTAGAATACCAGGGCTCTACTTTTCGTGATAGTTTCTTCCCATACCCGCTTTGTCCCGGTGGAAGCATTAACGATGGTCATCGCTATGACTTCCCATAAACTTGGAAGAAAAAATCTAAAATGCGAGTCTGAAACACGAATTTCGACGGACATTTTAGAGCCATTTACGTACAAGGTTTAAATAGCGTTTTTTACAAATGTTTTATTTTTGTTTTTCTAGAAAATTAGCGAAAACTTTGATCATTATTTCCAAGCCTTAATCTCTTTTTTTATTACATTTTTTATCGAAAATAATGCTCATAAATTAACTCGCAAACAGAATAGCTTGTTTATGACGTTTGAAATTGTAAACACTTTCAGGGTTTAGATTAGAACACTTATTGATCCAGTACGTGTTACAACCAGTCAGTGCTGCAACCAGAAACCTCATGGAGTAAAGTCGAGTTAAGCGATGTATGAAAAATATTTGGTTAATAAGCAACTACCATGTATTTCTTGATAATACAAGCAAATAAACTGTACATACATATACCACATACACAGTTTTGCTCAACAATACTACCTCGTTGAATAGTCTAATTATTTGTGTACTTCATTGCGCAATTTAGCCACACTCCTTTGGCTTCCGTCCGCGCGCGCCCGCTCTAAAGTAGCAGCCCGTCCAATAGTCTATCAGGCAATATCGAGGGTATCGTTTTTAGGGTCCCGTATTCAAAGGCAAAAAAATAACTTCTTGAGGTTTCGTCACGTCCGCGTATATCTTTCAACTTTATAACCGCCATTTTTTTTATCGAAACCTATTAAAATAAACTGGCAAGTGTATGTATTATGTAAACTGTCAAAGATTTCGGAAAAGCGTCAACTCTGGCGGACTGAAAGGAAAGGAACGTGGCATAGAGAGAAAAGTGGCATGGCAGATGATACGTATGTTTGCCGCTGGAAGAAAAATTCGAAGCGCTTAGACGTCCCACTGCGCCGGAGTGGAATGCTGAGATATTGTATTTGCCCGACCGACGTATGCAATTTTGTTTATACGATGTAGGAGTCGTATGAATGTATGGGGATTTATGACCAGCGCCGTTTGTAGCATTACCATGCACAGTGGCATTGTGGCATTACCATGATGGCCTACCACGAAAGATCGACATCTGGTGGCGGTGACGCGTACTGCAACACTTCCCTTCTTGAAACCGGACAAACAGCTATTGTGCCAAAATGGGTGTGGTCTGTAGCGAATTTCAAAAAAAATGCATCAGTTCTTATTTCGGTTGTATTTTTTTTAAGTATGACAAAGTCATGGGATGCTTCAAAGATAAAAAAAGCAAGCTCCGAAAATATTTAGAGGTTTAGTTTGTGGCATGGGAGTTAAGTATAACTTATTGTCATACTTTCAAGAGTGTCACCAATACGTCAAGAGTACAATAAAAAACTTCTTACGTACAGTTCCTCTTATGTTTTAGGAAAACTGTTTTATTTAAAATAAGGTAAATATAAATTTAATATGGTTGTTGACTAGTAACTGGCTAGCCGGATTCGGATAGTTATACTACAATTGTATGTTCCGATTTTAGTAGCTAATTTATAGAATAAAAATTGCAACAAATTATATGAAGCAACTACGTAAAATATTCGGAAACTGACAGTTCGTATAATTAATTAATACGTCCATTCATTAATTATGCGTATATAATGATTACTTATTTATGCTCCGTATAAGTAAGCATGCTTATTTATGTTACATTAAGTCAGATAACAGTCATATCAGTTTTTTTTTATGATTACCTTATTTTGAGAAAGTCAGATTAGTTACACTTATTGCTTATCCCTAAAGTGGCAAGCAGCTTCTATGCAAGCAACTCTGTTCGGCGATGAATGAGCCAGGTAGGAGGGAAACGTTTTGAAAATGGAGACAATGCATGCGATAAAAATATAAATGTATGATATGTATCTATCTTTATAGGATAGAAATAAAAACTACTTGAGTGATATTACAAAAAAGAAAAACGTAAGTAATAAATATATCGGAAAATGACAATAATGAGATTCATTCAATGGGTTAACCGCCCTTTAAAAAATAATTCCCAGGAAAAATATTTCTCAAAGCTCACATATTTCTTATGAGATATACCACATTGGAAAACAATTTTTATTATTACCTTGCCAAATTAAATACCTACTTATAACTGGAATTATAATATATAAGTTCAAGACGGAGAAAATAAGAAGAATGTGTAATCTCCTTCAACATAAGTAATTTCCAAGGTGCCAAAAATTTTACGGTATCGTGTGAAAGCAAATTTCTGTCGAGCATTTGCAGCAACCGATAGCATGTAACGTTGAGCTAACACTTTACTTCAAAAAATTAACTAAAAAATAGCTTGAAAATGTTTTTTGTGAACTATTCAATTAAGTACCTATAAGAAAAATCTATAAAAAAACATGAATATAGATAAGAAGGTGGAAATTGAAAGAAAATTATCGCGTTAGTGGATCACGATACATGTATTTTTTTATTAAATAAACATTGGACAACTTATGAGTAGCTACAGTTCACCTATATTTCGTTACACGACGATATTGTCAAGTCACGAAGCTAATAATAATAATAATAACAACGAATAGACAACGCATCTAAGTTAACGCAGCGAGTTGTTAGTCACACGGGTCTTATCGCTTTCACTGCGTGGAACTATTCAAAACCAGGGTGAAACGTGGTGTTGAATCCAAACAGAATATGTTCAAAAAGGAGAAACCCATGGCGTTCAATTACCGATTTTTGAATGTCCATAACTAGAGAGCTTTACAACAGTAGTTTAGTGAGCTTGCTATTCTTTATTGATATAAGTTCGATGTTTATATTTGATAGTTTGCAAGGGTATATTTTTTGTATATTTATGCATCTTGAAAGAAAAATAGGGCATCCCGCTCGTGGATTTTTGTCAAGCGATGCGAGGGCGAGAGTAATATAATAGCAAGCGAGGATGCACTTCTTTGCGCTCCTGGTGATTATACTTTTTTTTGAGACTAGATTGGAAAGTTCTCGATATCGGGGACTGAAAGGGAACTTTTCGTTAAAGTGCGAAAAAATCACTATTTCAATACAGTAAAACAATATATTGTTAAGAGAATGAATGTAAGTAGACTGATAAAACAAATCTATAAAGCGAATGACTGTGGTGGAAAGGAGTCAGAAAGTGGAAAGAATCAAGTCAGTAAGGGTCGTCCTAGAAAATCCTATGCAGACCATGTTGGTGGTATATAAAAAAAAGGGCCAAAATTTTAAGATCCCGAAACCGATGAGCTCGCATGTATTATGATATGATTGATGTATGTCGCTGAAGCAAGAGAGATATGCAAAGACCGTACCGTCTGGAAATCAATAATCTCTGCCTAACCTTCTGGTAAATAGGCGTGAGTTTATATTATTGTTATATATTGTTATTAGCTTTAAATGTGATAGAAAAATTAGACACCAATTATGGTTATATCACATGAGATTTATCAATCTTTGTGACTACACAGCATGTTCGCAAAAAATAAGTATTTAAATATATGTCCAATAGTATTACGATGTATAAACTACCCAATTTCAAATGTCACACACATTTTAGAAAAAATCAACAGATACACGAACATAAATATTAGCGATCATATAAATTTTGTTTTTGTTTTGTTTTGTTGTTTGAAATCCTAAAATGATTACAATTACAACGAATGTATCGTTGCGTAGCAACAATAACTCGCATACCGGTTGCTCTGGTTTTTTGGTAAATAATTGTGCACCGTCTTGCTATTCATCGTAATGTATTAATATTATAAATTAATCTACACCAGAGACATATGCGGTATAAGTAAGTGGTAACATTGACAGGACTCGCCATTTAACAAGAAAAAAATTACTTTCTCCTTCGATCTTGGAGGTGGTGGGCACCACACATTTCACAGTCCTTATTCACGTTTTTGAAACTTAACGTATGTTTTCTTCGTTAACGCCAATTTTATTAACACATTTTACACTTATAGCATTTGCATCAAAAAGCATACAAGTTGCTTTCGAACACGTCAATAACATTATAACTTGACCGCTTTTCGCTCCAACGACCTCAACGAAAACTGCTGATTTTTCCATACAAACACAATTCAATTATTTATATAGCTATTCATTTTTTAAACCTGCACACCGACAGACACGTGTTCTCTGCTGACCGATTGTGGAATTTTCCTGACCCAAGTGACCATTTTGCAACTGTTCATTGATCAGACACATGATACTACAAGCCGACTGCACATTGGTCAGTGTGTTGACAATAGTGAGATGTTCGCAGAACAAAGATGGCAGCCTGATTTATTTATTGTAAGCAAAACATTTGTACGCCGTCCAAATGATTAACAACAGACTTTTATTGCTAACCAAATTAAATATTGGCAAACCACTTAATTACTTCTCTATGATAATTTCATCCGGAAAAACAGCGTCTAATCGGCGCCACGTAGTTTCAACTATTGACGTTGCAGTTTGATAATGAAGTTGAATTAATTTAGTGCCATTTATTCCAATTTTTTTCCTCGATATTTTGCGTTCTTCTGTTCATATTTGGCGTTTACTGGACATATGTTTCAAGGACCATGAATGTAATGTAAGCACTCCTAACCAAATATAAATATGAAAACTTAGAATGCTCAAGTGGTCAATAAATATTGAAGAAATGATTAAGGTCGGATATAATTATGAGAATGAGACCGTGCACTATAGATTCATGGACCGAGAACGGGAGAAAATAAGATATGGTATATAAAGAGGACAAGGTATCTGATGTGGTGGACCTTGGGCGGGTTTATATTTTGAAGTCAAGATGTAGGCGGATTATCACATTTAACTATAAACCTTTTCATTTATTCATTTTCATATTCATTATTATCTGACCTTTTTAGGTATGATTGAAATGTGAGATGTTTTCCGTGGCAGGGTGATTTGAGTTATATTAATTATTAAATGAAAAACACATTTCAAAACTACACTATCTCATTCTCTTCTCGTGCAGGATCAAATACGGAACCTATTGAAATAAGCGTTTTTTCCTCTGAAACATTGAAACAGAACTCGTTTTTAAGAGTCGCCAATTTGAATTTCCTCTAAATGGTACAATTTGAAAATTGCAATTTTCGGAGGAAATCACGACGAAATCACATTTTTAACAAGACCTCATGCTCCATGCTTAATATGCACATACACGGACAACCTAACGAGGAAAGACAGGAGGACAAACCGCAAACAAGCCCAGTCCATTGTTCATATTTCCCTTTGCACGAACAGATGATTCACCAGGTCCGACATCGTTAATACACGTAGGTTGATTTGACATTGTTCTAGAAGCAACAACAATATTATTGTCACTAAGGCAGTGGAAGAATGCGATGGCGACAGCACGGCTCCGGCACACGGGGGGCAGGAGAGTACTGCATTCTTCATAAGTTAGTAAAAGTCTTTTTATATCCTTCCTATTATATTCCAGTAGGTAGTCGTTTCTGGGCGCCGGGTACCCGATGAGGGGTTACACCGTGTAAATAAAAAGAAATATACTAATATATAGCATAAATTTATTCGTTTAAACAATAGAACAATTCGCTGATAACATTTTGCGTGTGCCTATACTAAATAAAGAAAAAAACGTAGATTACAAGACTAGGGTTTGTTATGTTACAGTTGTTATGAAATAACAAACTTAAAACTAAGTTAATATTAAATAAATGGAAAAAGATTTCCTTTTCTGGACAGACTGTACAGTGCCTGAAGCAACATTTACAAGTAAACGTCATAATTGCAAAATAATTACTTTTTTTTTAATGAATATAAAGAAAATATTACGATTTATTTTTTAAATCATTACAATTTTTATACCTGCTACAATTCTTTTTTAATCTTCTAGAATGACTTACTCCGTGTCTCCTTTTCTTTTTCCGGAACGTGGCAGAAGTTTGGCGAACCCAAGAGCACGGTATGAAGTTCCTACAATCATTCGCACGTAGGAACTCTATACCTCGCTAGTGGCAATCACCATCCTGGAAGGTGGCACTTAGTTCTTGATTGTTCTTTCTTGATGTCTTCAAGACTACATGTTCTTCTTTAGATACGAACAACATAGGATATAAAATTAACACTACAATTATCGCATTCAATAAATAAATATAGGTTATAGACTACATAACAATACAAAAAAATAAACAGGTTTCATGTAAAATAAACACTATTAGAAGTAATAAAAATACCAAAGTAATTAAATTAGAATAAACCGAAACAAAGCTCAATGAAGTAATTCATTATTATAAATTCTCATATTTCACATCTATTTTGATAGTATTCGATTATTCAACACTTAAATTTACAAAAAAAAAATATAACAAACAGCATGTGAATGTAACATCTGCCACCGTTTAGCCGTGGCAAAGAAACATTACCATATTTTATCCTAACCCAAAAGACCGCCAGCCTAAGAAAGTGGCCTGGTGTAACCCCTTCGAGTTATGGTAATTCTTGTTAATATTTTCCGTGGGAAAGTCGACGATTTGCATAAGAAATTCCGACATAAAAAGAAGGGTAGGTAACACAAATAGAGACGTGATTTGATTATGAATTTATTCCATTCTGCGTAGAAAAGTTATTGTGGGAAATTTCGCTAGTGGATTACGTTCTCGCGTTACGAGTATATATATATGTACATATTATTTATAAGAGATATTAAAAATTTAATATTCAACAAAAAGGTTATTAAAGTCGTAACGTTAGACGTGCCGGTGTTGACGCTACTAAGCGTTTGAAATATTAGATTTGAATTTTTATGGGTAAAATCTAAATCGATCTAAATCACAATTTCGACATTTATACTTCTAGTTTTTGTTACGTATTAAATAAATTCTATTCTAGTACGAGTTGTTTAATCGAAATAAAATACGTTTTTGTTTTTTTCGATTAATCAAATCAATACATTCATATCGTCATTTAGAACAAATATAAATTTTGTCTTGTAAAATAATTTAATAACTTGGGCAATTGTGCATATCAAAAAATTACTTGTAGAACGCAGACATACATAAAAAAACATATCTTATTGCATCTTGAGCATTAGCGGAAAAACAAAACTGACCTTTCTAGCTACAGCGAAATTAATCTAATTTCTGTTTATACTCATCGTTAATGTAACACTATAACTGAAAACATTTTTTATTACTTCTCTAGGAACACCAGCGCTATGTATATGTAATATAATATGTACAACCCGGTACACAGTCCCTGGCGGAAAGCTAAGACACCCAGTGTACGAGAGCATTGCTTAATTGAGAACCGTGCCCATTAATCTGTTTTCCGGTGTGAATTCGATGTCCGCTGTACCATGGGGATTGTCGCAACAGCTGATAGCTTAGAACAGGGTAGACATATAGTATATAAGGGCTTTCATGTACACTCTACGTAGGTAAAGTTGGCAACTTTCCTTAGAGGTAACAAAGTACATCCGATTTTAGGAAGGATAAATAAAGAGTACGAATTTACAAAAAAAAGAGTATTCATTATTTTATTTTTTATAACAGTACTATAAATGTAAAACCCTTTTCTACTCCGAAAAGTATTGGATATCTCAAGGGACCAATTAAGCGTTTATTTTATTTGATACATCAGTCCTACGAGTATCCGAGGCATATGTATCCTTTCACGAGCTGTTCTATTTCAGAGCGAGCTTATGGACTTTAAGATCCCATGCTGGCCCAAAATCGGCCGGGCGCAGCTAATAGCTGTAGTCATCGATGCAACGGCAAAGGGATCGACAGCCTAACGACGTTTTTGTTCTTCGGGGCGCGGAACGAGTGAATTTAATTCGATCGAAGTAGTCGAAAAACTCACTTGTCGATCGGCTCGTGCCGAGGATCGAACTCAGCGGCTGCCGGTTCGAAAGCGACGATCTTTACCGCGGAGCCACCGGCGCTGGTACGACCCTCGGCCAGACGGAAACTGAAAATAAACGGAAACGAACGTTTAGTCAATTTTTAACGTGATCATAGTTAATTACGGGGAAGTAGGCCTTGACGTTCGTTTACATGTGAGAAATTTCGTGATTTCTCTAAGGGTTCCCGACGAAAGTTCATATTGCACAAGGTACGATTCACACGGGAATTAAATCATCATGAAAAATATTTCAAAAGTATCTTTTAATAGATGACTGTTCTATATTACGCGAGAAATATTGTGTGAAAAATTAATTATTAGTTATTATTTAGTTGCATATTATTCACAACAATCTTGAGTCAGTAAAATTAAACTTTCATACATACTTAAGTAACATGGTTTTTCCACTCTTTCTGAAATTACATAGCGTTTGCATGTTTTCCCTGTGAGTGACAACCGTGACCAATTATTACGTTTCGAAGACAATCTTAGTAATTTAGTAGTACAAAAAAATTACTAATAAGTCTCATTGGTT
The DNA here is from genome assembly GCA_005406025.1 of Eumeta japonica. Classification (NCBI taxonomy): domain Eukaryota; kingdom Metazoa; phylum Arthropoda; class Insecta; order Lepidoptera; family Psychidae; genus Eumeta; species Eumeta japonica. Next base: position 221,954 of record BGZK01000225.1, read on the forward strand.
TTTTCTTTTCGCTAGTAACAACACCGCCAAGCGCGTCGAGATCGTCGCTCGGACGCTTCGGCGCGGGTCCGAAAATCAGGATCCGATGAATCTTTCGACAATTTCCACGAGCGAGAATCGAATCCAGATCTTCGCAGAGAGACTCCCTGCTCTCGAAGGACTCAAATTTTTTACGTCTCTTTCAAAATCGAAGACGCCTTGACATCTTTCTGAAAAGCAGCGGTTGTGTCGTGGCAAAGAAGTATACGGACGGGCGTCCCGAATTTTTTGAATCTACGTAACAGCGGTCACGAACGGAACGGGTCTTTTACGCGTGTCGATTGCAATATGCTTATGATCATTTGTTGTCAATTGATTTTCTATCATATTTATTGTTGTTATATCGTCATATTAATTTGTCGCGTAGTGAGAGGGTAACAAACGAAGCCGAAATACAGAACGTCGACTCGGGTACTACCGACCGCCGCGGGTGCGCGGACGTCGCATCCGTCGATTCCGACGGCGAAAAATGAATTTCATCCCTTCGTAACAATAAAGCGAGGAATGTCGAGACGAATACAAATCCACGCCGCGGATTATTTATCTTTACGCCCCCCCCCCTCCTTCGGCCCGCCCCGCCGCCGGCCCTCCGCGCTCCTATCTTTAAGGGGAAAAGGTGGGACGTAGGGGGGGAGAGGTTAAAGTAATCCGCAGATTTGCGAACTAATTTCAACTGCAAATCCACAAAACGAGCGGGATTTGTCGGGCGGGCCCGGACGACCCTCTGACGGCGCCTGCGTTAGTGTCAACGAGTTACCACCTATATACGCTCTTTTTCTTGTTTTTTTTTTTCGGTCGGTAACCCCCCCATTTTGCGTAGCTAAATTGATGATATCACAGATATATTTTGATAATATAAATAGGATACACATTTTTATGAAGCTTATCAAACGTTCTTGATCACGTATTTCGTAAGCAAAAAAAAAAAAAAAACTCATATTCTGACACCAAAACAATAACAATATTAATATAAATTTTGAATAATTTAAATAAATTTATTATCTATGCACGCAATAAAACAGTAGAATTCGGTGTGTCTGTAATTAAAGGTATGTATGAAAAGTGGAGAGGAAATGACAAGAGAAAGGTAATATAAAGGAAAAACTTTAATACGGTTTTCACGGGTACATAGAATTTGGCTTGGAGCAGAATATATTCTTTATTTCATTTAAATTAAGTAGACGTCAGAAAAAAAGGTTTTCTCCTGTAAAGGTATAGTAGTCTGAGAAGTTACAAGGCGAATAATAATCCCTAAAACCTACATTCGGATCTTGCGACCACGACGCGCAGGGTTGAACTACGATAAAAAAATTATGTGACAGAGCAAATCTCATTGGAGCGAAGCTGCGGGCGGAAAGCTAGTGTTCAATGATTGAGTTTTTTTTTCATAAGTGAGTACTCCGTATTTTCATTTTATTAAGTAGGAACAAAATATATATACATATAAATAAACGAAATTATCTAAATAAACATAATAATGACATTCGAATCAAATAACATCTAATATAATAAAATTTAAACAAACACAGAGCCAAGTATGAAAATAAACGAAGTAAGTCATGTATACAAGGAAACAGGTATAGTATGGCAATACGGTGAAAACGGATACCGAAGATGGTCGCGTGTCGGCGCGCAGTTTGGTGGTCGACGTAGAACGCATTCAATATATTACGTTTCGATATAAATGTATACACCGTATTGGCTTTGTTTGATATATCTGTTATTGTCTTTTTCCTTAGCGTCTGATATTTCGGGCCGTGGCAAAGTAACATTATTTTGGAAAATATACCTATATTTTGTTTGTGAAAATCATCCACCGCTATGTACTCTCATAGAAGTCTGAATATTTGAATGATGGCTGAAATGGTTACAATTTCAAATATCAAACGCGTTTGCCAAAACAAAAAAAAAAAAGTTAACGTATCCGAATAATAACCGAAAACAGCAAGTGCATATAGATCTCTTATGAACAAATTCATTTGTTCTTACGCCGTTAATTGGCGGCGACGCATACATCGTTTTAAAACATTGTTAGATCATGAAACGAGAATAAATCTATGAAACGACAATACATTTGCATCATTTAAATAACAACTACAAAACAACGATTTCTCTGTTGACATCCTCGCAGAGACGAAGAAAACGGAGGCACGGCGACCCATCGATTTGTCGAAGTAAACTCGTATTAGAGAAATTTGTTTGTCCTTTTACGTCGACGCTGTTGTGTAAATACGGAAGTGGCATTTTTAAAACAAAGGAATAAAAAAAAATACAACAAACGGGACATCGGTTGAGTACAGCCGTCTCTGCCCGGGCAGTTTAAGGGGAACATCCGGCGTTCGGTCGCGCGAACATAATAAACTCTTCCGCGCCGTTAAACCAACTATTACGAACGAATAAAACGTGTCAGTGTGGAACACGTATTACTGGCGTTTATAAAAACTTTGTCTCCATATTGGAGGCATTTGTATACGTCTTTAATCTGTATCGTACAAAACGACTGTGAACAGCGACAGATGCTGTGGTCATGACGAATTCCAACCGTCGATCCGCGATGGATCGACCATCTCGTGGCCAGATCCCTGCAAAGGCTATACGAATGAGGACCAGCCTCGCACGTTCGCTGACATCATGCTTACAGTGAGTACAACGCACGTAACTCTGCCGCTCTGAATTGCCAGCGAATGATGCAGTGCGCAGTTTCAGCGTTACCCGATCCTTCCTTTTCCTTTCCCGCGTTCCTGTTTTACGCCATTGCGACGTTTCAGTGACTAACTTCACAACGGCAGGGTTTCGTGAGTCGAGCAGTGTTTAGCATAACATAGATATTATGGTGAAAAGGCTTAAGATGTGATTGAGTTTTAGACTTACTTTAGTCAAGACGAGGCTTATACTGTCGGCCGCGCTGAGCTTTCGCTCCAAAAAAACTTCAATAATTTGTGCATATCATATAACCGCGAAAATTTGTATGTGTTTTCAAAAATTTATATATGCTATTCGAATCGCATTATTTACCCTCTTCACATTATAACACAAAACTATATATAATGAAGATTTAATTTTATATGTATATAAGAGCGTTTCTCCAAACTTATTAGGAATTGTAAATCTTTAATAAACAATGGCGATGCTCTCTAAATAAAAGGTTTTATTTTAATATTTACATGCACTAATAATTACATTAATTAACAACAGTAGAAAACTATTTTTTACTTGTAAACTAAAGAAACGACATATAAAGTCTATTATTTAAATCGCTAATCCCTATTTACAATATTTTATAATAATATACATGAGTCCTGTCAGTGACAACAAACCGCTTTTAACCTCTGATGGCCGCCGTTATTAGGCTTCGCCATCTTGGGATTATATCAGTAAATATTCACTGTTTTATCAATAGTAGTGCACCGTACAAATGAAAGAAATAGAGTTTCTTTACATGTATTATGAGGAAAAATTTTTTTTTGAATTTTCAACAATCAAAGAGTCGTTTTTCGTCATTTTTTTTTTTAATATAAAAGTTACCCTCGCGAATTCCCTTTTAAAAATACTGAATCATACCTTAAATAAACGGATTTTCGAACATCGAAATTTTCACTGTTGTATTTAGCCGATATGATATTTCCTGTAGGATATTTTTTATTGGTAATGTCTTTATTGAGAATAAAGAATTGTATATTTTAAACTCTTTATCTAACTATTAGGTGTTGGCGTCTTAAATCAATAACACATATCATATCGGCTTCCTTTCATATCACAGGTCTAAGTAATATTCGTTTATATGTGTATATTATGTACGACGAACTTATTTTAAAAATAATGCAATTATAAATTAGGGTCTTACAAAAAAAATTGGTTGCCTGTAAAGTCGGTATACGGGCGAAAGTTTTACGTGACAACGACTTTGAGTGGTAAAATCATTTTAATGTGAATATTCATTCGTATAGTAGGAAGAAGGATGAAATAATAGTAACAATTTAAAACATTTATTTATACAAAGAATTATATTTAAAACATTAATTTATACAAAGAATCTCGCACTGAATTTCATATTAACAAAATTTTATTTTTACCTTTACACATACATACGTATTTATATACAAATATACATACAATAACTTGCAATACATTTGCGTACAATGAAACAGCGTTTACTACAACTTAACTTGTTCCTATCTGAGTGGAAGGGACGCGTGCCTTTCACTTTTTATGTCTGTCTCTCTCGCTCTTAGGCGGGCTAACCATGCCCGAGTGGAAGGGACGCGTGCCTCTCACTCGCTCTCATTGTGAGCGCATAACGTGAGCGAAGCGTAACGCAGTTTCTTGAAGTGTCACCCGGCAAACCAATTTATAAGACGTTGTCACGTCAAAAATCACTTCATTTTTATATATTTAATAACATTTTTGCTGTAGATACTCTGACAACTGTAGATACTTTTAATCTTGGGCAACAAATTATGGTAAATAAATATATATATATTCGTTTTATGTGGTTTAATATCTATCTGGTAATATAAAAAAAATTAAAAATATAAGTTTAAAATTCAAAAATCCTCCTAAATATAAGGCACACTATTTATTTGTTCATCTACACACAACACACACACACACCCCGCAACAGACAGACGGATGCGAGACGTGAACAACAAACGGATAGCCATGTATCATTTTCATACGAGGCCCTACAGCGCGGCCCGCACTCGAGCGCCTGCGAGGTGTAATTACGTGTGAAGTTGCAATTCGGCTTCTACAATGAGCATTGTTTTCGCGCGCGTCCCGTTTTGAGTTACGGCCCCGTTTAAAGTGCGCGGCCGTCCGGGCTGCTCGCGCCTCTGAATAATTTAATGGCGACGTTTTAACACGCTTTACGACGGCCCGCGACCGTTATGGGGTTAATAAAAATAAAATGTCGCGATGCAGTTTTCTCGCTCGTTTACGATTTGCATTTCTTTAGATTTTTTTTTTATTTCGTGGGGTCCTATTCTATTGCAGGAACGATCTTTCGGGTATGTTAAAGCATGTACGTTAGGGCGTTGGAAACATCAACGTTAAGATGTATTTAGTACCAGTTTCTGGAACATAGGAGAGAATTGAGTGTCTAGTTATGTATTACAGGATTAGGATGTTGAAAATAATGGTTATAAGGTTCGGTCGTACCGGTAAATTAAAATAATCATTCATGAAATGATGAACACCAAAAATGAATTACCGATTAAAAAGCATAATTTATATAACAGTTCTAATAATCTTTTACAACGGACACTGTCTTAAGCTACCGTCATTTCCATACGTTAATTTAAATGCTTAAAGGCGAATATTTTTTTTTAAATTAAAGAAAAATAATTCAAATATCTGAATAAATAATAACCAAGAATGATTTCATTAAAGTTATTATCATAAGAGATTGCAACCGAACGGTCAGAGCGTTGCCTCCAAATCAGAAAGTACCGAGTTCAAACGATGACCACGGATGAATTGAAAGTTAAATGAGAACATGTTAAGCTGTCGGTGTAGGACGTTCTTGCCTCATCGGCGCAGAAGTGAAGCTTCAATCCTCTCAATTTGAAATTAATCGATTTCCCGCAATCAAGGGGGATTGTATAACTCTGTAATGAGGTAACACAAAATCGCACACATCAATCTCTTAAATGATTGTCGGTTGCGTATATTTTTAGATTAAGTTATACTTAAGATATAAAGAACCAACTTAATTAATTTAATTTTGATTTTAATAATCTTTGGTATAAGCAAATACTTATTAACGGATTCAGGCAGTTTTCAGCTCTATTGTCACATATTTTTAAGCGAGCAATAATAATGTATGAAGCAGTGTCATATTTCGTGTTTACTTAAAAACGGGAAGTCCGACAGAAATAACATGTTATCAGTGTACATGTGTTTTGATTTTCCTGTTGCAAGACGTGAATATTCAATTGGATAAATTCCGAAGTTTTGCACATATACAAAAATACTATATATTGCTTGTTTGACCTCTGTTCTATGAAAAATGTATAAAAAAATTATATAGTGGAGAAGATATATCGAAAATAGAAAAAAAGACTATAAATACCTACTACCAAAATCGAAATTGCAGTCAGCAGCTACGCGACCACGGAAATACACTATTATCATACCCTCTGCACACACATAGAAACACACACATGATTTTCATGCGGCCATACGAGGGTTAGGTTTGAGGGCGGAGGGTTAGAGATAACCCCCGGGGGCAATTTTTACCCCATCATTTTACCCCACGTCGCCACCCACTCGAGTCATCATTCGATATTTGAATTAGTTATAAGCAATTTCGTGATTCCGAATTTGGTTACGTAACGCGATTTCGACCGTTCGAAATTGGAATCGAGGAAAATTCCATTTTCGAATTTTAAAACTTGGAAAGTTGCAGGTATTCGACACAGCGCGGCGTGCACGTCGGCTGTCACCCGACGTGACCATTTCGCCACGCAGAGGCACATCGTATAAGTTATTCGCCTCGGGGGAGTCGTGCGTTATTATGACATTAAATTTTGCCACCGATTTTTATTGCCGCATGCACTGTTCAACAGATTACGCGATATGTATCGCGTTTTACACGTTATTGGTTACAATAAATGTTTATACGTCATCTGATAATTATATTATTTCATTGGGCTTCCATTAAATATTATAAATACATATTTCCATATTGTATGATATGACATATTTAATATACTATTACTCGTTTATTAATAATGTAATTATGTTCATCTGTAATTTATAGACCATTATACACAAATGGAAGATTGAAACTTTTCTTACAACAATATTGATTTGTTAACGTAGGTTTGACACAGGTTTCCCAAACCGTATATTGACACATTTTACTAGCAATAATAATTGTTTTAATAAATCAGGACAAAATTAGTCTAATCTACACGTATTTAATTACAGGATTAACAAGAAATATTTTTAGTCCTTTTTACGTGTAGGTATTTTATTTGGCGCGAAAATAAGATGAAAATAAAATTTTAAATATCATAAAATCCACACGTATATTAAGGAAAATTTTATTTATATGAAGTTATCACTATATAGCATAACATGGCTATCTTCACACGCAAGTTCTAGATTGTAGACTAGGAAACGGGTATAACCAGGTATGTATACTCATACGACGGTGTGCTTCGGTCTCATTTGAAATAATTAATTGTCAACTGTTAAACTCAAAAACTAAACACGTCGAAATACGTTGTTTTAACATCACAATTGACAGTTGACTAAGTAGTCTTGAAGTTATTGACATGTGTGACATTAAATTAATGTCAAATGACAATTCTCTAAGATTACCTCTGCCTGCCTAATGCCTCTGCACACAAAAACAATATATATATACCAATATATTGTTTTAATTATTGACTTACGATGAAATAATGAATACCATAATTATTAGAAACTCAAAAATATGGGCTAAATGAGAAACATTCATTCGTCGATTATTGAAACAAGTTATTACAAACCAGCGGCATAAAATAGGCAGCCGACTCGATCATTTCACGAGCAACCGACCAAAATCGGACGATGAATAATAAAACCCGTATTCGCGGCCCACACATCGATCTGACCGCCTAAAGGGGAAAACTGCCGGCGATAAATTCGATTCAATATTTGAATGTCTCCGTCCCTCTCGCGCCGCCGCACGGGTCGACGTGCGCGAGCGGCGCGGCTATACGCGTCGCGGACGCGTACGTATAGTGCTAATTTGTTTTGACATATCTAAACGAACGACCACTTTTCCCGCCTACTAGTTGCGTTCGAGGGGTTCGAATTCGGAACCGAAAAAATATTGAAAATAAAAATTGGTCCTTATTCTCAAAGTCGCAGGGACGTCCGACGTTTAGTCCTCGGGGTGCTCTTTGTCGACGGTGGCGATCGAGTTTTCGCATATCTATTATGTTCTTTTTGGTTTCGATTTTTTTTTTTCGCCTTTTATGTTCCGGGGACGTGCGACGCCGTGGGGTGGCGCGCGCGTGCCGCCGAGATATTGTGCTGTGGGGTTGTGCGACGCCGGTACTATGAGGAATGTTCCCAATTCGAATCGATAACTTTTTAAATTTAGGGTTTTTGTTTGCGTCGTTATACAGACATTTCGATATAGGACGGTATGTATTAAAAGAGCTTTTATTGTAGATAAGAAGAAACACACTCGAATACGAGACAGACAAATGCACAGAATTCCGTGTAATACAAAAGTTGAGCCGAGTGGTTTATTTCAAGAAAGTTCCGAGTATTAAATTATAAAACATTTTTTCCTTCTGAAAGTATCTTAAATGACGTTAGATCGTTCGCTTGCAAACTTCTAAAACACAATTAACGTTATTTTTTCGTACTTGCTCGGATATAAATAAAAAACAACAAAATACACCAACGTAAGTAATAATAATAAAAGGATCATTTTTAACTTTTTAATAAATTTCTAACTCGCACAAACTACCGTGAAAGTCTTAATTTTCAAGGCCCTCAATCCGAAATAAACAGATTGTGAGAAAGCAGGTATTATCCGGTGGAACCATTGAAAGGAAAGCAAATCTAATCGTTATAGGTACAAAAATTTTGTTACATTTTTTGTTGTTACACTTTTTCCAAAATGTAACAAAAAACTGACTATAGACAAACAGTGTTACCGAAACAAAGAAATCCTCCGATGTCAGCGCACAAGTGCCGAGAGTTAGCAGTCGGATATTAACTAATATAATAGAATGCCACGGCAATAAAATGATAAAAACCTGATATATACAACAAAAAAAAAAAAACCGTCTCAAATGATACCCCTCTATATTGTATACAAAACGAAAAAAAATCAAATCTTTCATAAGTATTCAATTTTATTCAAAAATTCTGAAATTACTTTGTCATGAATATGAATATTTGCATTTAATACTTTTGCAACCACCTCTGTTAAATTTCATGTTGAAAGTAACAGCTGAGCAAACATACAGACATTGAAATCTCACCGTATTTTCTTCAATTTCGGTTGTCATGTTCCTGATCATCGTCCATTTCAAAATTCAATTACCACAATAAAACTGCCCAAGTGCGCAATCCGTACGAAGTTCTACGTAGGTATTCTTCAATTAAAATCGTGGGTAGACAGTTCAAGAAACTCTTGCTTCCGAATAGATTCCAAAAAAAAAAAAAGATAAAATCCATAAACCACAGACGTATATTTCACTTTTACTCACTCAATTCGCTTATCTGTAACACATCCTCACTCAGATCCGGTGGCTGTGGATCGGCAAATTGAAGGCAAATCGAATCATTAGACTGCTTAATACACGAGCCATTATACCGTTCTGACTCTACACGGGCACGTAGCTACCAACTCCCGCTCTTTGACGCATCCAAAGAGGATCACGGTTCCGAAAACGGTAACACGTAACGTCGCGGACGGGCGTCCGCTAATTGCGACGATACGCAACGCGCGGGGTCCCGGCCGGCGGTCACAATGCATAAAGAGCTCCATTGTGCGCGCCGGCGCCGACAATGGCGTGACTCACGCGCTGAGACAATGCGCGCCGGCCGAGGTTGCGTACGGACGCATCATCGTTGTCGTCGGCGCGCGCGCACGGGTCCCGGGTGACGGCAACGGCCACGCGAACGGGGTCGCGTCAGTTGACCGCCCGAGGCGACAGGAGAGCGCTGTGGACGTCTAGTGGGAAATGGGAAGAAAGTTAACGTTAATCCGGAATCGGCAATAATGAACAATTGAAACTAATTACGAGTTACAAGCTTTTACAAGAATTACTCAGTGTCATTAGAAGTTATAGACTCAGAGGGTTAATGAAATGATAGATACAATACTAAATCTGTTTGGAAAGCAAGTGAACGGTCCACATTGCTATTTCGAAATAGTAGATATGTTTAGGGCAGTCGCAAAGAGACGAAATGGAGTCCCGAAATTTAGAAGGCACTTCGAAATCGGAACAAAGAATTTAATTCTTGTCGTAGACTAAAAGAAGTCTTCAGTCAACTTGTTGACACGTTATCTCCTAAAGCGATAGAACTAATTTCAAACATATTCAATCAGATGACTTCTAAAAAATCGGCCAAGTGGGAGTCGAACTTTCGCATCCGAGGTTCCGTAGCAACGAATGAAATTACAGAATTTTCTCTAAATTTAAATGAAATGGATATCGCATTATTCTTATTAAATTTGGAAAAAAATATAATCTTATTATTAAGTCTAATGTAATTCTAATAACGATATATACCTGCTCCTATGCCATGTAATGGTGAGTATATGTATTGTTATTATTGATAAGTGATAATTATGAATATCTAAAAACTTATAAACAGATGTTCTTCAAAATATCATTGAATTTATTTATAAATTTATATTACTGTGATTATTTTCATTTTTTTTTAACTCAAGGTTCATCAGTGAGAAAGCGAATACACAAAGTTAACTTTGGAAACCAATAAACAATAATATAAACATATCAAAGGAGAAGTAAATTAATGAAGAACCTTCAATGAATTTAAAAAAAACACGCATCCAAAAACAATCCAGACAATGGAGTGCGTGAAAAATTATTTTTTTCTATCCAAATTTTATGTATGAAATGCCCTACTAAATTCTTTTTCCGTCATTTCCTCACATAGTCGTTGGCCGGTTGGCGTAAGACATTCGCTTGCACAGTTTCATAAGAATCTATAATTACAAGGCAGATGCGACATACTAACGGACAGACGAACAGGACGGACATAAGGACAGTAAGGTTTAGCCTTGACTACGAAACCCTAAAAAGCTCATTTCACACTTATATTCGTAGTCGACGCATTGTGTCATTTTAATGTGGAACATCAAAATATAACGCTAAGGGCGTTGGAAAACTAGCCGCCGAAAATTGCACGTCGAAGCAAATGCATGGGAATTTTCAACTTGCGAAGTTTACGATACATTGCGCACAGTCTCACGCGTCACATCCTACCTCAAGATGCTATCCACGAGATATAATCAACAGAACCGGCGCCCTTTCAGAGATCCGTAATTATTTATGCAGAGTAATTTCTAAGTGAATTTAGCCGCTCGCCGCGTCGTCGTGTAGCGTTCACAGGAAAATCGTCGTACAAAACCCCGACAGGCACCAACAACAGCATGACTCCCAAACCGCTAAATTGCATTATTCATTTATGCAAATAAGCATATTGGTCATCGGTGCAAACGATACATCAATAAGACTCACGTTTTTTTTTTGTCACAATCTCCGATATAAATAGATAGCAATAAGTCTCCGGTAACTGCGGGCGGTTTTGATTTAAAAATATTGTCGGTTGGTAAAAGATATCTTCATTAAACGTACGAACATATAATATTACTATGAATAGGTATACATACAAATTTTGTTGATAAAATGCAACCATGATTTATCGACAACGATCCATATTGGCATGTTTGCATCCAAGTTTTTCTTAAACACTTTTTTCAATCTAATTATTTTTTAATTCTGACAATTCCATTTCATAAATACAAAGTTAATAAATGTCATTAACGTTATTTATAGTTGAAGTGGTATATACGAAATATTACAATGACTATTAATACAGAAATATTTTATACGATTCAAAATATATGTGTATTTACACTTACTTTCACATTTTCAATAACCAGGGTAACGCACTTCCATTGAGATCTGAAACCAAATAAATACGCCGTTTAGTAAGTCGAGTGATATCATAAAATAATGTGTTTTTACAAAAAACTACACGAAACAATACGTTTTTGTAATTTCTGTCTGTTCATTTAACTATATGGGACGTTGTGTATTTTTTTTAAGAAACAATTAAGAACTCTATATAAATTACTGATTCTCTTTTTTTATTAGAGTTTCCGTTTTTAGACTTTCGAAAGCATAAGGCAAATCTCGAAGTCTTTTATTTCGTTACTATTTTTTGAAGAAAATTAAGTGCTGGTTAAAATATATATTAAATGTTTATCGGCACATAATAGAATATCGTATCATGATCAACTGACCACATTCATTGTGATTCCTAAGCGTCAACTTTTGCAAAAAAAATTAGAAGCAGAAGAAAATAACGAAATAATTAAAAAAATATATAAAACTACAGTTGAGAAAAAAAACGATTTTATATTTTATATTTTAGCTAGGCAGTTTGCCATAGTTTTCTTATGTTTCATTAAGGCTGATTTCACTGATTATGATCTTCAGCTCTGACTTTCGCTAAGTTTCTTTGTGTTATTACGCCAATAAGCCAAAACTGACGATATCGCTACCCAGCGAAGGAGGGGACTTCTCTTAACCATGCGTAATCCGGTTGTTAGTTATATTGACGCACGACTATAAATAACTAAAATCACCTAACCATTTCACCTTTATCACAAAAATCCAAAACAGTAGATGCAAATTTAATATGAAGTTTCGTGATCATGATAAAATCGAAAACTAAATCCAATTTTAAAATGAGCGAGCCGCCGTGATTTCAAAAGAAAAAAATATACGTACGAATGCAACAACAAGACGAGGCGACCGCAGAAGAATGAATAAATCATTTTCTAAATGCGAATGAGACAGAGGAATTCCGAAGACGGCATTAAAAAAAAAAAAAAAAACTGCAGTCGTCACAGCCGTTCTGGCGTGTCATCGATCTGCATCGAGCGCGCTGCATTCGACATTCAAATGTGGCGGGGTTTTTTGCGCGTAACCCAATTTGTGAGGTGTTTGTTTTTTTTTTATTCCATCGTTCGAAGTTCAAAATCCGTACGACCTTGCCACGCCTCGGTCAACTCGGGGCTGAGTAACCTAGGCGTATACTTCGGCAGCATTCTTGTGCTTGTTTCATTTATTTTTTTTTTCGTTGCGTTTTTTTGCCGCAGCGCCTAGCCCGAATTGTCTGTGGTTATAAAGCAATTATATTATTATAATCCGACCGCAGAAAATCATTATGAGCCGGCTGCGAATGTGTTTGATACGTATGGAGATAAATGCCTCGTGAATTTTAATATATAAGCGCCCGATTTTAAGACGGCAAGTTAACGTCGTAATTCTACAGCTTTAATTGTCCGTCTTATAAATAAATTAGGCCTTATAATAAGCTGAAGATTTAAGCAAAAGTTTCTCGAGATGATCATATTAATTCATAGGAAGCCATACTGTGAATTTGGTTGTAATGACGCAAGATTCGATCGTGTCACTCTTAGGTATTATCGTCTACACGACACTTTGTTTATTGAACACGCTTAGTCTTTATATCTCATAACTTACAAATTATTCAAATGACGGTGAATGTAAACGGCGTAGTGAAGGTCAAATAATCACACTCAATCCTATAGGAGATTTTACAATCCAATAAAGAAACACAAGGAGAAAAATTCATTACCAGAATTGAGCCCGATGCTTCAGATTTTAAATAAGATTCTTGTCTGCTACGCCTCAGAGCTCTTCTTGTATTGGGGGCCATGTTATAAACATAATTTTTTTACACTATAACATTTTTTATTTTAAAATTCACAAATCTGAATTTTAGAATAAAGAATTAAAAAAGAAGCACAGAATAAGTCGATTCGTTGATCTAAAATGATAAAGAAGAGTGAGCAAAGAATACTTCAATGTATGTAGATTAATTATGTAGCATTTAATTTATTCGGATGCGCATTTTTCAACAATGGCAATTTAGTAAAATGAAAGATCTTTTAAATTAAATAATAAAAAGTGCTTTTAAAGGTTAAAGTACGAAATCAGTTCAGTGACAACGATATGATAATAGTTATAAACGTAAATTTATAATAGCATAAAACCCATTGTATATAACAGTTTTATCGTTGCGATATTAAAATTTGATGTCGGAATTTTTGTGGCACAATTTGATAATAACTTTAATAGTTACTTAAAAAAAACCGCATTTCCGTCTGTATGAACTAATAGCTTTAATGAAGAGTATATATACCTAATATTTTATTATTTCACTCTTGATTCTGAAACCGTAAAGGAGGATGATGAAAATCAACATCGGCGCAGACGAAGTCGGAGTACGCGCTTATAGCGATACGCTTAACGACGGAAGTCACATGGTGGCCGTTGAAAACAAAAAAGTGGAAGAGCCAGGTTCTTACGGTTTGAAAATAAAACGTAAACACAATAAATACCGCAGAAGGTGAACCGCGTCAACGTAAATCGTAAATCGTGTTGCTTCTCGTTTCTTCGAACGTCATAAAATCTACACTGTATAATGTAAGTATTTCTCGTCGAGCACTATCGGAGCACTGGACAAGAACAATGTTGTCGCTACCAAACTAGACGGTGCCGAATTCTAGCCCTGACTAAGAACGAATTGAGTAACGAGTGCTCAACTTAACGGAATTAGGGTGTTCGTTAGCCCTTCACACTGAAATACAAAAATATGTGAGGCAATGGGACGATTGAAGACTGACACAAAAAGTATTGTCACAAAAAAAAAAGAATTATTAAAAACTATATGTAACCGACGGAATATTTAGAAAAAAAATTAGCATCGGTACACCTGGACGCTTTAGAAATCCAATTGACGTAAGTGTGAAATGTATGCAATACAGAAAATAAGACATTGAAATAACATTATCACCTTATTAGATTCGTTATAGTACACTGCAATGCCACGGGTGCATTGACCCGGCTCACGCGTCCTACGTACAAAACCCGACAACGGCCAGGGCAGACCCTTTTTATTCTCTGATGAGTCACGTTTGGAGGCGATGATTCCACCTTTTTTTTCATATAATACGCGAAGCGATCAACGAACGTTCACCGTCGTTTCGTCCTTTGATATTATTTAAACAATACAGTCTGCTTTTTTTTAAGGTTACATAGTAGTTTTTTAAAGTACATTCATTATTATCTCGACTGTGATAGCTCTATTTGTTTTTCACGAAGAAGAACTCGCGCCTTCTAAGTGTGAGGAAATTTGTGTAAAGAAAAAAAAATACACTAAAGCCTAGAAATATTTAAATAACAATAAGCTTTAGATATTTATTCAATAACAGAAATTTAATATTTCGAAAAATAGGTTTAAAAATAATTTATCCCGTTCTTTTGCTTCTTATATTTCTAATTATGAATTCTTTTTAATTTTAAACAATCATATACGACACCTAACATTGCCGAAAAATTGGCGCTTACTGATATTAATATTATAATATCGCAGAGTACTTGTAATAAATATGATATAATAATAACCAACGGAACCTAGAGTCTACAGTCGACGCGCGCTTGCCCTTTGTCGTTTCGGCGTGACAGTGTTTCGAATCGATTCGTGCCGTCCGAGTGAACAAACTTTGTTCGCAACAAACACGCCGAACGACAACGACCGGCGCGTTCGCAAAGTCAAGCGGAGTCGTCCTCGTAAACACGAGACTCTCTGCGCCCGCGTCGCCTTTTATCGATTTATATTTTCGCGTGCTGTATTTAATTACAATAAAAAAAAATAAAACAAAAATATAGACAGTCTTGGGTTAAAATTCGATGTTTATTGCAACAATTATTTGTATATAAACGCGTCGACGCATACGACGCCGCATCGGGCGTCGCGGTGTAGTGTTCTACGCCTCTGTATGCGCGCGCATCGACGCTCGGTATGTGTTTTCGAACGAAGCAGATGTCTCGGGCGCATAGTACGAGTATTGAACTATAAAAATAAAACTATCTAGTGTTTATTTATAATAAGGTATCATAAGCGCAGTGCTTTTCGACGGCCACACGTCCAGAACAAACGTGAGGCGCGGTGGCCGAGGCCGAAGGCGTAGCCTTCGAACGAGAAGGTGCGCGGTTTGATAGGTTTTTCAAATTGAGCCAAATAAAACCAATCTGCGCCGTGCTGCGATAGGCACTATAAGCGGTACAGGGTGTTGTCGGTGTGTAGGTGGCGATGGGCAAGTTAGCAGTCGCGAACTTGAACTAGACCAGCAAGGCCTAACTCTTAATCTGAAATTAAGAGAATGCTGGAGGTTGTCTCAACAAATGGAGCGATAAAAATTTTAGACGATACATTGAAAAAAAAACAATATTCTAAAGAATAGTTTTTTTTTCTAATCATTTTCTAAAGAATACAATCAAACTATGAAAAAAACGTTTTTTTTTTCATATACACTTGCTGACTTTTTTTTTCGTATTTATCAAATACCTAAAAAGTTTCATATAAGAATTTATCATTAATTGGCATCAAACTTCATACATCCATCGGAGAAAGCTGAAAACAACTTTAAGAAGAATTCTAAGAAGCATGATAAAATTATCAAATCTATAACTTTGGAAATTTCCGAGTCATTGGTGTTTTATCTACGAAACGGCCGGTTAATAGCACAAAATGGCGTCGATAGATAAACTAATAGGTGGGTCTATTTTAAAACAATTACGAGATTTACGCACCAGAACGTTTCCATACCGGCTCTACTAAATTGAAGATAAAAAAAATCTACACGTTCCAGAATAAGCCGTTGGAAATTCGTGTCTTATGAGTAACATCGCCATGAAGTTAAGAGCGTGGTCCCTAGGCCGTATAAATATTCTCATCTCAAAATCGTGTATCGGTCGCACTGTGCTATACATTTATTTATGTTTGAAAACGGTGTTGAGTAGTGCGAATTTATTGAGTATTTGATAAGAAAAAGAAAATGCTTAGGTACACTTTGGGTTTGATACATATTTAGATACTTCACGCTGCAAGTCATTTATATAATATGGACGAAATTTGCGCAATCATTGAAATAATCGTAAATAGATATGTATTTAATTTTATTATGGCAGAATTTTTGAGATTAGGAACGCATCTTATTACAGTATAATCTTGTTGTAATAACATTTTGTACTTTTTCACAATTAAATAATTGCCGAACATACAAAATCAATTGCTGTATAATAGTTTAGACATTTAAATAACATTATCAATGATTTCTGAGGCGCAATATATTAAATGTAATACATTATGTATCAATTTAAAAAATAAATAAAAACAAAATGTAGATGTGAATTTTGCAACCTGTTGTACGAGTTTACGTCGGCGGGTGGTGTTGAGTACACTTTTATGAATGTCATTGATCGATATTGCTCCTGCTGGTGATCCATGTGTGAGAGCAGAACATTATTTGTATGTCTAAAAGTCAAGGATATTTAAAGACCGTACCATGTACAGGTGTGTGGTCTCTGTCTACGCTTCTGAGAGACAGGCGTGACTTTATATATATATAAAGAAGAATATTGTCATTATTCAATCACAATGCGAGATGTACTCGACGCTCTTTATTGATATTCGCGATTCTTAAAACTCTATAAACGCTGCGCTCTTAACAAAGTGTTTCTTTGCGCATACCTTCTGCAAAGTCGTGCTCACAAAAACAATGGTCACCTTTAGATAATTACGTAACCATCAAGGTCGCTGTCGCTCGCAGAGACATTGAACTTGTGTTTTGTATTTGCAGAAGGCATTACAGGATCTGCTTACAGCGCGTGAAATCCGTGCAGAATTCACCACAATAGACACAATAACAACGACGGCAATATTAAATATAATTACTTTCATACATATATACGCTTACACGATGTACTTTTCTCTTGTAAGATGTCTCTCGAGTAGATGCAGCGAGGAAGGTAATTCTAAAAATATTTCAATGGATTAATTTGATTTCATATTAAATAAAAAAATATCATAGATAAATGTCAGTGACAATTTTTCAATGTATAAATATTTTTTTTATAATGTCTCACTACTAAGAATGTCACTAATAATAATATGATTAAATATATGTGTAATCACCAATATAAATCCATAAGTATAAATACAGAACCACAGTGTTAAATTTTCCAGTTTATATCAATATTTATTGTTTTAGTGAAAGTATGTATACATAGGTTATGATCTCGAAACATCTATGTTATATCATACAACTATACGGATTATTATAAAATAATTCCGTTTGTGCAATTTGGATTATCGTCATAATGGGCGTCGAGTAACCTATGCACGACAAAACTCATAAATCTCGAGTTATTTATAATTCTAATACGTAACGCCAAAATATAAACGTATTATTTCCTGAATATATTTAAATGGCGTTCAATAATATAGGTATACACTTTGTATCGAATGATGCAACATCCGACCGAGTTTCGTCATCGGATACCAGTTTACTCATTTCCATATAAAAATACGAACTGGAACAATCGACTAACGCTCAACTGGATCGAGATATCGAGCTGTGCCACGGCCGCAAGAATGAGTTCATAAATTTCTGTCCAAAGTGGGTATACCACGATTTCGAAAAGAAAACGCGGACATAGGACCTTTTAAAAACTTTGCCCGTGCTCGATGTGCCGACGCTTGGATAGCGCGAGGACGCGTCACTTATAGTCAATCTATAGAATATATTTTTGCCACGTGCCATATAGAAAATCAATATCAATACGAATGGAAAATGTTAATACCTGCCCTGGCTCAAAAAAAAATTGGAATGTATTCATTATTTGTTAAATTTTATATTAGTATGAAATTTATCAATGTAACAACGATCTCATTGGTAGTAATAGTTGTTTCAGATTCGAATTAATCTGTAATTACTTCAAAAATTTATTGACGTAATTTCTGAAAGAATTGTACAAATTGTACGTCATCAGTTTCAAGGAAAATAAATCCGAAAACATTTAATGGTGTTCCTATGCTATGTACGACCACCGACTGGACTACGTAATAAAAATAAATCGAATGATAAGCGTATTTTAACTTTAAGTATAAAAAACGCTTTTGCAAGGAAATCGACGAAGGACTACCTTATGACGTCAAGCGCACGTTAAGCGCAGCATAGCTCTGTTTATGAGTTGAATGGTTCCAACCAACAAACGGCGATATAGAGGCGAGAGATAGAAATATATTACTATATAAACCTTGACATTCGATCAACCAGGAAATTCCGAGGAAAATCGACATCGTGGTAACCTCAGTCTCGAGTATCGGAGCGTTATCGGCGCCCGATTAAATTAAAAATGTACATTTATCGCCGCTCGAGGAGCAAATCACGTTTTCAGATTTCATCACATTCCAAGAATAACCCCCCGCACGGAGTTCAACGCACCGATCGACATTTCAAAACAGGCCAGTGAGTTTGAAGTCGTCCGAGAACACGTACACGCACAAAAAACATATCAGTTGGCGGTGATATTTGTTTAATCCAAAGCTTATGCATATGCCCGCCTATGCGCATGCGCATTCTATTTGTATGGAAACCGGTCCTTTCGCGCTTCGAACGCACGTCGTCACGTCAAACACAAACAAACACGACACCAGAAAACACGTAAACACACAACAGCTTAAACGTATTAAAAGTTATAAACACGCGAGTATCCCACGCTGTGTTTTCGAAAAATCGTTGTTTATAAAATGAAAAAAAGGATAAAAATCGTTTTTTTTTTTTTCATTCTTAGTAGACCGGTTGCAGCGGCAGGTGCTGTTAAGGTTAAATAGGGATGGTTTTATGTCATATGTCGTCTGCTTGAAAACATTTAATGAAGAGAGAAATTGTATACCATTAAAGATCAATTTGAGAAACTATAAAGCTATTCATTTTATAATGAATATAAATTGCTTATAGATCGCGGACATTAGATTACGTCGTTCCGATGAAACAACTTCATTAATAAAACATTAAAATTATTATAAAATTTATATTTTATTTTATTATATACAACACGTTAATTATTTAATTCCGTCGTAGAAAACCTAGTCGTAGTTAAACAAGTACTAGGTATTTAGTTTGTTGTTAGCAATAAAGAAGTTTTGTCTTTTAAATCAATTACTGTAATTAAAATATTGTAAACCTTTAAACGCAATAAAATTTGAATAATGGCTATTTTTTATATATATTTTTACAATTACTATTAAAATATTAAAAATACAAATTTTTGTCTAGGCTAATCTCGACAATTTTCGTACTTTTGGTAAGCATTGACTTTCTTTGAAAATTCATTTAAAATTAAAAGAAAAATAGATAAATACCCAAATTTTATTATTAAAATTTTGAGAACATTTAATACCGTGTAAATTAGGAAATGCACAGCGAGAAAAAAAAATATTATGGTTTCATAAAGACATCTGAAATATCTGAAAAAGTATATGAATTTTATTATCTAATTAAAAATAAAACATTAGTTAACTATTTTAAGCCGTCGGTTACGAATGTTACAACCGTATCGGTGAGGAGGGTCGTTATCGGCGCCCACGCACACCACGCAAAGGTGGAGGGTTAGTTCTGAAGCACCTAAATTTTAAATAAAAAAGTGGGAGGGACGTATGGGACTGGGTCGGGGGCGGAGCTAAAATCCTGTAGAAAGTTGAAAGTTTTAAGACTGAACTTAATTAATCTTGATAACTTAGGTAAAATCTGTTAATTGGATAATTATAATTTAAATGCCATGTGATAAGCAAAGCAAATTTTGATAGATAACTTTTCAAGTTATCTATCATAAAACGTCCATTATAATATCTAATGATATATATATGAAGCATAAAATAAGTTTTCTGATATAATGTTGGACAATGCGGAATGTGATTTGGTTCACATACGAAATTGGGCAACTCCTACATAATGTCATACATCAATACATTAATTAAATCAAGAACACACAAAAAGAATTTTGTGTATACTTGATTCAAATAAAATTCGCTAATAAAAAAAAAATATGAACGCGCAGCGACAACAGTCACTTATACGGTTTTTAATATTTTAACTAATTTTAATTTTGATCATAATGGCTAAATGGAGTATCCCATTTTTTATACAGACAAGTGGTACCAGTGTACCGCGCAGATCTAATCACAAATTTACAAACAAACTGCTCGACCGGAAATCCAAACTAAAATACTAATATCTTTGTGAAAAATAAAAATGATAAGTTAATTTGCTTGTTACTCATTTACATAGCAAATAAAAGCTAACGCGAGCTTAACTTGTATAATATATTTAGTTAAGAGCTATTTACAAGTCGATAAGAGTACCGTAATTGATACCGATGTTAGATGGGGCACAATCAAGTTACCATTTTTTTTTTTTACCTGAACCCGTAATATGATCATCGATAAATAACAGTATACTCGACGATGCGACGGCGTAAATTTATTTTCTAAATCATCGGAGGTGAATTCGAGCTTCAACAGAAATATCGCATTAAATTTAAAAAGACAGAATTAACCCGCGGCGGCCGCCGAGGCATAAGCCCGTTTGTCTATCGCCATAGCTCATGATTTCTTTGAAACATTGATTGCCGTATCGTAAATTACTGAGAAAAATACACTCGAAAGAATATAACTTTAATACTCGAGACCCGTCGCCGGACGCTGCGCGTTTGTGCTGCGCGTGAGTTCATTAGAGCGTCGTTAAATACTATTAAAATAAAACTTGTAGCTTTAGTTCTCGGACTAGCCAGCGAGCGGCGCATTGCTTATTTTTTTTAATTTGTAATAAATGTACCTACAGAGCAAAATTAGAACTTTACAATATTGAAGTAAATCGGAAACAATTAATTGAATAAAGATTTCATAATTGGGTTATATATATGTATTTTCTTCTTTATCTTTAAAGTATCGTAATTTGAACACTTCAAAATATTATTACGTTTCATAACAACAGTTTTAAAACTTTCATTAGTAAAAATCATATTTAATAATAAAAAAAAATTACTAAAGTTACTAACGGAATTAAAAATAAAACAAAATTGTGTCAAATGTTTTGTAGAAATATGTATCTTTTTTAAACAATTATTCGTAAAAAAATATTTTTGTTTCTAATGTAAAGTTTTGACTAGTTTACACTAATTAAAATAACATGTAATAATAATTTTAAATTTCACACCAAAACATCTGCCATTAGGTAACATCATTTCTTGTGCGCTCTATGGTGCATGTAAATAGTGTTCTGTAATATTATCTGTGATAGTGTTATGTAATATTGTCTGTGATAGTGTTCTGTAATATTGTCTGTGATAGTGTTCTGTGATATTTAACATAACGAAACGGGTTGTAGTCATTTACTTTATCTACATAAATCCGACAAAACGCATTGTTAATTCGAATTTTGTGTAATATGGATATGGGTTGTAATAAGTTATTTGTTTCAATGTTTCAGGGGCATATTAAAGACAAATACAAGTTAAAAAATTATTTACAACATAAAAAAGGATTATATCAAGGCTTAATGTATATATTTTTTTGTATTTCATTATAATTTTTTTAATAACATATTCTGGGACAAACGAACAAGCGAGGCACTAGAAAAGTAGGTGGTCAGCCAGAGAAACCACCAGTGTGTCGCCAGCCTCTTTTTGAGTAGGAATAGTATTGTGATTGTGAGGGGAGTGGGTTGATCAAGGCAGGAGTGAAGTGATGGAGGAGACAATGGTATGATGGATGGGAAGGAAGCTCACCATGACTCTCACTCATTGGACGAAATACAACAGCGGAAACTATTATTTCACGGCTGTTAATAGTCATTTAATAAAGGCAATAAGATTTGAAATATAGAAAAAAAATAGATATCTAACAAAAATTAAAAAAAATATATGTTGCAGCATTAGGTAATCCACGATACTGTCTAATTTTTCTGATGAAGCCAACTTCCAAAATTTAAAGCAACCGGTTCTCAAATATGGTACAAATTGGATAAACAAATTAACTCGACAATATACGTGTATGGATGATCTCAAGAATGTATCATTAAGAGATAATAAATTACAAAGATAACATAAATTTTATCAACAATTTAGTTTAGACTAATTATTTCTTAGTTCAGCATTAATCTTAAAACTATCCGGCGTGAACCACTTAGCGGAACGGACTTATAAATTTTATCAAACGAGAGACTTGACATTTTAGACTGGCAGCTCCAATTTTAAAGTCGCCACGACATCGCTCTATCACTAACAATAATTCACTCGAGCATGGGATTTCTATTTAGGGTAATAAATTATTAATTTCATAATAAATATATCAAGATATATTTAAATCAAATGACCCCAATACTCTAAATCTACAAAACCGTGTAAAAAAAAAAATAAGCCTTTTTTTTTTATTTCGTCGCATCGTTCAAAAACTTATACGGCTCAAATAAGTAAACAAATAGGTTTAACCTAGTTCTCGAGTCGGCCGTGGAGTGGTTAAAAAAAGCCCAAAGTGAAAAGCCCAACGATACCTGCGCTTGAATACGAGCCGCGTGGTCCCGTCACTCGACCGAGCTTTTGTTGAGGTGCCGATACACCTGGGCTAAATATCAAACTGATCTACTTTTTTCGCTCACTTCAGAATAGGGGTTGAAACGTGACTTTAAAATTCGAGGTGGGCGTGCAAGTTTTTTCGAAAACGATTTCCGAAAATCAAATTTCGTAAATTTCGTGATGAGTACTGATATACTTTTACCGCGACTTAGTCTATTATGCGTATAAAGTGTTTGATGACGTAGAAAAATATTAGATCACCTTAAACATTCGTTGTAAGCGCTTTTTGATCGGTAAGTCAGCTTTGTTTCATTTAAGACCAATAAATTGTTTATAGTTGCTAAAGGTTTTGTGACCAATGTTATATAGATCCGTATCACAAAACTTAATAAAACGACAAACTAAGAAAAAACTCGGGCTCATGTAAATATAGTTATTATTGCAAATCGAATTTTTGCATATGTTAATTTGTTCCCTCTCCTATATCACGTAGTATCATAAAATATTATATTATACATTGATCAAAGTACTAAACTATTAAATAGCATTAAAATGGCACAAATGAGGGACGAGAAATGGCAATTTTTCTTTTGAAAATCGAGTGCGAATTCTTTTTAATTTTTAGCGTACATTTTTTTTTGTAAAGAAATGTACATTTTTTTTTTTGTAAAGAAATTACGTTCTGAGATATCTTATTCCACCTCCTTGATGTCAATTTGATGTTTCGGTAATACGAATTTACTCCATTTTACTAATATTCTTCATTGATTAATAATTGCATATTCAAATTTTGACCTTACAAGTCTTTTTAGGAACAATGACCTCCATTAGTATCGAGCCAAAACTTGTTAAATCAGTTTATAGTTTATCAACAACCACTAATTTATAATACCAATTATCAAATCTCTATATAACTTTGGGAAAAAAGATCGTGAAAGAAGTTTGTTAGATGTCTAAATGTTACAATCCTTTTTCTTGTCTATTAATGTGATGTTTATTTCTGAGCTATAAATACGAACCATCGTAACATCTAACTCGTCTATCTTTAATTTATTAAATAACTAAAATGGATGCAATGAACCTACAAAACTGACTAGATTAGTATTTAAATTATTTCACAAAAAAATAAACATTTATTTTACATAATGTGCAAGTTACTAAATATCTATTTTTTAGGAGGTACGCGAATCAAATATGCGTCTCATTTCATTCTATTAATCGTCACGTAATTTTATACGTTGTCAATAATTGCATTTGATTTAAATTTATTATGTGACTAATAATACATTTATATTAACATTAAACAAGCTCAAAATTTATACGAATTATTATATAGTATTTAAGTTTGATTAATATTAAGTCATCTATTGTAAATAGACGATAGTTAATAAACAATATTTATTAATGGATTTAGACGTATAATCGACTGTGTTTTCCTTTAAGAGACCTAACACATTTTTTTTTATTATCCATAGACAATAATAAACAAGCCCGATGCCCGTGCACCGCAACATTTAGCTCGTGGCGTGAGTTTCGAAAGGAACGTGTTATTTACATTTTTTTCCCTCCGAAATGCTAAAAAAAAAAAGGGGAGAAGGAATACAATCGTGCGCACACCAAATGTCTCCGGCGTCCTAAACAGGTTGGTCCAGTTACTTTTTCATTTCTCAAGCGTGTGTTTTCGACGACCGAGTGGGGAAACGACACCGTAGCATAAATACCGTGGGATACGGACATTGGTTTAATAAAACTGCGGTTATGGTAGTATGAGTGGAGCTCAAAATTTGAATCGTATCTCATTTCAGCGCATTCGATTGGACAGGCGAGGGGTACGGCCACCAGTATATTAATATCCCTAATATTTCGCTTAAGCACCCACATTGTTTTAAATATGCATATCTCGTGGTGAATACGTCTAAGACTTAAGGATAAAAGCTCTGAGCCCGAACGTGGAAATGTTAATGTTAACTGGGTAGTTGGTACGGCGCGGCTATGCTAATGCTATATGCTGTTATTGTTGTTGGCTGAGAATATTGATTTTATTTGTTTTTTTTTTGTTGTGCTATGGTATGGATGTAAAAACTGAAAATCCAAAAATGTTCAAATAATCCGAAACTTCATATTTATTACTCTACGAGTTTGTCTACATAGGGTTTAAATATTATATAAACATGAGCGCCATTAACAACTTTTTATTCTTGAAAAATCGGCATCAACTATCTTCAATTATACGTATTTTTGACTCGAATTCGTTTTTATCACACGCCTCATGAGCACCTATACAGTGATATTCTAGTGGAAATATAAATTCTCTGAAGTAATAATTGAATTATTTTTATAATAATTTTATCACATAAATTATTATGAATGTTTATCAAAGAAGCGATCTCTCGTACACACGTAGTTTAATTGTGCATACGAAACAAAAAAAAAAATGTCACCGCATAATAAAAGATACATATTTGATAATGATAAAATAAAACGCCATTATAAATAACAGGTGCACAATTAATTACTTATAAAGGAATATCAATTAGCATCGGGATCCTTATCGTGTGCAAGTTACAAGAGGACGCTGCGAGCTTATACATCAAGTAGATGTAATTATTTGATAGCACAACCCAGGTTAAGCTGGCTTAATTGTGCCGCGGTCAATTAACGAGTTAATTTCGTGCCCGAGACGCCGGTGAGTAATGGCATGCATTATTTTATTCGTTCTAGATAATGTAATGTTTGTTTGTATTAATCGCTTGTGAATTCAATTTTAACAACTCGCAAATATTATTTCACACGGCATCGTAGAAATCGAACGTACTTAAGGACATCAATTCGTTACCGCCCAAATCGAGAAGAAAAAGAAAGAAAAAAAAATGCGTGTAATTTGTGTAGCATTACATTGACCAACTTTACCATCAGACTGGGAGAGTTCTAGAGTGCCGGGATCGACTAACGCCTGTTCAGCGTGAGGATTACGGCACATGCAAATAAAGGGCATTATTATAGAACACTGCCCTTTGAAAGATTTTTATGTTCAACAAATGCTGTTGCTGTTGATGACGACGATATGAAATAAATATTGTCGATCATATATAATGTAAACATTAAGGTCGGATGTGAAATTAATGGATTATAGAACCTTACGGAAACAAAAGACTTTTCCGATCTCAACCTATTGTATCATTAATATTCTATATATATTTACAAAAAGGAAAAAAATCTATTTATTTTTGTATTAATCATTTAATTTAAACATTTAGATTTCCTTTTTTTTTTTTGGATCGATCATATTCGCACAAATAAAAATTACAAAATCATATACGATTTTTTTTAAAAAACGACATTTACTATAAAATTGATGGAAATGCGCGCGCGCACATACGAAACGGTTGCTGGTATACAAAAAATTGTAAAACAACTGCAACGTATCGTTCACGGAGGGGGTACACGTCAAACGGCCACGCCTCGCGGGGGCGCCGACCCTCCATTCTTCCCTCCTAGCCTCTAACTAACACTACAACTATAAATAGTATATAAAACCATTACAATTACTATACGAGTTCTTCAATTTCACATTAGCAATATGAAGCTTCTTATTGTTATTGTACAATGTTATATAAACAGCTGTTTATTTTTCTTTAATATCTTCAACATTAGATTAGGTTTGAGGTTAAAACTGCTCAACCACACGATACGACACCAATAGTGTCAAATTCGTGGCGTCGCACCCTTTGAAACCTTAAGTTTCTATACCGTTTTACATACATTATCGCTCGCGTTAGCTTTCTTTAGCTGACCTGCTACACAATATATGCATAATATATAGCTTTATATTTTTATAAATAACAATGAGCGAAATTAAATTTATTTTCTGATTTGGTGTTAATTCAGTTTAATTTTTTCTCCTTCTTTTGTATTTGAATAAAATAAATACATAGAGATAGAAGTACACGTGTAGGTAGGTAAAGCACTGGTTTTTGGAAGATAATTTAAAAAATGTACTCAACAATACATTGGAATAAATGGACTTTCCAATAATACATACAACTGTGTATCATATCAATGTATGATACACTGTGTTTGTGGCAACATTATTCACACAATGTAATTTTCTGCGGTTGTTACAAGTACAATAAAGTGCTAAAACAAACTTCAAGAGTACCTACAACACTGAAAGTTAATAAAATATACGGATTTACGCGTTAAAAATATTAAAGTACGAACTGTACGTCTTGTTTCAAAAAAGATTTGTAAGACTGAAAATATTATTCTTATAAGATTTTCTGATTATGAAAAAGATTTATCATTTTACAAATAATTTGCAACAAAAATTTATTTCAAAGTAAAAATTAACAATAAAACAAATAAAACCATTGAATATGAATGTAGAATACAGCAGAAGGTCCTAACATTTCTTTAACATTGCCTTTAACTTTTTATCAGGCAATTTTTATTTATTCATTTGTCCGAAACACATTTTTAATGGAGGCCTGACAGATTGAACTGAAATATTATCTAGTAGCACAATCGCGTGCGCATAATAAATGGATGTTGTCAAGAACCAAAAAAAAATTATTTGCACTCTAAAACTCTCGTATGCACTATAAACATTTTCATCATATCACTGTTGTCAAATAAATTGGTTACTAAGAATGATTACAACCTATAAGCAGTTCGTACGTCCGTATGCATCTAAAAATATGTAGGTGGATTAAGGAGCTAGTCGAGTGAGTTTTTTCTACATAACGAATCAGCACTGAAATAAAAACCAGAATAGACACCTTTCTTACATCGACGTCGATAATAAAAAAAATAAGTATTCAATAATATGAACGTAAAATAAAAGGCTTTTTGAAATGGATCTAAACATGTCTGTGATTGCATCATACAAAAAAAAAAATAAGCTGCGCACACAATTCTAAAGCGTATGCGCCGATGGTATCGCTCCGCCGCGAGCAGGACCCGTTCGATGTATGTATCCGATAACGTCGTATCGTCGAAAGCTCGACTCAATTAAGTCAAAGTTTTAATTAACGCTCCATATGAAATATGAATTGGAATACGTCGACGCCGTCGCCGATTTCAATTACAATCCGA
Organism: Eumeta japonica; assembly: GCA_005406025.1. Taxonomy (NCBI): domain Eukaryota; kingdom Metazoa; phylum Arthropoda; class Insecta; order Lepidoptera; family Psychidae; genus Eumeta; species Eumeta japonica. Next base: position 250,306 of record BGZK01000225.1, read on the forward strand.
CGGACGTTTCATAAAATAAAACCGGACGACGGCCGTCGGCGTCGTTTTATTTGAATTTGAAGTATCGCGACGGCGCACAGTACGAGAGTTAAAACACGCCGATACGCGACACGATCCGTCTTGTGACTTATCTAACGATTTGCATATCGCCGCCGCCGTATCACGACCATCGCTATGCGTGAGATGCACATGACGTTGACTCGCAAATTGCTACCTATTCGAGGCCGGAGCACCGTAGCGCCATCTATCGCGATTTGTTCGGTGCAGGCCGCGGGACAGTCCATATTGACGGGGTATCAAGGATTACTTAACACTTCTTCGTTTTTTTTTTCGTCGATAATTCACGACTCTGTTGCTTGACCGTGACAGATTTCAATATGATTAATCCGAGTAGACTGTTATCACATTCACGTTTACTTTAAATGGTGGATTGACAAAGATCTTCCGCTCGGATAGTCACAACCCTTTACTCGATCGTTGCTTAACACAGAAAATAAATACAAAATGATAAATAATAAAAAAAAGAGATTGTGTAGAAAAATATGACCGAGGACAATATTTAATCACAGAATTTTGTAAAATACACGGTCACATCTGGACGGTGGCAGCGCCGCTCGAAGTTCAAAAGCCGTTTACGGCGGCCCACACAAACGGGCCACTCCACCCGTAAATCAGAGCGGTCACAGTTCGACAAACTGCGTAATGATCCATGATGCCCCGTCACGGGCATTAAGACCATAACCGGACACATAGAAGTCACGGCGTGCGGGTGTTCACAAACTCTTTCTCGGGGCCCGTTAATTAACTATGTTCCGGACATCACTTCGACGTTTAATACGCTCGTGTTGTATCTTAGGTCGAACTCTATCGAGAGATGTGCTATGGACGGGACGCCGTTACTCGTGTGACAGGCACGTGAGCTGAGGTCGATATAGCTAGGTTAAGTTACGAGAGATAGGTTACTATCTTTTCTTTTTATCTTATTTGAGTACGTCTTATTTAAGAGAGTAAATTGTTTGACATGAAATAGCGACTTACGCCCTTCCACAAAATTTTCAATCAGATCAAGGAGCTAAGTAGAAACAAATTAAAAAAACCATGACACGTTATGAAACAAAGTTCATAATTTGTCAACTCGATATTTTAAATTTGCAAATGCTTTATCCGTAACTTTAATATGCACACGAAAAATGATGTAGATATTAAATATATATATATATATTTTTTTTTTTAAAAGATGATGTAGATATCAAATATATCGATATATATATTTTAAAAAAGATGATTTGATTTAATTGTTGCACTACATATTATGTAACACATGTAAACCTTAATCTAGTTTTTTATTTGAATTTTACTATATTTTCTGTAGATCAGTTTGCCAGTCGGCAAAGGCCTCCTCAAACCTTTTTCCACACATGTCTTTCTTGAGCCACTCTTTTCCATGTGACGCCTGCCACTTGTCTTAAGGAAAAGAGGTAGACCACAAAAAAGATGGGATGACCCCATCTTTTTTGTGGTCTACCTCTTTTCCTTTTACCTTCTCTAGGATACCATCGTGTCACAATTTTGCTCCATTTGTCTTCTTTTATCATATATGCCTTGCACATCGTCACTTAAACCTTCTAATTTTGCATGTTATGTCTATAACCTTCGTTTTGCTTCTTATTACGCGGTTTCTCAGTCGGTCTGACTTTTTCGCATACATCATGCTCTTTTCCATTGCGTATTGGCATGTTGCAAGTTTGCTAGTCGTGTTTTGTAGTAAGGTCCATGTTTGGCTGCCGTACAGGAGAAATGGTAGTATGCAGGTGTTAAATAGTTTGCTTTTTATATTCATATGAAAGTTTTTATCTTCCATAATCTTTTTCAAACCTCAGTAACTTCTCCAGCCATTGGTTATTATTTTTTCAACTTTTTTGTGCATCGGATTATCATCGGTTGTTAGCTGTTCCAGGCAAATATATTCACCTGTATAATCAATTTGGTTATTTCCTCAATTTACAGTGATCCTCTTTCCGTTTGTGATACTTTGTTTTTTGGGTTAATTTTTAACCCCACCTTTTTGCTTTCCGTCGCCAGTTCGTTTATCATTTTTGTTATGCTTTCAGGGGATTTCACAATATCATCTGAGAATCTCAAATGAGTTAATGAGACACCGTCCACATTGATACCGAGATTTTCCCAATTAAGACCTCTGAATATTGATTCTCGTACCGCCGAGAATAATTTTGGTGACTAAATAAGTAAATTTGGATTTGCACATTGTGTACTTCTCACTAAATGTAGAAAATATCTAAACGTTACTAAAAAAATATTAAAACTTTTATAGTATTTTTTGTATCATATATTTTTTTAAAAAAATTGTTTTTTTTTTTAGTAAAATCACTACGAGTACGTTTCGAAACAGCGTTAGCCACTCGGTTAACTTTCAATTACAAATTAAATGTGATAACAAATCTCATAAAAAAGAAGTTAGTAACAAAACAGTAATGGAAAAGCCGTAGTGTAACTAATTGATTTATAAGTAAAAAATATTTACCTATTCATAAACAAGGCTTATCGTTTAACAACTTTTATTTTATTGAAAACATGTCAAGTTTTCGAGTTGTGATTTCTGAACGTGCTTGGAAACGTCAATCAAGTTGGTGTCAAATGATATGACATGGATACGAGCTCTATTTTTTAGGTTAGGTTTTGCCTACACCAGTATTTATTTCTTTTCCGCTAAGAAACTTCATAAAATAATAACTAAAATACTCTATTTAATAACAACATTTCTTAATTAAAAGTTTACAAAATCCAGGCTGGGGTTACACACATTTTATTCTGTGAAACATTTTTGTTACACTTTTGAACTTATTTTTGTATAAACACTAAACATCACAACTCAACACTAAAGATTAGTGCGGCTTTTATCAAAAAAAAAAGGCTGCACCTAAACACAGACAGATAATGTAAGGATTTGGCAAGGATTCCGTTATGATTTCACTCAAAAAACTAGAAAAACAGAATATTCTAATATCTTCATTCAGCTTGAAACACAGTTCGAAACAACAACATAATATAGTATATCTCGCACTGGTTGCACGTAAGTATCGTGCGAACAAGCCGCAGTGTCGCGGCAGTGCGTGTGTGGCCCACCTCTAATTATCGTCTATAAAATTTTATTGAGGAAGCGTCCAAATTAACCTCGGAACACACCGAAAGCAGTGAACACGACAACGGCGCCGAAGCTAAAGGCATTCGCACGAACACGTACAATGTACATGGAGTGGAGTAAGGGAAAATGGATGTTTGTCAGTTCTAGTAGGGAGATTCTTCTTTTTACCCGACTGCAGCGAAGCGCAAAAGAGGGTTGGTATAACTATAATCACATATTGAATTTTTCATTTTAACTGTTACATTTTAGTGTACAGAAAAAGGGTCATTGTATTTAAGGAAGATTAAATAAACACAAAATTTGATTTGTTATAAGCAACATTGTCAAATTAAATATCACCCTTTTTTATACATTTTGAAATATTCACTTGAAATCATAAAAAATCAAACCTTCGTCGAAATTCCATATAATATTTATTTCCTACTAGAGTCGTTTATCTTTTTACAATAGGGATTATGACAATATCATCACATTAGAAATCATAACTGTCAACAAAGTTAATTATACTTATAAAATATCAACAGCATATATTTCCACACGCTTTATACCAAACAAAACTATCTGCCAAAGCCATCGAGCAGCGTCAACGCAGATCCTATCTGCTTTATGAATTACGTTTTACGCACGAAGTCTAGAAATACGCAGAAGATATTATGCGCTGTGATAAAGCGCCCTTACTCACGATAGATCATTAATATAAACATCACAACTATACTGCCGCAGTGCACGAGGCGGAAGGCCCACTCGGAACGTGGCGCCTCCCCCTCGCATCCGGCGGCGGTGAGACCGACAGTCCCATCTTCCGACGAACACCATTGTCGACGGATACATCTCCGCCCGCCCTTAGACTCCGTCTGTAACCCGTGACCGTATTTGTAGATTAGAACGACAATGTACATACCTAAAAGCGAACGTTGCGTACGCCCGTTCTATTTGCAGACTTGTTTTTCACAGCCGATAACGGCGCGATCGACCGCGCGACGCCGGAGCCGGCGAAGGTTGCGCGACCGGAGCGCCGCGCGGAGTCGCCGCGGCGGGCGCGCGGGCTAATACGAGCGCGGCCGCAATGAAAGGTTCCACTTTGCATGAGAATGGCGGGCAAACAGCTGTGCTCCCGGCCATCTGTGTCTTATGTTATTAACATTTATTTTATCGCGTACATGTGTTTACTATTGGTACGATCGGCAATAAAAGGAGCACGCTCGAGCTGTAAAGACGCTCGGTTCTTTGTCCGATATACATGCGAACGTATCGGATTAATTCCGCCTTTATGTACGTTTCGTGTTAATTTTATTGATAGTAAAATTTGCGGGAATTGAACGCGCACGATTCTCAACAGCACTACGAGGGATGACTATGTAGTGGGTTGTTAGATTTTTATTAGTGCCAGATTGCGAAGTCCGATGAAACGGAACGCTCTAAAAATTTTAATATGTAACGTCATGTCGTGTATAATTTTAATGACGCCGGACGGACCTACGCGATGCCGCTGCTATCCGTACAAGTAAGTATAAATAACATTTACACTTCGTTTTGTAACGCGGACAAATTGTAACCGTGCGTGTTTGTAATTGCGAAATCAACTGTATATTTAATTTAGTTCTCGTGTTGATAACAGTATTTTTTTTTTTCATATATATTACTTGTATTAAACGCGACAGTCATACGACCTCAACCATATTTAAAAGATGCGAGGTATGTCATTCGCGGGTTAATTAATTTGTGGCTCGGCAATGAGCATTCGCCTCGACGGGTACATATTACAAAAACGGCGATTCGAATAAAATACGACCGCGCAAGAAGGGGACACCGCTTAGCGGCAGAGATTGGTTTCCATGAAGCGCCTCAATTTGGTAGCGTTAATGCCGTGCGTCGCCGTCGGAGCGCACGTTTGCCCGACGATGGCGTGTTGAGACCGAGATAAGTACAAAATTGTAGCCGAGGCCGCTTCGGCTTTTTTTTTTCCTCCACTCCTCTCGAAATAATTACATAATTACTGGGAATCGAATGTGAAGAAAATAGCGTCAATTACGATCGACAACTCGCTCGCTTTTGCCGCGCCGCCGCCGCGGCGCTGCCGGCGCGTACTCGACGTAGAATTTTGATTGCTGGACTTTAGACGGCGCGCAGCGTACGGATTTCAGAAGAATTAATGATATTTCTACGACAGAAACAACAGATTGCCTGATGGCTAAACTGTTGATAGTGCTTAAGTTGGTTCTTGAGTTTTGATTAAGATTTTCTTTTTGTTTATATCGTCCGCCCTGCTGTCGCCCACGTACGATGGAGAAAAATGTATGGGCAAAAGGTAATTATAATAAAGCGCCCTTTATTTAATATAATATTGACATAACAGAACAACACTATGGCAACTACATAGATCCTTCTAACTGAATACAAAATGCATTCAAACAATAGAAAATATTATAATATAGCGTTACTAGGGAATAGTGGTAGATGATAACAAGTTGGTATGTTATAGATGAATGTAATTCTTAAAACTTTAATTTAACTCGTTCAAAATACGGTAGGTAAAACTTAGTTTTTCCTATACTTCGCCCATAGTTACGATAAGTACTCTCTTGAGCAAAAATATTTCCTATTTATAATCAACTCGTCATCAGTAAATAAAATGAAGAAATGCAGTAGCTAATTAAAAAAATAATCGTGGGAATGATATTCAAATCAAATGGATCGAAACCGATATTCGCGACCCGTCTTTGAAAACGCACACGGTTGAAAGTCCAAGGAGCGTGAACGCATTAGGATATTAGAAAAATATATCATTACAATCCTTCTCACATAAATTACTGCCGTACGAGGGCCCAACTATGGGAATAGACGCGGCGAGACAAAAGGGCAAATCTTAATAAATGATCACATTCAAAGGAAGGGGGTTCGAGAATTTGAATCTCGCCGTGCGCAGCCCTTAAACCCTTTCATACCGACACCTGGGCTTTTAAGATCCGAAAGTCAAAAAATTTCTTTTATCGCATTAGCATAATATTTATAATATCGACAATGGGATGTTACATTCAAACTAGCTCGCATGTTTGCCCTTACAACCGAAGGGTTGTCCCTACTCACCGTGGAAAAAGTAAAAGGTTAGTCACCTACAAAGAGATATAAATGATATATTAACGTATCGCGGTTTGTTAACCCTTGTGAAGACGTCCCTAAACTCGAATTCATTTTTTTTCCGAAACGAAGTCGGTTACGACGCGCACAAATAAAAAAAAAATATTGCCGCATTAAAAATATACGAGCTTTAGAGTTTTACTGGCTGTGACCAATTACGAGTGCTACAATGTTAGGATCGCTATAAAAGTCAAATCCACTAGCTTTTCCGCTGGTCGATTGTTGTAGGCGCGGCGCACGAGTTACCGCGTCGTCTACTCACCCGGCTTTCGTTTGGACACCGAGTTGCGGCAAAGGAAACACTCGCTCACTTCACGGCGCGGCGTGTGCCGACCGCTCGTTAAATACACATTGACGGTTCGACTTCAGGATGATTCTATATCGCGCCGCGCGTTCACGACAGTGGATCCGCTTTCGAAATTGACAAAAAAAAAACCTTTTAACCCCACAACAGTCAGAACCCTTTTGTCTAGAAACCGTCAAATGATACGCATTAAGCTCCGTTTTTTTTTCCCCGCGTAGCCGTAGATATGAATACGTTTAAACAGGAAGGATGTGAAAGTCGATGGGGGCACAAAAGACATCCTACGGGAAAGGGTACCGCGGCGCGCCGGCCGGCCTCGACGGGCGCCGCGGGCGACAATGCAGGCGAAACGTTGAGAAATGAATTAATATATATTTGTGTTTTAATACGCCGGAGAGTCGTTTTAACGCCGGAATTGTCATTTGAGGGCCTCGTGGAGCAAAAACATCGTGAGACAAAAGCCCCTCTAGTTGCGTTTTTACTCATGCAATTTTTTTTTTATTTTCATGATTACATGTATACAAGTGAAGTGAGTATGCGTAAAGGTTATCGTGTAGTTCGAGTTTCTGCGTAAGAAAGGAATTGAAATTTAATATATACTAACGAATTGGCCTAATAATAAGGTTTGTGACTATAATACGAATGCATCGTAAATTACTATGGATATGACGTAACAGATTTACATTTAAAACTGTTGAGTTAGACTTGTTATGGAACATTAAATAAATAAGTACGCAGCAATCAAATTGTCGCTTAAAATGCATTACAAAAAATATTGATTAATAACTTAAAATTGACTTACATAAATTTGTGTTAGACAATATAAGATTATAATGTTATCCGACATTTTTGGATATGCATTGCTATAAATCAAATAACGAAAAACAATAAACAGCCAATAAAACACCGAAATGTTTAATTTTGTGGATACTAATAACACGTAGACCATCGATCAGTACATCACACAAATTAAGATTTAAATTACAAAAATATACTCACAAGAACACGGCTTGAGTTTGCCGTAAACATAGGTATTCTGTACGTTTCTATGATTCACCTCCGTTATCTATGGGTGACCACGTTAACCCTTCACGTCCGGCTGGTTGCCATCGCATTACCGTCGTACGACCGTCGCATTGCCATAACGATGGTCGTCGTGAACTGGACGCCAGCTCCCGGTCCTTCTTCGATGCGAGGTGAAAATATCGCGGAAGGGCGTGCCCTCAGCGGCGAGGTCGTTGAACCTTACACGATTAATTTGTTGCTACTATCGCGTAGATGTTTACAGGGAATGCGAATCAGCGTAAAGGTTACCCGTTCTTTTTTAAACTAAAAACAAATGATAGGAATTAAAGTCGGTAGAAAAAAAAATGACGCTATTAACGCTAAACAATTCGTATCAACGGAACAGATAGCGCGGCGTAGGTATGTTTTACTCTCCGAGTTATCCGCTGTGTTGGACGACGACCGCGTTTAAACATGTTTTTATTTTTAAATCTCGCGGTTGGCATGTGAGAGAGATATGGTTTAATATCTGGCGAAAAGTTAACTACGATAAAAATAATAGGTCGTGATAAGTGTTAATCACCTGTGGTGTGATCAAAAGTGTTGCCTTTAAGTGGGATTATGCCTGATTCGAACTGTAACCATGGATAAATTGAGCAAGGAGTATTTTTTTTCATACAGCATTTTTGAAGAGCGAACGAGCATGCGAGCCATCGGAGTAGGTGGTCACGGCGATCATGAACACTTGCAACCCCAAAGGAGTTGGTGAGTAGATCGCTGGCCTCTTGGCTAGGAATAGTATATCCAATGGAGGAAGGAATGGAGCGAAGGAGAGAAGTGCGCCACCGGAACTCAGACTCACTGGGTGAAAGTCAACAGCGATAAACGTTACTTCATTGTGTTTGTATTCTGTGAGGATGTGGTATCTCGCCAATCGAACTGGCCCATTTTCATATTGCGGTTAGCGTGGCGCGTGTTGGCTTTAACCGCGAAGACGGTACACGAGCGCAAGAGGGGCTTTTCGTAGTGAGTCGACCGCGTCACGAAGAATGCGTAAGCGCACCCCAAGTCCTAGCACGAAGAGACGAGAACACCATGGAAATTTCAGAAGGATCTAGATAATTTGACCGACCGTCAGGTAGAGCTTGTTTACGACCGTTGTAACACTAATACGACAATATCGACCTAAGCCGGCGGCTGAAACGTGCTCTCCGAGGCACGGAACAAGCGACTCACTCGATTCGATTCGAATTAAAAACTCAGTAGTCGATTTGCCCCTAGGTAGAATCGGGCCCGGTACTTTCCGATTCCGAGGCGCCTTCCCTCATAACCGGCTTCGAGCCAACACCGTTCGGATGTACGTAATGAGCGCCGTCCAAACACCGTTCGGATACGGAACGGTCGCTATCGGCCCGCGATAAGGCGGAGCGCGCGCCACCTCGCGAGAGCGGCGCGCGTGTCATCGATCACGGCCCGTCACCCGGGTCCTCGAGCGGGCACGGCGCGAGAAAACAACACTAGACGCAAGAGGCGAGCTGACGATGACGCACTGTTACGTAAGCGCGTGTTCTTGTGAGTTTCGAGGATTCTAGATAGCCTGAAAACGCTGAAATTCGGATGTGATGAAATCAGGTTATACTAGTATTCGTGATTCGAATGCGTGCTACCGTCCGTCTAGTAAATCCACTTACACGTATAAGCGTGCCTTAGCACAGGATGACCGAGTCAAGTTTGTGTGTTTTGTTCCGTTATGGGGACCGTCATTGGCAGTCGTCATCTCTTTAGGTTAATTGTAGATTTATTCTCTAGGTTTATTCATCTCATCATCTCTCAGACTTTAAGGTCAGAGCTCCTCAGTCGGAGTAATAGATTGTGAGTTGATACATATACCTCCAAAGTGGGCTATTATGAAACCAGGCACAATATATTTAAAGATTCTCGCTTGTAATGTGAGAATGCGTGCGTAAAACAAACATAAAGTTTACGACTTCGTCCACTGACAGAACCGCGGATGGGCGTGTTGTTTCGAATAAAATCGTCCAATAAACCCTTAAATATCGTACCGTCCGTGCGATATTAGGAAAACTCGGTTACGGATATAACTAAAATAAATCAACCTAGAAAAATAATTAACAGAATTGGATGTAAATCATGAATTACTTTAACTAAACCTAAGTCTAGTTTATCATGCGAGGTCAAATTTTGTAAGAGGATATCTGATTATTATGTAGGTACGCTAAATTCTAAACAAAACGTAAGAAAAAAAACCTACGAAGGAACGATAATGGCCATGTTTCATATATAAATAAGTTTCTATTGAAATATTTACGAATAATATAAGTATAACGTTTTTTTTACCGAAAACGTCATAACCTGTTAAATAATTTATTTATAATTTAACTTTGCAGAGTAGATTGCTTGTAAGCAGCTAAATAATCGAACTTTATATAAAAAATAAATTAATCAAAAAATTATAAAGTTTTAATTTCCTTTTAACTTGGTGATTTGTTACAAATTTTTTTACATGTAAAATATTTACAATAAAACCAGTATATAAACAATAGTTAAATGAATATCTAAAACAATACATAATGTAAAAATAAATGAAGATAATACACTAAGCAGTAAAAATGTTAGTCCGTTTTGTAGCTTTGAAGGCACGAAGAGCCTAAACCGCGACCGTATAATAGACTGTCATTGTTGGCCCACATTTTGACTGACATACTCATTGGATGAGTATGAAAGCTTCGATTGAGGCCTAAATTGATACTAATAAAAGCTTTCCAACATTTACCCAGGAATAGAACCCTAGCCTCCGTGTTTGAAAGTCAGTTGTCGGACCATTGAGCTATTGATGCGATCGTGTAGATATTGAAATATCAATTCTAAAACATGAAATTATACTTCAAGCGTTACATATCGTAATCACAGTATTGTATTAATCACAAAAAAAAATTAACATTGTATTTTCATATATATTAATAATCAAATCAATTATGTAATTAAGTTCAATAAATTCAAAAAGTTGTGATTACTCACCATAGATACTGTGCTCTTAAAGTGTCACAATCTGTAATAAATGAAAACAAAATTAGAGAAATGGTAATAATATAGATGGTATTTAAATATCTACTCACAGTTCCATCAGAGTAAAGCGACATCTAACGGCATTGTAAGGAATTAAAAATGAGAACTTTTTTAAAAGCAATGAAACGAGTTAAATGTAATTGAACAAAGATGATGATTTTTTAGAATAGCTTTCGTTACCCAGGCATATTTTGTATCACTGAATATATTATACATTATATGCAATTATGTATAAAGTAGATAATTTTATAAGGCAAAATTCATAATAATTAAGAAATATTTTAAGATAATCAGTAAGTACACGGTAAATTAAATAAAACTACAAATATTCGCGATCGTGGTTTAGATATAATTATGTACGGAACAAAACTAGTTTTATAAACGGAAATTTGATTTAGAGATGTATAAAAATTTAGTATCTTCGATGTATGTAAGGCAAGTATCTTAAAACCTACGAGGTAAAAGATCAAAATACGTATATAAGGACACTGATAAAATTATAATCCTCCTTTGGCTTTACCGTGGTGGGAAAGAAATTAATCGCGCCACGGAGCGCCGACCTCGCGAGTCCGGTTCGCGCTTGACCAATGTCTCTTTTCTCCCGACATCGGATACCCCGACCGGCGCAGCCGCAGCCGGTTTCGTGATCGCTGCACTTTTGAGCGCGCCACGTCAAATTTAACTGCCGAGTGTCTAACTTCGTTCTTTATTGCGAGCATTATTTAAACTGAAGGCATTTTAGCGTTCAGGCGTCGGATTCGACGGCGACTTGTCGATAGCCCACGTAAAACGCTGACGGTGTGATATTTTTGTATCTCATATTCATTAAACTAGTTGCAGATTATGAAATCATGTAAAACCGACTATTTTCTAATATTATTGCCTATTAAAATTTTTACAATATTAAAATTATCATATTATTATTCGACTAAAACTAGTTTATAAGTACGACGTTTTTTTTGTATAATTTGTCACTATAATGGAATGAATGATTATTTAAAATATATGACAAGCTAAATATGAATATTTAGATTGTCTTAAAAACTATTTTCCGATCGAATGCGGTAATTTAATAGTTGTGAAAATTTTAATACATAATAACACAGCAAAATACGACGTAACAAAATATACTGATTTTATTACAATTTCACAAGAGCATTGCGGGCAATTCGATTCTTCTTGATCATTTCAATTGATCATGATATATTTTTCTAGCATTCAATTTTTACAGTCGTGTGCAAAGTTGAGATGGAAACGATACGTAATTAACAAACGACTGGCGAACCGATGACATCACAAAGAGATCAGACCGCAAGTTTATCGAGGCACGCAAGAACTAGACGCGAATGGACAATAACAGTCCGAAGCTACTCAAACGAAGTCGTCTATTATTTAATATTAAAATAAAATAAAAAAAATAAAACCAAATAACGCACAGTATAAGTCACTCCATATTTTCCCCACCTTAACGAAGACGTAACGATGCACAAACGAAATAATAAAAATAAAAAAAAAAAGCAATGCCACGAACTTATTAAAATTATCGCGGCAAGGTGTCAACGGGTGAGCGGCGCCATCCGTCTCTGTCTATCGCTATCGGCCATAATATCTGAAACGGCCATACATTATTTATTTCGCGCTCCGAATTTGCATTACCGTTCAAGGGTTAAGTCCGCAGCGAGTCGCATCCGTCGCACTTTTCGAAACCTGTTATCTTTTTATGTCCGTTAGAGGTCGTCACATTAGTAGACTTTATATTTTTCCCTCTGTCTAAGCAAAGTGTACTTATGCATGTGCTAACTTTTTACCGCGGCTTATTATTCATGTAAGGTCGTAACAGTTTAAATACCGATCGCATTAATCGGCCGTCAACTCGCACGTTCATGTATGTAAACCGGCGAGATAACGGCTGGATAATATTTGGCGGGCTGTTAAAAAATTAACAGTGCTCAGTGAATACAGTTCTCGGTTATCTAAATTGGGAATTACACACTATATACTAATCTCTAGTAACAGGCGCGTCGACTCACAGGCAAAAATCTTAAAAACTTACTGTTTTAACCACAATGAGTGGTCAAACAATGACAGGTGTTGGAAATTAATATAGTACATTTGTCATTCGTATTATCATTAGTTAGATTGCCCTTAATTATACTTTTAAAAATGAGTCGTCTTTGTTCTATTTTGTGTTTTGTACTAATGCAGAATTATATTAATTTCGAATATAAACAATCACCTTGTCTGGATTTCACTCGCCGCTTTCTCTGATTCTCTCACTTTTGTGATTAACGAATTGCTAGAAAAGTTTTTTATTCATTTATTTTTTTTGTTAATTGCACCCAGTCATCGGGGACTGCCGGTCGCACGTAATCATCAAAGTGTTAAGATGTTCACGAAAAAGCTTCCTTTCATCACCATCATCACACGATGATGGAAAACGGCAATAAAACGTTATAACAATAATTCGTCAAGAATGTTAACACACGATAATGGATGGCGGAGCTGTAAAATGCTTATAAAAATAATCTACGATAGGAGTCCATAAAAATGTATTGAATAAATTTGAATGCAATAATACTTAATGATACCAATTTAAATAATATTTCGTAATTAATATCACGCGATTTCATACAAATAAACCGAGTCAATTTAGTCGAGACAATGACAGTAACTGTCATTCGCCACTGTACTCCATATGATTCAGGCTGTACTTGTACGCGCCCTTACCACTAAAAATGGTAACCGGCAACAATTTAACAGAGTGTCGCGTCACCCGATACCCTAGCTTCGTACGAATTAGCCCGATACGGCGGGTTCAGTGCTATGGAAACTCGGACAAAAAAATAATTCTCCACACGTCAACGATGCCTTTTATTTTAACCATATGTACTTCTTGTGGCTGCCATATAACTTTAGGTCATTATAGCCACTAAACCGAAGAAAAAATGTTAAGTGATAAAACGTCACGCAATTACGTTACGTTGTTGTGTCACGCGCTGTATTTAACAATGATATGCACGTACATTTTTAACAGCATTATAATGCGCTTAAAATACTGAGACGCGTCATCACTATTTTTAGTGTTTCATACCTAATAGACTAAGGTCCGAATCAGAAGCGACCTTCACCCATTTGTGTAACGGATGAAAAGTATTTTATATCAAAAAACCCTGGCCAGAATACCATAAATTGGAAATTCAAATACTGCCTTTTTTTAAATATTGCAATTTTGTGTTTAAAGAACAAATTTGTGTCACACAATCACGAAGCAGTGCTTTTTTGCCAGTTTATTAAACAGACGTGTGCAAATTACCAGTATCGACTTATCTATTTATATAGTTTACGCCAGGAAACCTTAACATCTCACCTTTACGGCTTTATACTTTCGATTGGTATATAATTTTTTCGTTAAGCTAATGAGTGAAATGTTAAAAAAAAAGTTATTTTTGAATTTCTAATTAATAGAAGTTCGACCAGGAATTTTATAATTTTATATATTTTTATAACATTTTAAAATTTATATAAAATACGATTCATCCATTAAACAGATAGGTGAAGGTCGTTTATAATTTGGATCCTTTACTATAAGTAATACAAAACAAACCGTACTCTTGTTCGTCCCAATTTTAGACATTTAATCTTGCGAATTTCAATAGGTGGTCATTGAAATTTCCACTTTATCACGGTAAAAATTAAAGCAAATAAATGAAAATACGATAAAATAAATAGGCAATTGAAAAAATTAAAATGTTGTCTAACGGAATTCTCATTATATTGGGTTGGCAGTAGACATTATTTATAAGCACCTGAAAAACTACTCGATAGCATCTACTTCTGTTAAAATAATCCTTGATGTTAAACAACATCATAACAAGAAATGAAGTATCCTATATATTAGGTGTATTCTATGTTTAAATTTCAACATTAATTATTATCAAGAATTTATTATAAACATTTTTTTTTTTATCTTTCTTTCGTGAAAGAACTATCTCTGCCCGTGTAGCTTTCACCCCACGAAAAAAAAAACGTCAACTAAAAAGTAATAATAAATACTTTAAAATATCGAAACAACCCTTCGATAAATTAAAAGGTCTATTAATATAAATCGATTCCGAGAAAACCGCCGTACATCTTCAACAATTTGGAGTAGTTTAAAAAAAAAAGAAAGAAAGAATACAAGTAGTTACACAATAGTAGAAGTTCTCTCCAATGCACAAGGGACGACACTCAAGATGATTGTTGCTTTGTGGCATGACTACATCGGGCCGGGGCATTGTACCTTTTGTTAGGCGGACAGTAATGAAGTGCGTGTTACTTTATGGTGTTATGACAACCGCGGTCGTGTTTTGACTGAGGCTCGTAGAGAAAGTGATTCTTTTACGTTTTCAGCGCCGCGCGCGATGTGCCCGCGCACGGAAGGGGGCGCGACGTGTCGTTGTGCGGTGATCGTAAAAAAAAAACCGCATTACGGTGTGAGATTGAAATCGTAGTTTTAGTTACAACGAAACAAAAGGAAAACTAATTTTCTCGTGTAATGTCCCGTGAACACAAAAAAACAACAGGACACGTTCTATCCATGTTGTTTCAATTGTATTGAATTGAAAACTTTCGACTAATCTCATGGGATATAAGTTGTAATATTACTCAAGGTCCTTCTACGGAACCCATAAACCATAAATTGTAAAACGTATTTAGTGTCCAGTTCTGTTAGAAGTTAACCATCACTCCTCGCCAAATACTCGTAACTCGCGATTCGCAGCCGTCGCCGTAAGGCTATCTTCGTTGATTTGAAGGCTAAACAAAAAAAAATAAACAAACCATTAGCACACTTCGGAAACGCCCATAAAACCCTAATGAGACTTTTACGAGTTATTTTTCATCTTCTCACCAATAATATAAAAGTCGAGAAAATAAAATATAATCCCTCATTAGCCGGCGGTTAACCGATAAACTCGAGTTTAATCGACGGAGCCGAGGGCCCGATGGAGAAACTGCAGAATAACGTCTCGAGAACTAATAAAATGCCCCCCGCGGCGATAAAAAAAAAATTAAAGGGGCGTGGCCGCGCTGCCCCGACTTAACATGCCGTAAACTTGCCGGGTTTACGATCATCTGCCCACTTGCACAAGTTGCTGGATTTTCATTTCGAAAATACGGAAACGGGAACGGGCATCACGAAACACCGCCGCGGTATCTCTTCACGATGTCAGGGCTGTCGCTTTAGGGAATGCGCTCATATTCTGTTGCAACCGTCGCCCCTTTCATATCGCAACGATAACTAACAAACGAGTGTTATCAGTTATCGCGGTGGTCGCTCGATGCCTAAGAGCGCTATTTCCGAACCGGCAGGCAGTGAGTTCGATGTTGACCACGAGCAAACTGACCGATGAATTTTAATGATGAGTCAAATTATACCATACGCTGCGTGTCTCGGAGGTCACGTTAAGTCGTCGGTCCCGGATGTTGTCATCGCACTAATGACGACGATCGTCAGCAGCCCCAGAAGTACACTGGGCCAGCTCGGAGGGTTAAGGCAAGGCCCTTAATCTAAAATAAAGGGAACGTGAGGGGGTACGCACAGCAGTGGGATGATTAAAATCAGATACATTTATTACATAAAATACAGATAAATAAAAAAATATATAAGACAGATGATCGTGTCGATGAAATGGTTTATGATACCTATTCATCGCTATTCATTACGTTTATTGTTTATTTTAATTTTTCAGCTTAAACTTCAAAGTGACAACCATGATCGTCCCATTTTAAGATTGTGAGAAATATCCGTCAAGTGCATGTCGCATTTTTGAATTTATCTTTTGTTTTTGTTTAGTATTTGTATTTCTCTGAATTGTTAGTGTTATTATCGTCAACATTTTAAAAACGACGTTTATGATCTACCGAGTTGGAACTGACAACACGCATGCTTTGAAATGAAGCGAAATATAAGGCCGACAATTGCAAATAAATCACAAATGAAAAGCCTCCAAGTGGCAATGATATTATACAAATATGCATTTTGATGTGCATTCTCATAAAGGAGATTGCTCATTATAAAAGCGGTTGTACCTGAACAGAATTAAAATCAGTACACGACAATGGTCAGTCATGACCATTTTGACAAATTTTCCACACATCTAGGTTTAATTATTAATATTCCATTTTAAATTTAGTACAATTCGACTAATTTATATTATGATAAATTTGTATTTTAAAAATTATAAGATGGTCTTTTGCAGGCTGAAATAAACAATATAGAAAAGTCATACGACTGGATTAATAGTTTTAAAAAGAAAGTTTTATTTTTATTTATTTGCCAAATGTGATTTTCCAAATGTATATTATGAAAATAGAATGTATACGTGTCACATAGTAAATTGTTCATTTGTTTTTAACAGTTACATGTAAATTACAGAGTACTATAGGCCTATATGAAAAATCTATATGAATATTAGCGCTAATAATAGAGTAAAGCATTATTTCCTATTTTATAGATTTTTTTATAGAATATTCGATATAAATATTTTTCCACCAGAATCATTTGAGTAATACGTATACTTTTCAAAGAAAAAAAATGGAATAACATTTCAATTACACTTCAAAATTATACAATATTATATTTCAAGAAAATAGCCTAACATACAATGGCCAGTAAGTAATCTTTACGGAGAGAAAGATGAAATGGA
This sequence comes from Eumeta japonica, assembly GCA_005406025.1. Lineage (NCBI taxonomy): Eukaryota > Metazoa > Arthropoda > Insecta > Lepidoptera > Psychidae > Eumeta > Eumeta japonica. The sequence goes on from BGZK01000225.1 coordinate 267,689, forward strand.
GTACCGTAGAACTCCCATTTATTTCCTGAGGTTCCGCATAATTTTATTTACTATCTTATGAGGGTAATCGAATATCATCTCACTTGTTAGAACCTGACAGTTCATTAAATAAATAGAGTATCAATTTTTGGTTTTTTTAATGAATTTAACGAAATTATCGTTAATTCTACATATAATAAATACAACGCAAACAAAAAATATTGACACTACACCAAGTAAAACGTGTTTTTTTTTTGCAATTCAATATCCGATAGTTACCGTTGTTGATAAACAACAACTTAAATAAACAGCATGACGTAATGAAATATTTTTAACATAAGAGATTAAGTATATAATTTGAAATAGCCATTACGTGAATAATGACAGTATAAAATTATATTTATATTGTTAACGGTAGTGGCGGAGTGGTTAAGAGCGTCTCTTTCCAACCATAAGGTGCCGGGTTGCGTTTCAAACTGTGACCGCACTGACTGCGCCTCGCAGACCGCGTGAAACAGTTAAGCCGTCGGTTAAACCGTTAAAGCATCGGTTAAAACGGCCGTTAGAAACCTACTAACCTGGACGGCTAGAAGGATCCAAGCTCCTCGCTCTGAAATAATAAAAATGTGGGACGCTGTGTATTAGCAGTGGATGTATTCAAGAATCCTGAAAGAAAACATTTCTACCAAACACACTTTTTAAATTTTCCTAAAAAAAAATTGTGCAAACAAAGCTCACACGATTTTACGACATGTCTGTCCGTCACAATCCCTTCATACAGGCTGTTTATTTGCGAAGATAAAACTTGAAACAGTCCTAGGCGGGCGACAAAGGAAATTTAAAATAAACACTACCGAAACGACGGTTGGCTGTTAGTTTGAGAAACGACTAAAAAATAGCGAAACGCCCCCAATTGTCGGTTGTTGCATTTCGAAAAATACCCGAACCCGATATTTGCGGCATCGATCTCGAATTCGAGACGCCTCTTACGTCATTAGCAGTTTGGAGTCGGGTCTACGCGGTACATTTTGAGGGTCCCGATCGGCTTTTTTTTCGGGGCGATAACCAGTTTTATCGCTGCCCCGAAACGGGTCCGTTCCGATCGCGTCGAACCGACGGCGGTTCGGAATCAGAGGAGAGATACTCTTTCATATTTATTGTAAGTGCGCCTACGCACGGTAAGTCGCGGCGATTTAAAAATTCAAATGTTACGTTATATCGAGGCGAGTCGCTCGTTAGCGTTTCATGAAACTTGTTTTCCAGTCGTGGAAACGAAGGAATGCACGGATCGCTTTTAAAGAAATCACTAGTGTAACATTGATTACGATTTGATTGATTATCATTAAGTTTTTGAATAACCGAATTCACATACACACGTTCGTCGCATCGTGCTGGAAAAATAATTTCGAAGCAGTCCAAATTATTGATGAGCGTTTCAAAATATTAACGATGCTATCAGCTGTGATGTATGTCCGTATTTGACAAATGTAATTATAATAAAACAGGTACAACATTTCAATGCCTACAAGTTTATGTTAGTTAAATCAATCCGATTATTCAAATCTAAACAGGGCGGCTCCATGGAGTTATTTCCGTACGGGGCAGTGGTTTTCCTTCAAGTTGACCGTTTGTTGTGTCAGCGTTATAACGCTCGTGTAAAAGAGAACGCGGCAAACCGACGGCAAAAATGATATGACTGTTCATTACTTACAATAGTCGACTCGTTTCTCTGCAGACTTAAGTACATAAAGTATCTTTGTTATTAGCTACATGAGTGTATTAAAAAAGTAGATAGAAACGAAATTAAAATGAATTTAAAAATTGATGTGATAAGATCATATTTCTTAATTTTAATGTCTTTAAAAATCTGATCAAATGTATTACAATAAATAGATTAGAAATATGATAAATAATTAGCTTGTAAAGTATGTTAAAAATTAGACACTGATTAAATATGTAAAAAAAATTATCATATGTAAAATATATGTGGATAAGTGCATTTTGATAGATTTCCTTTTTTCTATTCAACCTATGAGCCATTTAAGTCTAAACATCACAACTCCGTATTCGTTCACAACTACATTTATATACAATAATTTGAGCTATGAACCCGGCGAATAAAGTTCTATTCTGAGCCGTGACCGCGCGTGAGTCATCTGTCCGCGCATGCGCCGTGCGTGTCGCGGCGGACAAGTTTCCGCGCAGTCGTCCCGGCCACTTGTCCACTTCTGACGGCGCTAATGAGCTGTGGCATTCTGCCGACTCGGAAATTTTCATTACCTTGCACCGGGCGCACTTTTGTGACGGGCGATATCGGTGGCTGTCTCCAAACAGGAGCACGTCCCTTTTAAACGGTGCGCGGTTGAAACTCGCCAAGCTTTCTGAGTCCCCATAAACACGACGTACACAAATTTGAAATTTGAGACAGGTAACTATTATCGTTACGGAGGTGTATAATGCTGAACGTTTGTCCGGTGTTTATTGATTTGAAAAAGATATTTCGTAAAATAGGACAATTTCTTACGTTCAGCAAAATTTAACTGACTGCTTTCAATGATAGTGCAACATTTAAAAAAAAATACTTAACTCAATTATTTTAATCGTAAGTCATGTTTAATATTGGAATTATATTCACATCGGCCATGTAATGTATTGTCGCAGACACATGTTTCTAAAAAAAAAAGACCACGTTAGTTTACGATTATAAACCAAATACAAAAATATTGATATGATTGTCTAATAACGAAAACGAAGAGAATTAAGCTTGAAATATCGATTTTTTTTTAATGCAAAAACGACGTCATATCACAAGACAACGATAAAAGGACGACCATACGCGTCACAGATGAGACAATGTCGTTGCAATGTCGTAGTTCATTAGACAAGAGCGATTTTGCATGCAATAACTAGGTGCGAGGGCACCTTGCGCTCACGAGAATCATTTGCGACGATGACTAAGCTACGATGATTTAATAGACTCAAATGATACGCTCCCCTGAAAAACATCTGCATTGAGCGCCGCTACCGGCGTTCACGAGCAAAAACGGAATGCACTGGCGATAGCGGCCCGGACCGCCAAATGAATATAATGATGGCCGCCGCTGCAATTTTTTGTGGAAACTTTTTGCGTATATAATGCGAGATTTACAATAACGAACGAATATCGGACGGCGATAATTATAACAATAACTGTTTATAAGTGGTCGTTGCGAGTTAATTTATACAAAAGTTAGAATAGGTACGTTAAACCCACTGTAACTTATGTGTAGATTAATTCGTAACCACAATTCGATCACACGCACACACACACACACACATATATATATGACATCTATGCGGTTCTAAGTTTAGTTATAACGAAAGACTCGTCAAACAATACCCAATACACGTCTATAATAAACTTATATTATCACGTATAGGAAAATTATAACAACTAATCAATTTGAATAAAACTGTCTTGAGAGCTGTTACTTACTTAGAAAAAAAAAATTGCGATATTACTGTTGATCTGTATGTGGAACGCCAACACTTCTCCCTATCGCAAAGTTTTATTGCCAACATTCGTCATTTTCGTGATATGATAGCACGATAGAAAAGATTATGTAAAATCAATGAAAGAGATTAGTCAAGTACATGACTGATTGATAACAGCCTAGAGATAAACGAAAATTCTTGAAGCAACGAACGCTGTTGATGTTTCGCATAACACGCCTCAGAACGGGCTAGAGACAACTTATACAATAATTGATAGTTGGATGATCACATCTAACGATAGAGGAATATTTTTTAAATTATTAACAATGAATTTAGATGCGTTTTCTGCACTCCTGCACACTACACATACGTTTCTACACAACTGATGTGTATACACCGCAACACCTGTTCAAGTCGAGTTTTCTTTAATGTGAAGTTGCATCCAAAATTCTGTAAATATAATTATGACAAATGACACAATGCCTTACTGCATATTAATAATATATTGTATTTATTGTGAAGAGTTTCTGCAGCAATGAGGCGTACACTTTATTGTGTTTATTTGTATGTGATTAGTCAACGGACCATTTGATGTATGTATTAACATTAAAAGGCAATTGATATGAGAATGAAGTTGCAGTTCTACTTGATTCTTCAACTTTAATTCTGAATCAGACGCATTCCTCTGCCCAAAAATACACAGATTAAGCGGATCGAACAATCGAAAAAACAAGGTACAACATTTATTTTGTAAAAAAAAAAGAAGTTAATGAAATTTTTGACAAAAATAAAAATCACTATTTCCTAAACAAAAACTGCAATCGCATGTAAATACGGTAAAGGATATCGTGAAATGTATGCAAAAACAGGAAGAAAACATATTTTGTATTTGTATTTCAGATTACATCTGAAAACGTCTCATATCATCACATTTTGTCTCGGACAATATCGATATGTATCGAAACGTAAGTAATTACCAGATTGTTTACCATAAAATAAGTGGGCAATCAACGGAACCGTGAAATGACGCGAGACGGGGAAATTCAATAGCTCTGTACATCCGAAATATGAAACATGAAACGTTGAGATGCGCAGAACACGAGCCCGTTACGTAAACGGAGGAAGCGAATATCGGAAATCGTACCAACACAATGCCCCCTAATCGGATTTCGACAAACTGCAGTGATAGCCTTCGAGGTTAATGCTCGTTAATTAACATCCGTTAACCCAAACCGGCGTAAATGATTTTTAACGGATTCCTGAAATGATTTAACTTTTCTTCGGGTAGAGTTAACAATTAACACGGTTGACTAAACAAATCAAAGAACGAATATTTAAGAAACTATTCATATCTATCAATAAGAGACGGTATAAGTGAAAGATTGTAATATCACACGTTCTTATTATAGAATGAATATGGGGAACAGTTATTTTAATATAGATATGAATGCGATATTTATAAATAAAATTGTAATTAAATTTATGCATTAATTACTTATTCGAAAAAAAAAGGCTTTTAACATTATTGTAAATACAACAAAATAAAAAAAATCTGAAAAACGGTTGACCCTATAGGCCATCCTCAAGCCCTTCCGCTATGATATTTATCGGTGTCCTTGAGCTCCTTGAGTTATAAATATTGTCTACGAGATTTGAGCATAAAAATCTGAGACGATTTGAACCTGCAGGTTATCCGTGAAACTTCTTACTAATTTCGAGCTCAAAGCGTTAAAAAATAAAGTAGTAATAGATTATTGAGTTCATCATGCTCAAAAGATCGATTTTAGTGCTTTCTCAAATTCTCCGAACTCAAAAGTATAGCTCTATGCCTTGAGCTCTTCAGATTCTAATATCTGTATATTAACAATTAACAAAAAACATTTTTTTTAATGTTTCACCTACTATATCTTTCGAACGCGTTGATCTGCTTTATTAAATTTAATATAGTTTTCTAAGCAATAAAAATATCTCTGAAACAAACCAACTGATTTTGATGTATTTTGCAATGATCGACGTTGTTTTTAAGGAAAATAGTTGGTTTAGTTGTGGAATTTTTCGATAGAGTGTTTAAGGGATATTCTAAAAAAAAAAAAACTTTGAGTGGAGTCCTTTCGAATCTTGCAAACTGTGTTTCGATCAGTTCATCTGTTCAGAAGTTATGGAATCTTTACACACACACAGGCGCATACGCATACACAAATACAGATATCACTCGGAATATGGTCAAAATAGATTCGTAGAACCCATAAAACGTCAACACCTGATGAAAACTAGATTTTCAAAAATCAGACTGAAAGCATAACTTTCAAATTTAATGAAAAATTTTCGTAGCGGAAAATTAAAAAATTGAACAAACAATAATTAAATAAACATAATACATATATCAAAATATGTTGAAAAAAATATCCCACGCTTTATTAAAATGAGAGAAATACTATGTTTTCTTGAGGCGTCATACGGGTGATAAACATTTGCAATGTGTTGTTAAATAAATAGTCGAATTACCAGAGGTAGTTTTACCGATAATAAAAATGACAAACATCGGCTACTAGTAGATCTTCGAAGAAACGCTTGAGGAAGTCGTGCGCCGGTTTCTGCGAAATTAGATTGTTTTCATGGTATAACCACATGGAAATTAGTTCATACTATTGTTATGAAAATGCTTCGATTAATAATGTTCGACTTGATTTTTTGTGATTCACTAATTCTTAATTTATTTTTTATTAATTAATTTCAATAATAATAATTGTGTAACTTTAAATCCATTCCAATATTATCTTTCTATAGATCCAGCCTTTTACATAAAAACGTAAAGGCATGGGGCACGTAGCACAATTATCATGTAACATATTAAAATTTTCTGCCATGTTTTAATGTCGTCGCTAGTCTAACTTTAAAACGTGCTTAGACAACAGTTTAACGCGAGTTTACAAAAAAGTCCATTCAGAAATCTTGTTTAATTTATAAACACTGTTTAAACCTCGTTTAGCCTTCATACAAAAGTTAAACATAGGCAAAGGAGGTTTAACAGTGGTCTAAGGATTGTTTTACTGAATATTTGACGTAGATTGTCAAAAGTGACATTTGATTATCGTGTTTTTGTCATCAAGTTAAAGATTGATTTCTATAAATTGCGAATTATTAATTCGAAGCGCATTCATAATGGAAGAATTATCTGAAATTAAAGAATTTCACAAATGTTTCAATAAATATAAATTTTATATATATATGTAATTATATAAATACATACTTTTCATTACTTGGATGCCAGATACTAAATATATTCGAGTTTTTTAAAACATTTTTTGATGAGAATGTTGCCATTATAACGCTTAAATACTGTTTTAGTTAGACTGCAGTTTAAGTGACATTCTGAATTGCTTAATGCCTAAACAGCTGTTTAAGAAGCAAAGTGTTTAGTAAAACTACCTTTGAACGATATTTTAAATAAGGATTCTGAATAAGGCAGTTAAATTTTACAATCGCCGCTTATGATTAAAAAGATTTCAATTACAGTGCCGGTCTACGCCCACCAATTTCACGCCGTTCTAGCTTGAGGAACATACCCATACTACATGACCCATATTTTTATAACTTTTTACCCTAACTCGGTGACCAACTGTAGTATATGCTCAACCCCCCCCCAGCCCCTCTATTTTTCACGTAGTAATTCATAAATATGATTCTAAATCATTTTTGGTAACAGAAAGTTAACATAAAGAAGGAGAAACAACTTATGTAAAAACATACTGTAACAGGTACTTACAGTGGTTTTTCTTTTTTACTTGTAGCGCATTATGCGATATTGCAAAGGAAACGTTAATACATTATAATGTACTTATTACCAACCAATACAAATAAAATGTATAATCGTGACGAACCAAGCGTGGTATTTTGAAGTCCTTCCCCTCCTATGAACTGTGTTCCCTTGGCTGGTACACTGCCGAGCGCTGTGCTCAACTCATAAATCAATATCAAAATTTCAGTAATTGAATATAAAGATCATAACCCAAAAAATTAAGTAAAACTAAAGCAACGAACGGCATTGAGGACATAAAAAACATATGAATACCTACACATAGGTGCCGTATATAAAAGTAGAAAAAAACTTACAAATTTCTAAAAAAACTACGATTCTTAGGACTCTCCTACGACATCTAAAAAAGTCTACGATTTCTTTTATAAAATTGAAGTTGGCTCGTAATAGCATATTTTATATAGTACCCCTACGCCAAGGCGAAATACATACCTACCAAATAATCCTCTTAGTAGAGCTAATGATAATAATTTATTGGATATTTGCATGAATACCCTATCAAAAACTCTTTTTATGGCTATAATAATATTTTTAACAACAAAAATATAAATATATCTACCATTAATAAATTATAAATTGTAAGTTTTTTTTTATCTGGCCATCCTGGCATGTGGGCACCGAACGCGTTATTCATTACGGTAGATTAACATCATTAAGATAACAATACGTTAATTTTAATTAAACCGGCAGGTTACTTAACGCATTGATTAATCACTCATTTTTTTATTTGTAACTTACGTAAGTAATTCAATTTATTACATCAAGATTTTTATACTTTAACATCAGCACCGAAAACTCCGTATGAACGTATCAATATTTTTATATAGATATTAAAAAATATTTGCAACATTAAATACTTACTATCTATCAAATCTAATTTATTTTTCTAAAACATTGTTAACAAATTTTCTTTTGTATACGGTTATTTTTCGTAAATTTATTACTAGACGCTAGCCTGCGAAATGCAGTAACGTGCACCATGCATGCTGCGTGTTACTGCATGTCGCAGGCTAGAGTCTAGTTGACATCAAAAACGAATTATGAAATTAACTCGTTTTCGTCCCATCTGTGAGTGTCCATCCAATCAACATAAGCCATTATTATTACATTATTTATTCTTATAAATTATTAAATGTTAATATATATATAAAAAAAAAATTAATTTCTGACAATTTAGAAACTTGTCTCAACTTTAACAATGAAAGCATAAATTAGTCATTGATATACAAAATCGGACAGATGCAAATAAAAGTGACAAAACATACATAAAGGTACAGTCGAATTGAGAGCCTCCTCCTTTTTTTGAAGTCGGTTAAAAAGATATTTTCTTACGAGACTTGGCTATTATTTTTTTGAGATGTAAATTAAGAAGCACAGTGGTGGGGTTTTCCACAAGTAATTTTCGAAGCTCGTCCGACAGTCTGAGATGATGGACTTTCTACAAACACATTTGTTATAAAAAACTCAAATTGGGCACAAAAATGAAAGTCGACAACCCGATTACAGATACATAATTTCGAAGATAATAATAAAAAAAAAACATAAATATTTATGATAGCCTTGAATTGTTTATCCATACTATTCAAAATTGTAATTCGAAAAAGAAACACGAGTTTAACCTATTGTCAATTTATATGCGCATCCGTATCAACAAATGACTCTATACAAAAAAAAGTTTCAATAACAACAATTAAAATATGTTGACATCCTTTTAGCACATAGATAACATTGCATACGGCAAATTGTTGTAACGGCCAAATATAGAATGTAAACAATACAGATTCATAAAATGACACGACGCGATCGATGAGCATATGAAATTGTTTACATTTGGTGCTCCATTGAAAGCGAGAGTTCGCGGTCAAATCGCATGATTTCAAAATTATGGCATAAAAAAGAATGCCATAGACAACGGGTGAAGTGGATATCCGTTTATGCCAGCAGTAATATATAGTGATATGACCGCGTGTGTATAAATAGTCGGCGGTTTGCGTTTTGAGACGAGATACGCCAGACCAAAAATAACGGCAAGGACGCTATAGACGATATGCCCACGTGTGGTTCCGATGCGTGCCTGCGCGTTCGCGCGATGGTTTTGGAATTTGGAATGGATATTGATTTTGGTTTAACACCCTTTTTTTACATAATCATCCTACTGTCCAGAATGGGGAAAGATTTAAAAGAAAGCCGGCCAAGCGCGAGTTGGATTCGCACACGAAGAGTTCCGTACCGACACTGGAACATATACTGAGATTAAACAAAAACGTATTTCTTGTATGGGACCCTTTTAATTTTCAACTTTGTTTTATTTTTATTGTTTGTCTTCATAGCAAATATAGTAGGACATACTGTGTGAACATTTCAAGTGTTTATTTATTGACATTATTAAAACCGAGCAATAAACGTCAAATAAATAAGTTTCTTGTGCGGCGGCCCCCTTCAATTTTCAATTTCATTTAATATTTATTATTTGTTATCATAGAGACTATAGTAATATACACTTTGTGGACATTTCAATATAATAAAACACTTTATATACATTGCTTATATTGTACGAAGGAATCAACTTACGCAACGAACATAATATCTATAGCACCGACATAAAAACACGTTCTTAAGCAGTTTACGACGTGTAACAGCGTCGTCAAATTATTGTTTTTAAATGTTACACACGACTAATACGAGTCGTAACAGAATTTTAACGGTTTCACACTTCGAAGATGAAAATAATCACCTCAGTAATACATTTTACGAGATAAAGTATTTGTTACGGCAGAAATATCGAAGGCGATAACCACGTGTAGTAAATTTACCGGACGTGCCTGTTCTATTTCTATATTCCTCTTTATGATGAATAAAATATATCGGTAATAGTAATAACTGTAATTATGATCCATTAAAACGGGCGGTGAGAAATAACAGAAAAAGAAAGAAAAAGGAGGTGAGTAGATTTAACTGGCTGAAAAATAAGTGATGTAATGAAATAATTTATGAAACAAAAAAATAAACATTTTACTCTAAAAACAATATAGAAACGTATTTTAGTATTTTAATTAAAAAGAACATTAGAGAACTACACACACACACACACACACACACACACATATTTATGTGTATATATATATATATATATATAATCTCGTAAAGCACATTGAAACGCAAGAAGGTATTGAAAACAAAAACAATATCTCAATATACAGGTAATCATTTGGTCCGTAAACTTTGGTATTGCTTGGAACAGTACATCCAACGCAACAATGACACTTAAATAATATTGCATCCATTGTTTTTTTTTTTGTTTTGTGCATCCAAAATTTCAAACGGTGACAACCCTAAAATACCGCCAAATTGAGCCGTCTCCAAACAGCGTCGCGACCGGACCGAAACTTTACGCCGTCATCTGCACGAGAAAAGAAACGCAACGAAACTAGTTAAATGACCGTATTGGCAGTTTTTACGAGGAGATCAGCGTAAACACATAAAGCCGACTGAACGCGGCCGTCCGTGAACGACGCGTAAAGTCGGGCCACGCGAACCGAACACTTTTATGACGTTTCGTAAGTGTTGTTATTATGTGTATACGCCGATTCGGTGCAACGTGGCGCGGTTCGAACATCCTTTATGTGGTAAATATACAGGTGCTCGGATGAAAATTGTACGTTTCTAGAAAACCCGTCCGCGTGTATAGTCTCTTGGCCAGTGGACTGACAGTAAATTGAACAGTAAATGCCGAATAGCTATTAACAGTGCAATTTGCCACACCAGTTTTGTTCGAAGTTAAGATTAGCAAAATAGATGCACAGGTTTTGATGTTTTTTTTCTTGATCGCTGGCAATTGCAATATTGGTTCGATTTTTATTAATCTTAATTTTTTGGAATTCGATCAATATTACACTTACTTCATTTACCTATAAGTAAAGCAAACAATACTTCTAAAGCGCACTTTTAAAATTATTTATTGAGGATGCACCTTTTAATTCAAAATCAATCAATTTACCTAATAACGAAAGTCGGAAAATAACCACCGTTCGCCTGACAGCTATTTCTGGCAATATAAATTTTCTGACTGAATCCGGAAAAAAATTATGCAGCTTTTAAATGTCTGAATACAGAGTATAAAAAAGTGTACACAACGTCCGACATGTACAAACTTTTTTTATAAGGAATTAGTTCAAAAGCAGGTTATTAAAGATAAATGTATGTGGAACTCATAAAAAAAAACTTCTGGAATATTCTTTTTAAGGCCATCGATCGATCGATCGAAAATTATGACGAATGCGTTTAACTTTTATAATTTACAGTGGACAGATAAAAATAAAAAGGATAAGGCGGGGAGCACTAGATATATAATTGGACAAAACCGACTTCCCCTTGGCCAGTTTTTATCATTGTTTTTTTTTTCCATAAGTTTTTTTTAATGTACAGTCGGCGTCATATTAAATTCCAATACTTATAATCAAACCAGTGATCATTATCCAACTGTAATATTATTTATGACTTAATCTTATAGTATATTTAGAGTAAAGTAATGCTAACGGATTTGTACTATAATAATTCCTACTTACAAAAATATATGCGATTTTGTCCAAATTTCGTTCAAACCTAGGCCAGTTTCAGCTTCTATAAATAGCTTTGAACACATATTCCTAGATACAGTTGAAGAAACAATACTTATCGATAAGTACAATTTTGGAAATACTCAACACATCGAAAGTTCTATAAATAAAAATATATTTAATTCGAAACTTAAATAAAACAAGTTTAATAACACAGAGCGAGTACACTGAGCTTAAGAATCACATATTAAATAAAGACGGGGAGGACAAAATAATACAGCTGCGAGGCAGCCCTGAGTCAACCTGTCTGGATGAGTGAACGTTAGACATTCATGAAGTAGGGAAACTAGTGCCGGTCTAGTTGATTAGACATATTTTCATTATTGACATCATATTGCAGATGTCTGTCTAGTAAAATTGCATTTTTGAAAATAGTAGAAACACTCTAATGACAGCCACAATATTTACAATGAAACAATAAATTCCTTATATTGCAAAATACGTACCTACATCGAAGAGCGTTAATTTTTAATATAATAAAAATTAATCTTTTATGTTATATATATATTTCCATTAACTTAGTACTTCATAATATTATATATATTCGGTATATTATATATTCGGTAGTGATAGAACTATGATGTGGTCAACATGGCTGCAGCACGAAAATGGGCCAAATCGAACAGTGATATGACCATACCCTCGCAGAATACAGACCCGAAGTAGCAGCTTCTACTGTTACGTTTTGTTCAATGAGTGAGAGTTCTGGTATCCTCCTCCCGCCCTCATCAAATATCCTATTCCCTCCTAAAATTTCCAGTTGGTAGTATTCATGGACAGCAGCGATCACCTACTCATTGATGACTTGCATCAACGTTTGCTCCTTAAAATTCTATAACAATGTATAAATGCTTGATGTGCGCATAGACAATTCCACAGGTAAGTTCCCATGATATACATTTTTTCTATAAATGTAACATTATACGATTTTGATAGTCTTTAATTGCATTTACATTACTTCTGCATGCAAGTTTTATAACTTCTATAAGTTATTTATTACGATTTTGTTACAATCCTGTTACGCCTACATTACCACCGCATATTATTATTATGATTTTAATGTCCTATCAACAAAGAGTAATATAGTTATTTCAAAAATACAATTACATCACTTTACACATAAAGCGTATAATGTATGCACAACAAAAGCCCGTCCAATATTTTATAATAATACTTCCTAGACGGCCCGGGGCAATAGATAAGAGGTCGCCATAAATAATAATTAGCGGGAATCGAACCGGCGCCTTCGACTCGCTAACTATCGGCCCGTCGCCCCGAGCGCCGGTGGATTGATAACCGCAGGCCGCGTACACTGTACGCCTTATACCGCGTATCTATCACGGCATTGACGTATCATTCACTAATTCACTTCCTATAGTAACGATTCGGACGAACTGCTACGTCTATAGAATCATTTTGCTCGCAGCTTCGCTTGCGTGAACGAACAATGTATTCATTACCGATTTATGTTTTCGATTGGGCGCCACAGAAATCCTACCTTCAAGATATGTGGAATACCAGTAATACACTTTTTCCGTTTATTTGTCTGGTGATTAGTGTATACTTTGGCCTAATAATGTGAATTTGTATTGCAGATGAAAGGCATCTGCAATACAAAATACGAACATTATGGTCTTTCGCACAGGATCCGTACAGATTTTCGGACTATGTCAATACCTAGTTCACTTACAACCTTCCCGTGTTTAATTCAAACTCACCCAGTAGCTTCAGAGCGATGCGCGTCACAAACAGAAAAAAAATGAAAAAAGGTACTAATGTTTTGGGTTCTGTATTGATAATAACGTTATCATAAATCAAAATGTTTAAAATATTTTTAATATACAGATTTCAGCCGGTTACAGTGTTATCATAAAATATTATATATATATATATATATATATATATATATATATATAATATATGCGACAGTCATCAAAGCCACAAACATAATTTTGTTTCTATAGCGATAAACGGACAGAAACATCTTGAGTTATGCGCAGGCTCAATTGCTGATCACTTATGATCGACTGATGTAAAAAAAACAATGGTTTTCAAAAACGGAAAGGCTTGAGTGATGGTTATTATATCTTATTTAGATGACGTAGATAAATAATAATAATACAGATTAAAATAAAACTCGTTTCGCCCTTTCGACAACACATACAGGCATAGGTGTAAGATAATCTTGAAAATTTGCATGCAAGGTCGAACTCAAATTCAAAAGTTCAAATTACTCTTAGAAAATTTGAAACACATTATTTGCCCTCTATCAGTTTACGTTGTTTGAAAATAATAGATGGAATGTTTTATTGACATGAAATGTATGGCAAGAACAACAATTTGACTTTGAGTAAATAAATGAATCATCAGTAGCTAATTCATAATAACATGTTAAAATGATGTTTGACGTTAAAATGACGAAACCATCAATATAATAAAATAGAAGCAGCACTAGTGGCCGTCTTCGACTTTGCCGGCCACTTACAATGTCGTGTAACAAAATTTAAACAAAATACTTGTCATGTTCGAATAATTGCCAGCTTAAGGATTTTTATTTTTTTACAGCATAGTCGAGGGCCAAACGAGCTGTCAGAGAGAGAGTGGATAGTCACCGCCGCCCATAGACACGCAACCCCAGAGAAGTAACGAATGCGTTGCCGGCTCTTGGGAAGTAATAGAATATCAAATGTATGGGGGTGGGGTCGATGAAAGGAGGAGTAGACTATAGTGGTAGAATTCAATGCTGTTTTGTTGTTATTATACCGCTTAAGTTAATGTACGTAAATACTTATTAAGCTCATAACATTTTAATTGATGAAACGTCTAGTCTCCTTATATTGCTGGTCATTTTTCACTATTTTCGGGAACCTCTTGAACGTGCACTGTAAAAGTGTTCTATCTAGATTGCAATTAGAAGTCTTGATTTACTCAGATTTGCAACCGTATTACGACGGACTAAGACGACTGTGATCGATACTAAAAATATAATACATAATTGTTGAAAAATAAATTTAATGTCGATTCCGCCTACCTCTCAAAAAATAAACTACAATATTACTATAATAATTCCCAATTTTCCTGTTTGTCGTTAGTTCACTACGCGACCGCGTCCACGGATCAACACGGCGGCGATGATAACTTCAATAAAACAAAACAGAAATGGCTAGAAATAAACTCCCTCGATTCGCTTATAAAAGTTACGTGGCGAGTTCTATATTCATACCTATATAATTGTAGCTAACAAAAGGATATTGAATTAGGTATTTTTACGTAAAATCAAAACTTGCCCATTGTTGATAAAATTCTTCCGGCAACAAATAAAGTGGACGCTTTAATTTCATTTCAAGTAGGTAATATGAGAGGGTACTTAATAATTAATATTTTAAACATTATATCGGAATCTTGTTTTGTATATGAAGTACATGTTTATTCATGTTTCAAAATTAATCATTTGATGCGTCCACTGAGAATAGGCATCCGATAAAAAGGCCGGTGTCACAGTATGAGATTTTTAAATTCGTTTTAATGAAAGTAAATATAATATTTTGTAAATAAATTCATAATTACAAACTATGTCCACTATTAAAATGATTGAGTTCATATTCAAAAATGCCTTCAAGTCATTTTCATTTGCACCTAAAATACGTCACTGTATTAAGAATTTACCGCTCGTTCTGCATTCAGATCTCAAGAACGACAAACAAGAAACTTCTAAGTATCTAAACTCATTTCTAATACAATGGTTGCAATCAAAAATAAACTGTATCATAAAGAAACAATTCGATAAGAAGTCGAACTGGTCGATCATGTCCTTCTTAAAATAATCGGAAATTTAATTACACTAATATTTACTAATCAATTGTTTAATGATCTTAAATTACGATAAAGATAAATTTTGTATGTCTACAGGGAATGTATCGACTGACTGTTAAATACATTTTAGACATAGGAAAAGTTTTGTGCTTTTTGCTGTTTCTCTATGTTTTGTGTACCGATTAGGTAAATCTTTTCGTTCGTTTTTAACTAAAAACACGTATCAATAATTAGACTATCCGTTGGGACGGAACCATCCGTCGAATATTCCACGCGCCTGCCACCGGCCAACGGCCAATCCTTTTGGATTTCGGGCGCCGTCGCCTTAACATCCAAGCAACCGAATTCGTGTTAAGGTGCCGCCGCCGTGCGCGGCTCGTTATTGCGCGCGTTACGAAACGAACACAACGCGGGCGGTGCCGTTAGCGGGCCGAAAGGGCCATCGATCATTCGTAGAACTCGCCCGAGGCGCCAAGATAAGGCCCGTCAGACTCGCGGCGACCCCAACGCGGCGCGGGGAGCCCACCAACTATTAATTTTACATACCTAATAGGCCGGCTTTCCTCGGGCGTCACCACCGCTAATCGTCCAGCCGTCCGACACTCGAGGTCCCGCGTCAAATGCGTTGCCGCATGCAGTTCGACGCGGCGGTCGGTGGTCAATGTCGGTCAATTTGAGCTCTCAGGTTGTGCGTTTGCCATCCGATCCGTTGCTTGCGCTCATGGGAGGTTTCATCTGAATCCGTGTAGTCATCACAGCGCAGTTGTGCGACATTATAGCAAATTCGTCCGTTTTAGAATTGCGCACGTCTAAGTCTACGCCGTCCGTCTGTAGGTCTTACGTTTAAAAGGCCGTTTTTTCAACCGTAATAGACAGCCATATGAACTTTTCGCAAAATATATCATCCCCATTTAGCCATAAAAAAAACTAAAACTAACATTTAAAGAGAGGTCACTATACGTTTTTCAAGCTTTTTTTTATTTTCCATTTATTGAAAGAAAAAAGTAACACAATTATATTTACCAATGTCAAACTTTGGTATCAATTATAATAGTTCATAGCTTGAAGTAAAACAATAAATGAGAAAAAAAAAATGCCCTTTTTTGTGTAAATATCTAATATCAGGTGGTGGTACGGAATTCTTGCCAATCCAGCAAACAGCTGATGAGACTCGAACGAGACGTAGAGAAAAAACCGCCGGAATCGATCAGCACAAAGGTGTGGTTTTTCACCACGATGACAACCAGACCACACACATCTTTAGCCACTCGGCAAATATTCAAAGAGTTTGGTTGAGAAGTGTTAACGCATTCAACATACAGCCCTGACTTATGAACCCAAATTTTCACCTGTTTCGGTCTCTTCAGAATTCTTTAGGTAGTGTTAGATTAACATCAAGAGAGGAATGTCAAAATTATTTGTTGCCATTTTTTGATCACAAGTTCCAAAATTTCTAGAGCAATGGGTTTAAGCCATTGCCTTCCAAAATGTCGACAACTTTTTCAATAAAATTGTATATATGTATATAATAATTAAATGTAATTACAATATAATGAAACATTCTCTTGAATCCGTATATGAAATACGAAAAAACTTTTTGCCTGACCTTAAATTTATTTTAGAATACGCGTATAGGTAAAATTCCACGTCAATCCTTAAAATGTCCGTTTATTCAATTTTAATTACGGATAACATTTATAAATTACGCCATGCCTAAAGCATATTAAACTGCG
Source organism: Eumeta japonica (assembly GCA_005406025.1). NCBI lineage: Eukaryota > Metazoa > Arthropoda > Insecta > Lepidoptera > Psychidae > Eumeta > Eumeta japonica. The sequence continues at coordinate 285,121 of BGZK01000225.1, forward strand.
ATTTTTTTTTTCAGAATCAAGTTTTGTCACTTATCACCTTTTAGAAGCGGAGTCACGACACAGGATAAATATTTACGCCAAAATGACTAACACAAAACAATAATTCCAGAAGGTCATCCCGAGAGGTCGCTCCTATTCGTTCTTTACATATTTTTTTTTTTTTATGTCAGGACAAAAGATTCTCCTCGATCGCGTCATTGCGCGTAATCTACTTCTCGAGAAGTGTTTTTGTCGCTCGTTATCAGTTTGAGGTGAGACACACTGTCTGCGGCGAGTGGGTGCGCACTTAAGTCATCGCACATTATTTGCTATCTAATTGAAACTGTATTTTATTCGTTTCTGTTAAATTGGAAATATTTTTTTTTAAGATTTAATTTATTTTGTGCTTATTAAAAAAATAGCGCACCTCGTTATTTCTGATTACTTTAAAATACGTTCGTCGAATATTAAAAGTCTAGCTAAAATATTGACGAGGTAATAAAAAATATTTTAAAGTAATAAAAAGTGCTGTTCAATATTGTTAATATAAAATCGACACTATATTAAAAAGCAGAATTTTCAGAAATTTAAGGAGTTCTCGTCTACACTTTGTACGTTTATATAATTAAAAAACGTCATTATGCAACAAGTGTTTTCACTAACGTTTTGGGGTATTTTAGCTTAGTTATTTTGTACAAAACATATAAGAGACATACATTATAAGCAGTAGGTACTTAATATAAAAAATAAATATGCCGACATATCATCTGACCTGTCCCGCTCGTCATCGTCTGCTAATCGTGGTTATTCGCGTTACTCATACATTCTGTCACGACAAAATGTACGGATTCTGGGATAAAATCATAGTAAATTTAACAAAAAAAAATTATTTCATTTGCGATTGACGTAGTGACGTAACTAATCGTCACACGTTTTCCATACAAATAAAAATGTTGCTTCGTATAAATTTCGGTTTTAATATTTTTTTTATTATCCTTTAAGTTTTTTCCACGATCTCGTAAGTGCATAAAGTTCAGGATAAATTGCAAAGGTCTCCTTTTTCTTTAAGACACATGAAATATTTTCTAGAAAATCATAAATATAAGGAAAAAAAGGAAAGAAATTTAGGTAATACAGTCCGCCGAACGAACGTCAATCGTGGATATTCTGAGTCCCCCAACAAGTCGTGCACGTAGCCGACTGTACAAAATTCGAGATACACAATCGGGCAGGCACACGAAAAACGCTTTACACACAACGAACATTCGGTGTTGTGCGCTAAAACATCAAAACACGTTTAGCGGCCTATCTCGAAAGCACATAGCAACCGAGATAAGCTCCGATAAAAGTTGACGGTACGTAGCTTGTTGTGTCTGCATTACAAGCGACGACTGTGTCTGACGTGCGTACTCTCGCACACACATGTACGCCGCATTGTATTTAATTAAAATTATACTCTATATACAACGGTCACTTGGATAGTTTGTAACAGTCACAATACTCGTATCCGTTCAAATGTCTGATGGACTTTATTTTTCATGAGCATGTTAAACTAGAAATTGAATTAATCAACGGATTTAGATTCCTTCAAACAATTGTATGTAGAAATTGTAAAGTGCTTTTAATAGTTAAAGAAAAATAATTGTTTTGTATTACAACAGCTTGTCCGAGGAAGTGGAAAACTATGGACTAAACGTAGCAAATTTTTAAAATTAAACATTTGATTTTTAATTGTCCAAGTATCCAACCAATAGTCACTTATATGTATAGAGAATACAATCCCGGGATCCCGAATCTCGGGATCCCGGGATCCCGGCCGTTATCTGGTCCCGAAAATCCCGGGATTGTACTTGGCTTATCCGGGATTTTCGAGATTCCGCCAAAAATCCGGGATTGTACTTGGCTCCCGGGATTTTCGAGTTTGTTTGCGTTCCGTAGTCCGTTGCGCGTGCGCCTTGACTTTACCTAGATGATTTAAATTGCATATATTATATAACGATAAAACATCCTCATATACGCCGTACGATACCTACATACTACACAGATACAGCCCTGTCGTAGAACTTAGAAATAAAGTCCTCGGTCGGAATACTTCAATACAATACTCTTAAGGTAATTCCTCAACGATCCAACAGGGGAATCACCCGATCACCTCATATCATAATATTGTTACGGGGTATTTCCGTCGGGGATTCCCTGTACGAGATTATAAATACGGCAATCTGGGTTTATTTTTTCATTCATTGTTCTGCCCTCTGCCAGTAACGAGATTACGTAGGTTACGTTATACGGACTTATAAGTATACGTCATTTAAGTTTAAGATTATCTGAAATTAAGTATGGCGGGAGACTTTGTTAAACATAAAAAGACAGTGATATGATGTCAGTGTGGAGTTACTTTTAGTAGCAAAGGATGGAAATAGTGCTAAATGTAAGCGATGCCCATCTATTCTCAAGACTTTGGGTGGATCGACTAAGGGATTGCATACACATTTGTCAACAAAACATAACATTAAGGTTATATCAGCTTCAACAAGTCAAGATACTGAAAATCTGAACACAGCACCGCCGCCAGCCAAACGAAAGTTAGATGATTATTTTACTAAAACTAAAAGTGACGACGATAACCTAGATGATGTTTTAGCAAGAATGATCGCATTAGATGGATTTCCGTTCAGTGTATTCATAACTTCAGATAATTTGAGAAAATTGCTTTTGGCAAAATATACGGATTTACCAAAGTCAGCCGTCACCATTCAAAACGCGTTATGAATTACAGTGAAAAATAAAAAGCAAGTAACTTCAGAATTGAAACATTTGAAAAGTGCAGGTGAAAGATTTAGTTTATCTTTCGACGAGTGGACTTCAATGTCTAATAAACGATACATGGCTCTCAATGTTCATTCATATAAGAAATTTTGGAACTTAGGTCTTGTACCTATTTATGGAAATATGACAGCTGAAAATTGTCTTCGTATATTGAACGAGCGTCTAAGTAAATTTGATATTTCCTGGAAACTGACATCGTGGCTATTGTAACCGATGGACCGAATGTTATGATAAAGGTGGGACGGCTTGTTTGCGCTGAACAACAACTGTGTCTCGCACATGGTATCAATTTGGCTGTCTGTGATGTACTTTACAAAAAACATAATTATCTGCAAGATAGCCCTACCTCAGATGATATGGACGACAATAATGATGATGACCATTTAGAAGACTTAGACTGTTCAGAATCAGGTTTAATCTTAATGTCACAAAATGATCTTGCGCGAGAACACATACCAGAGTTAACACAAGATGAAAACATTAAAGAGCTGATAGAGAAAGTTCGCAAAGTTGTAATATATTTCAAAAGATCACCATTGAAAAATGAAACAGTACTACAAAAATACGTGAAAATTGAACATGGAAAGGAATTGTCACTTCTTTTGGACTGTAAAACTAGGTGGAACAGTCTTTTAACAATGCTGGAGAGATTTTATCTTTTAAAAAGCTGCATTCAAAAAGCTCTTATAGATCTCAATCATCCAATTTGTTTAGAAGATGTTGAATTTGAATTGGTAAATAAAATTGTTGATGTGCTGACCCCAATTAAATTGACAGTAGAAGCAATCTGTCGGCGAGATGCTAATTTATGCACAGCTGATGCTGCTTTAAACTTTCTTATAAAGCAACTGTCTAGCAAAACTCAGCACTTGCCAAAAAATTAAAACATGTTTAGTAGACCGTATAAAGCAACGACGAAGTGATAATTTAACTGGTGTGTTGAATTATTTACAAAATCCACGAAAAGATGAAGAAAATCAGTTATTATCGGAATTGGAATGGCACAACTTATTTCCAGTTCCCACACAGGCTTTACTGAGAAAGCAAATAAAGAGTATTGTTAAAAGACTTAATAGTCGAGATGACACGGAAGAAGAAGAGAGGTCAGAATCACTAACAGATGTTGAGCTTAGGCCAGAAACATCCCAGCCCCAATTGACATTAAAGGAAAAGTTACAACTGGAAATTGACAAGAGTATGAAATCCCCAGATCCTGAAATACAAGTACAAAATGAATCGGGGATGACAAATAGTATTAGACGTGAAATGAGCCTGTTCGAAAATGGAGGAGTTCGTGGATATTACTTAGAAACTGCCTATAAGTATCTAATGTCTATTCCTCCAACCAGCGTAGAACCTGAGCGAGCGTTTTCAGCTGCTGCTTATGTTGGCAATAAACTGCGAAGCAGGCTTGGAAGTCAAACACTGGATGCCTTGATATTTTGCGATTATATTTTCAAAATTCTAAATAGATTTTGTGTTGATTTTGATTTTTGCAATAAACAATCGTTTTGTTTTTGTCTATTTTCTTACTTAATAATATGTATACCCACTTACTTATTGTAATCTGTGCTGTGCTAACGATTTTAAAAATATTTTTTTAAGAAACTACCAAGTTTTTTTCATTTTAACCCAATTAGAAACCACATAGTCTAATCCCGGGACTATCCCGGGATCCCGGGATTACGCATAAAAAATCCCGTAATCCCGGGATTGGTAAACATGCTCGGAATTGTATTCTCTACTTATGTATATTATTCTGTAAGTAATGCAGTTATGCCACATAAGCTGTGGTTTCATGTATGCTTTCTTAATAAAGAATTTAAAAAGTAATTCATTTAATTATTACATTTTAATTATATTAAATAATATAATACCATCTATTTTATTATTACACTATATACAATATGTATAACAAAGTTGGAACACGTTATTTGTATTTAAAATATCACTAATAATTGGGAAATTTCTCTTATCATTTTTTACTCCTAACTAAAAGACAATTTCGAAGGATACCTAATTATTTATCTATTGTTTTTCTAAATATTTTAACCAAATAATAACGTACAAACTTAACTATGAGGGAGCATAAAAATTAAATTTATATCATATTTAGGTACATCTAGACATTCGGATACCTACGTTTGCAGTTCGAAAGTTTTGAAGTCATAAATATTATTTTAGGTCCATGAAGGTACAATATATTTCAAATTTCTCTTAAAAGTTACGTGGGTTATGGAATCGTTAAACCGATAAAATATATGATATTTCATTAAAAAATTGACGTATCTTAATAACTGAAACTATCATGAACAGTAAATTAATACAGAACATAGAAAAGGTAGGTAAATAGTTGTTTTTATGCTCTATGGACGCAATGTATAAAAGGCAGTCGTAAATTTAGGTAACGCGGATTTCAGATAACAGTTGCTACGTGAACCGCGTACAACTTACTGCCTAATCCCTACTTGAATAGCATTAAATATTGGTATTTATTTTTTATATGATTTTTTTTTATGGAAAAAAAAAACTTATGCCACCAACGTTGAGATATCTAATTGTCTACTTATTTATTTTATTTACACAAAAGCACTGCGAAACCTTATTTTGTGATAGGTAACAGAGTCTAAAACATTTTACCGTAAATTTTTGATTCGATATTAACAGTGCGAACGGTGCAGTTTCTATGAGTCTAATTATGTTATTATCCTGTCCTGAAGGTTAACAATTTTTTTTTATTAATATATTATTTACAATATATGTTATATACTTTTGCATACCTAAATAGATTTTAAAAGATATTAAAAAAAATCGTTACGAAAGGGTTAATATAAATGAATGTAACTTATGTCCAAATTCTACTTAATTCAATAATTTTTAACTTTGGCAAGAATTAGATACATGAAATTCGCTTCCATATATAACTAACAAATAACTAATGATTTTCTTCGTGCGCATGCTAAGGTAACATTTAGCCAATTTTTACCTAATACCTATTATTCTTAACATTTTTCATTTATTTTTCTTTCTGTACAAAAAAAGAAATGTTTTTATTTTGGGACTAGCCATTCTTCAACGTTCACTAGGGTTGCGATTATTGTATTATGTACAATGCTACTATGTATTACTAAAACTGAGTACCTAAATAGCTATTCTCATCTATATGATTACAGAATAGCAGATATTGCAAACTTTCCCATTAAACCACTTGTATTAAATTTAATCTCTAGAAGCTAAAGTTTGTTGTTCGCCTACCTGGTAGCCAATTTACTTTTACAAACGTTTTCGTGAAAGTTTATACCATGAAAATTTATTAATTTAGACAAAAATTTTAGCAATAACTTTTAGGTATTTATATATTTTTTTTATTTCGTAAACGGTTAAAAATTGTAAGTAAATTTTTACCGTAGATAATTAAAAGTTTTAAACACTCAAACTTCCAAAACCTTAAGTCTTTGAATGAATTCGTAAGATTTGTAGTATTCTTCCAACTAGGTAGGCACTTTTAATATTTTTATGGTTTAATTTGGAAAAATTGTCATAGATAATCTATCCACTAGCACTGTAAAACTGTTCGTTATTTATGCCACAGTGGGTCGTTTTTCATACCTTCACGTACCGCTCAGAATTGGATGGATAATACTACAAAAACACTTTTAACACAAATTTAGCTCAACGGAATGTCATAATATAATGAACCGTTGCAAATCGCCCGAACTTCGTGATCTATGAATGAACGTCAGTGCGGCCGTTTTTGTTGAGGTCGGCCGACATCGTTTGATGAAAAAAAAAATAGACCCTACACTGATTCGGATGAACTTTTTTTTTGCACAACCTGCCATCGTATCGCGAATCGATTTTTTCCGTATTTTATTAATTCACGCGCGTCTCGGGTATTCTCGTAGTCTCGATAATAATTATAATTTATGTGGATTCATATTTTTTTGTAACTAACAATTTTCGTTCATAATACTTTTATGTTACTCGAAAACTTTTTCCTTGTCTGGCAAGCGGGAGGCATACCGGTCTCCGTCGGTAAGAACATTTGACTTTTACTGACACTATAAACTCAATAGGCATATGATATAATAAAACGGGTACTTACCAAAATTTTAAAAGAACTCAAATTCTCTTTCTGATCTTAAAAACAGTTATTGTCATATAACGTATGCGTCACATTCAGTGATGGATTTTCCTGTTCCTTTCGTCACTGCAACTGACCTTCTCACCCTTGATGAGATGACACAGTTCTTCAAGATGACACACCTGTTCCATAATGAGGCATTTATTTGAGAAATAGCACACTAACAATGCACTGATCAAACAATTTGTTTGAATGATTTCCACGACACATGAGCATAACGGAGCCTGACTGGCGCCGGCACCACCGCACCGATGCGATATCCACTGCCCATCATGACGGGCGTACGCAAGAGCGAGCGCGCGATGCGCGGCGCGCGCCGAAGGGGAGGGGCGGCGCGCGGCGGGGGCGCGTGCAGCACCGCAGCCGACCCGCGAGTGCGCTTAGATGAGAGGTGCCGCACTTTGAATTTTAATAAAGCGACTCGTCTCGGACTTTTTGTCGGAGCGCAGTTCGCCGCGCGACATGTGGCGGCAGGTTTCGAAAGGGCTCGACATTTTATCGCATTAAGAAATTAATAGGTGCGTTCACGGCTCGCCGGCCGTTACCGGACTCGCCTCCGCGACCCGCCGCGGCCGCTCGCGACTGTAACTGCATGCAGCGCCTATTTATTACTTTTTCGTTCTGCGATCGCACTTTTTCGAATATTACCTTTTCATCGGAATCAAGAAACTAATGATGATGAGTTTCAAAAAATATAAACAAAAGAACCTGCAAAAAAAACTAGATAGAAAACGGTGCAAACGGATAAGCTGTGGCGGTATTATTTGCAAAGAATAGGTAGGTATAAAATTTGCGCACAAAAGGAAAAGGTAGCGATGTCGCGCTAACTGCGTATGTCTACAGCGACTTATGAGCGAATACCGATTCGGAATTAACATTCTGAAAGCAACATCGGCCGCCGCCGGCCGCCGGGTGTAACGACCTTTTTCGCCGGATCGGCGCTGGCGGCGCCGCGGCGTTTACGCGCCGTGGCGTCGCCCGGGTTTCGCAATCGACACGGCGCTTTTCGACTGTCGACTCGAACGCGTCGGTTCATTAGGGACTCTCCTAATAAATCATAGGCCGTTCGGGCGCCTAGCGACTAGTTTGCCCATTTTCGGCTCTAATAAGAAATCGACGTGAACGCGGCCACAATGATTTATTTTTAATGGCGCAACGCGGCGCACAGGTGGACGCACCGCCATGATTTATTTCATCGATGCGGGGCCCCCGACTTACCTACTCCGTCATAAACTTAATTAGCAGACGTTGCTCGTTGACGGGAATTTTTTTCGAATAAATTAACCGCAGGTATCGAACGGCTTTCGATGTTCGTAACGTCAATTTGTATGTAAATATTGTATTTTTTAAATCGGTGTGTTTATCTCGGCCGGTTTTGGTATGCAATCTATCAGATAGATATTTTATTACGGGGTACAGGAAATCTAATCAAGTTTCATAATTTCGCTTTATTAATCCACACGGTACCGGCATGTGCGCCTAGTCAAGTCAGTACAATACACTAAATACACGTGGATGCGTATTTATTAATCAATATTTATTAGGTACTTATCGGATTTGAGAACGATGTCACGACGCTCACAAATTTTTTTGTCGAATATGTGTGCAAATATATGTGTTATGAATATTTTAAAATCTATACACAATAAATTTCTTTATTGAGAACTTGGCTCAGAAAACTGACCGCTTACGTCTACCGACGTTTCGGAAAATGAATACTGTTGAAGAGCATCATGAAAGAACTATTTATCATGTCAACAATATAATTATAACAATTAATCACACGCATCATGTATCTATTTAAAAACCATAAACAACGTACCCATCGAGCCCAAGGTATTATTACATTTTAACGCCTAATCTGACGAATTGCACAAAGATTAGAATTTTAATCATTTTTTGGTTATCTATCATAAATAGTTAATTTTTGCTAATAATGATAATTTTATATCAGTTTGTGGATCTTATACAAATGGATTATATCCAATTACCAATTCTTCAAATTGATCTGTCCTTGAAGAAAATGTCGGTAACATTTCATCAAACAAATAAGCACCTCCATAAATTCACAGGCATATCAATAACTTTTAATGATTTGAAAAAAAAGTAATATTAAGTCAAAAGAAAGTTGCTTGAAAATAATTGACCTCTATAAACAGGTATTTACGATAATAATTTCAAATTAATTGTTCTCAATTAATTATATTATCAATTCAAAATGGTGAGGCAAAAGTCTTTGCAGTTGAAATACCTATTTAGTTGACGTTGGGATTATTTGATTAATCCATTTATTCACTCGAAGTTCATTTGTCATGACGATTATAAAGTATTTTTTGAACATTCTTCCGTATTTAATAATAACTGAAACTTGTCGATTTGGTAAGCTAACTTAACTAACAAAAAAAAGTAAACTATGACTTAAAATAAGTTTCTTGTAGTTTACTTATTATAAAAAATGGGATATAAGGTAGATAAAAGAATACAATACAACCATAATAAAATGATTACAATCCGATTATAAAGGCTTTAGTAATATACAAAAACTATCTGAACAAAGTAAGCATATACAGATCTAGGTACATATATCTTTTGGCGTAGTTCCTAGGTAGGTATGCGGTCTGTTTGTGTTGAACCTCCAACAAGTTATAAAAATTCAGGGCTTGGAACATGAAATTATCAGTCGACTCTTACTCGTTTCGTAGGTATTTTTCTTTCAAAAGTATAAAAGTACTTTTGCAGTGTGGAAAATCATATTTAAAACTATTACACTTGTTTTTCGTGAAACGATTAGTCATTAAAATTAAAGATACGCTCCGAAAACATTTAATAAATGTTTCTACTACAAATTAAATAATATACATTTGTTGATTTCTTGAGCATGGACACTAATATATTCTCATCATCATCAATTTCATTAATTTGAATATAAGATAAAAATGACGTGTCTGCAAGTTGCTCGTAGAGCCTTCGTTTGACATATTAATTTTTCCGAACTTTTATCTGAGTCTTCACACTACCACGCAATTTTTCGGAAATGTCACATAAAATTTATCATTCGAATTACTTGTTTATCAACCATTTCATGCTAAGTTAACGATCCAGCGTACTAGTCTAACGTTTAAAAGTGCCGATATACACTTGCATAATATTACAATTTTGTCTCGCAAGAGCCTAGGTAGGTATATCTTACCTGACACGGGCTATCTGCTATCAGAGCAGTCAGATAGCGTTCTTAGAATGACATTTAGAATGCGATAAAGATAGTATTTGTGCTAACATTATCGCTTTTATTTGACAACATTTATCACTAGAATTTTCTCCTTCGGACGCGATAATATCAACTTGAGTAAATAAAAAAATAATATCATATACATTTTAACATTTTGTAAAAAAATGCCCGCTGAACGGTGTACCTAAAATATTATAATCGTCCAACATGTAACTTTCTGTTGGTTAAAATCTGAATATAATTTATATTATGAGAATACACCTAGGACAAATACAACTAGGCAGAAATATTTTAAATAAGGTAATAAAGAAAAACAGTAACTATGTATGTCTAGTTCTAGGCTTTTCATAATTACTACATCTGTTCAGAAAATTTTTAAATTGCTGTAGACGAGGTCAGTACTAAATGTATAAACAGGTATATAAGTGTACGTATTTAAATTATTACGTATATAAATATTTTCATAATTGCGGTTAGCCTCGAGATTTAATTCATTTTATAAAGAAAAACCTTTCAGTGTCGGCTTCTCAAAGGATTTTGTTCTTATTGGATTTTTAGTTTATTAGAAATTGTGAATGGGGAAAGAACTAATTATAGAGGTCAGACTTTCGAGTAGGGGACCCGGCATGATTTGAAAATAATGAAAATTGTATGCACCTAGATCATGGGTACTTAAAAAGGAAGTAGACTCGTAAAAATATTAGTAATAATATTAAAACAGTCCAAAAACTGAAAAATTTAAATAAAACAAAATAAATGTTTATGTTTAGTCCCGTAGAATTATTTTGGTCGTTTTGCCTAGTTTGGAAACTACGCGGTAACGAAAAAAACTTGAGATATTATTTGTCGCGTGTAAACTGAAATGCAATGCTTCAGGCGTCACCAACGTTTAGGACACCATCGAACAAACACCCCACTTGGCGATGTCGAAAGCACCGGTACACATTTTGAAATTTATTATTGATATTTCACTACGCCGATCACTGTGAACACATTTTTTAAGTCTTCCGTTCGTGTCGTAATAGGAATTACATACGCCATATTAGTTTGTTGATAGCACAATTACGTGTGCCGCCGAGAGTACAGCTAGTGGCGCCCACTGGCGGCGGCTTCGCACACTGCGGTTGCACTAAACACTTCTCCCCCTTTACTTCCGTCAGCTAACTCTAGGGCGCACGCGCCCCCCGACATTTTTTAAACCGCGCCCATATTTCGTTATTTCGGAGGCGCGCGTTTTCAAAACCTTTTATCCGTCGCCAATTTTTTCGCATCTCTTTCTACTAAGCGCGGCTGTGAATCCGTCATCCCGTTCTTTGTAACGGTCATTTGCATCTCGTCTAACACGCGTCTATGCCAGCTAATGCTCTCTCTTTCTATCAACACCACGATGCCGATGACGCCAATTATTAGAGATTTAAAAAAAACTATAACCGTATGTGACAAAAAGTATTATATAATTTAAGCTCTATTTTATATGACGTACAGTTTACTTTACAAAAATTTTCTTGTAGTTACGTCTGTTTAGCCGAACACGTTTGCGAAAAGTTCCAGCCATTTTTGCGACAAAAAAAGTTTGCATGCACGTAACCACGCCTTTGTTGTCATATAGTGCTGTCTATGTTGCTCCTTTTTCAATTTTAATGTACCATCTCATTCTTGCATTCGCTCTTTGTAACTTTCAGATTTTTTATTTTAGCGCCCTCTAGTGTTGAATAGCCAAAGTTGAATTGAAAAAATTTACTTTTCTTATCAAGTTGAAGGTTCTTGTCGACGTTTATAGTAGTTCCTCTTTTCACCGCAAAAATTTTTTTGACAACAGCGCTTTATCTTAGACAAAAACCCAAAATGAAAGATACGATCAACATTTTAATTAGTTCAACATTTTATTTTAACTAAATTCTAAATTTTATTATTTACGTTACGTTATTCCTAATAATAACGGTTTAACGCATTTCCCTATAAATTTAATCAAATTTGTATTTGAACTAAATTTGCATTTTATTTGCTCGCTACGCTGTGGAACCACTAGGGGGCACCATAAGCCGGTTTATAGTGACTGACAGTGGATTACCGGCCGATACGGGAAGGATATTGAAATAGAACTTTAATGAAACGACCAATATATAATCAACCATTTTCTGTTTACCCAAAAAAAAAATATTTAGAATGTTTATTATTCTCAATATATTGAAAACAATTATAAATCATGAACAAGAGCCAAATCAAAGTGATAAAAGCATAAAACATAGAAATGAAGAAACGTGAAATTTGCTAGACGCTCATCTGCAACATGCAAGTAAAATGCGGCATGCAATCCACCGCTGACCCTCGTATTTGTTCTACTATGAATCTTCATCGAAAGTACTGAATATTTATTCGAAAGGATTGACTTATCGAACGCCTAAGCAAACGTTAATTTTCTATTTATATTACCCTCCTATTAATCAGCTGCAATTTCCACATAATTGTCATGCCGATTAGGGCACGACATCTTCACGAAAATGCAGACAGTCACATCCACCAGGGTGTGAGGAGTGTCATGTCATGCTGCATGATACTGTCTATCGCAGGCAAGCAATAATTAATTTCCGCGAAATAGCACCGTATACAATGGAATATCGAAGTCTTCTGTCACTGAGCTACGAATATATTATAAGACAAAATTCTATTAAGTTAATACAGTTTTAAATTACACTCTCAATAAAATGTTTTCTCTTTTCTGTGCATTTTATACAAGACACGTTTTAATAGATAGATTTTGCTATGGATTAATTTTGGGAGGTGTCAATTTTCGGATGATTTTTTTAATATTTCGTTACAAAATTTTAAAATGAAATTGCTTCGGTTCGTCTCTAATACTATTGCGTCGGTAGCTGTTCATCCGTCTGTTTGTGTATCTGTCCGTCTATCTCACTAGAAAAAAGTAGTAGAAAATTGAAATCAGATACAACTTTAGAAAGTAGAAGACTAATTACAAATAAGATAAAAAAAAATATCGGAATTTTTGTACTTTTCTAGTAGTGATGCATCCGATTCCGTTTTCGATACCGATATATCGGCGATATTATTGCCTTTTAGAAATATCGGAATTGATATTAGTTTGCCGATATACAGAGACATTTTGAACTACGTGCTAAAACCATCCATAAACTCACCATACCCGAGCTTGATTCGTTCATTAAGTGCCTATATCTAAATTTTAAAGAAATGGCACACCAATATTTCAGTCTTCAAATGAGTTCTATCGCTTTCGAAAAGCAATTCTCAACAACAAGTTAAACAGATATACGAAATCGGCTTTTATCTAATAATTTAGGGATGTTCTGTTTCCTGAATAAAAATATCATAAACGTGAATTTAATTTATGATCTGAACTTTATTATGAAATTCATATTTTATTAAATTACTACCCTCAAAAATAATTAATAAATTGTTAAATTACAATTTTCAAGACATAATTGCTATATTGCAAATATACAATTTTCAAAATCTCGTTACATAACATTCTAATTGTATTTTATATGAGTGAGTATGTAATATCGTCTGTTTCCATATATTCTGTACTAATCTCTACAGTTTGTTTCGCCTTTTGAAGCCTGCATGGCCGCATCGGTACCGGTATCGATAACGCTATCGGCGATTCATTTTCATAAATATCGCTATCGTAACGGCAGAAGTGCGTATCGATAAATCCCTAATTTCTAATTAGTGACAATGGACTATTAGTAGTTCCGAAAGTTGTAAAGTTAGTTTTTCTTTCACTTAGCATATGAAATGCGTTACTGTCGTACGAAGATTTACATTAGAACTTAAATCATTGCCACAACAAAATCCTTATGTACAGAGATTTGGCTGACATTATCTGAAAAAATAGCTTCAATAGTGAACCTACCCTATTTATTAGCAAAATAGTTATAAAATTGTTATACCACATTGTAATAAAGAACGGTTACTGTTCTTACTCGTCTCATACTTGTTCGGTTTATTGGACTGACCAAATGAGAACTGGTTACCCTTTCAGCATTCACGTGATGCTCTCTGCATCTTTATTTCCCGTTCCACGATTAAAACTAATTGTAAAATAATCGCTGTATTATAGTTAAATACAGTACCTACAAGTTTTTTTCCCTTTCGAACCTAGTTTTACGATTTTCATTTAGATTTTCCTATAAATTGCGAGTCAGGTCCTATATTCTGTTTTTTTTTTTTTTTTATTTGAGACGAAGAAAATTAATTTCTAAACAAATTTTTAATAATTCTTATGTTATAGGAGAAATCTTCGGTTTTTGTACATCTTTTTAATATATCATAAACTACGTATTTTAAAATTATAAAAAAAAAAATTCGTTTGTACTCATCACAACTTTGTTAAATTAAATCATTAAACAAAATTAAGCAATTTTATACTTATCAACTCCGGTGATTCTACGAACGACCCGTTTTTTCATCGGCTCTTTGGAACCTTAGAAAGGTTATAGTCAGCTTGTGTCTCTCACAAGTAATATAATAGGGTAAGTAGACCGAGACGCTGAATAGCGATATTGGAGTCTGACGAATGTATTTTTCATGTGTTCTATACGAACGGAATAACGAGTCGCACACGGCAGCAGGTGCACGAGCAGCTCTTAATGTTGTTCCGGGTCAGACGATATCATCGGTTGTTGTGTCAACCTTCATCACCTCCCTGATACACCCTCCCGCGGTATTTACTTCATAACGGGAGACCATGGATGTCAAGAGCTTCACGCTCCGAATGCGAGTAGAGGGCTGCTAAGTATTATTCCGACCATGGCGACGACTGCTAGCTTAACGTGCTCCCCGAGGCACAGCGAGAGCGGTTTAGATTCGATTCTAGTTAAAAACTCATAAGTCAAATCCGCCCGTGGTTATAATTAAACCTTCTGCCATTCGACGCGATGGTCTTAACTGCTAAACCATACCATCGTTCATACCGTTTCATCGACGGTCAAAGAATATTCGCGAACGAATTGCAGTCACTGTTTCTACACAGTACACAACAGGAAAGTATTTATTTTATGTGTTGCGAGTTATGTAAATATAAAAGCGTCAAATATTGTTCAAATTAAGAGGAGGCATTTTTTTACACACACATCACCATCTGATCCCAAAATAAGCATCAAGATTTGTACTACAGGTATCCAATACTTGATATAATACATATATTTTTTTCTTGTGAATAAGTGCACAGAATAAATACATATTTAGAATTAGTCAGACTCAAGACAAACATTATTTTTTAATCTAATATTCTTTTGTTTTAGGTGAGAATCGAACCCCTAGCGCAGCAGGTAGGTTCATCAATGCATTTTGGGGAAAATCAAAATATTATTATTTTATTAGTCCAGCATAATACAACCACGTATACACCACTTGTGCACTGTTTGCGCCACCACGGCAACGTATATAACATTATTTGATAAAGTATGCCTACAAAAAGGAACGTCTATTAATTAGCGAAACACAACTTCCACTTCGAATACTCGGAATGCTTTATTTTACGACGGCGCTTTAAATTAAACTGTTTGTAGCGCTGCAGGCGACATCTGGTAATAATTATTAGGTATTGTGAGCTGTTACAATTAGTTGTGTATTTGTAACGGCCGTTATGGAATTCAATAAATTGTAGTTGGTGCAATGACTTTAAGAGAGGCACATACTTTTGTAAATCCTACACAGAAAAGAAAGAATTATTGATCGTAGATAAGTATTTTTGAGCCGAGTATTTTTGGAGATCTTCATTGATTTCGATAAAATGGAAATTTTCCTAAAGCAAGTAAGATTTTCTTGGTTCAAGTAAACTCCATTAGGGTCAAGTCATTTTCTACATTTTCTCCAAGAATTTGAGGGTCTTTCGAAATAATGTCGCGGCTCAAATTAAACCATAGATTAAAAAATTTTATTAATAGAAAAATATTTTTGTGTACCCACGCCGAAACGAGCAAATCCCTTCAAGTACCGTCTCATGAAAGTTGAATTTCCGTATCGTCATATAATACGACGATACAGAATCGTATTAGATTTTTAATCAGTCTATTTCTGGAGCATGTCGTTCAGCATTCTTTTGAATTTAGGTTAAGGGATTTCGACCTTAAGTCCAAGTACTATGACCCACAATACTATTAGCACGACAGTTCATCAAAGCGATTACAACAATCGGGACCGACGACTTAACGTACTCTACAAGCTTCGTAGCGAGTAATTTATTTGACTCAAATTAAAAATTGATTGATTTGCCAGTGGCCAGAACCGAATGTGGTAATATCTGGCTTGAAGGCAACACCCTTAACCTCTAAGCAAACTTAACAAATTTCTGTATGAAACAAACAAAATCATTTACACTTAAAAACCGACGAAGTATTATATAGAACGGCTTTTAGTTCTAATATTTGTGAACATTAAAAAGCGTGGTATTTTGTTTCAGTTTGACACTTTTCTTATAATCAATAATTATTTGGTTACTTTATTCATAAAAGTTAAACATGCATACCGATTGTATGATTAACAAAGATAAAATAAAACATTTTGTAATCCAAAGAGATTCAAATAGTAATCCAATAGTTATCGCCAAAAAAAAAACAAACCGGGATCAGAAGCATAGTCTATATTATTTCAAATCAGCTGTGCGAGCGAAACTGCGAACAGACACCAGTTTTTTTTTAGATGCCACTTGCAATAGGCATCATTGCACTTCGTTACCCAACTGCATTATAAAATGTACAGTGGCCCGATGAAAAACTAAATATTATGACTGCGGGAAAATAGATCGACACCACGTTAACCGAGCATTGAATTAATGTTGATTTATATTGAAAACTGTACACGTAAATTGTAATGCAAACAGCACGGCCTCCATTGAATGAATACGTGATACATCGCCGTGTGTGCCATTCGAACGTGAAGTCTGTGATAGAAGAGCTAGATTTTAATCAGATTTACGGTCCGGATGAAACATACGCCTTTTTCGAATAGAAAACGTCCAGCTTTAATTATTGGAATCAATAAAAGCTTGATGTAATGGCGGTCGAAACAATTATTTATAATTGTTTTCTATTATGTGGTGAACGTTCAAACTCGGACAGGTTAAAGCTTACTGAACCTCGATGAATATTAAAATATGTCCGACGAAGGGGGGTATCTATTCTGAAAGCTTGCGAAGGAGATTCGATCTATGAATACTTAAAATAATAGACTGAGTAAATATTAATTGAGGTATTTTTTAAATGAAATACGGTTTTGACGAGGTGCTAAGGCTTGAAAAAGAAAAACTGATAAGTGCGATTCGAACTCGTGTGGAGTGGGTTCCGTAGGATGAATATATTACCTTTCTTAAATCTGACCGAAGTTTGTTTATGATAACTGAAATAACTGCAAATGATGTAAGTTTGTATGCAAAATATTGAGAGATTCATTATTTATTTTAAGATCATAGACTTCTTACAGGTTTTCCTAAAATCCGTAAAGAACTGTTTTTTGTACGTTTTTGAAATTTTGGTCTTAATAGTTTAGGAGATAAGAGAGGGAATGATCAATATTCTTCCATTTGCTTAAATAACTAAAATTATTTATTCTTCAAAATTATAAAAAGAATAGACGTTTATGTTTGATACCCTCACCAAAAGCACTTTCATTTGAAGTCACGCGGTGCAATTTATAAAAATACTTTTTTCATTATTCTAATTCGCAAAGCGATTTCTGTATTCAAAATTTATTTATTTGCATTAGCCCTTCGTGTTTGGAATACAGAAATTCGTATGCGTACCAATATTTTGACATAAAACTGACACCATAAATTCGGGTAAACTGGCTATAAAAATAGGATACACGAGTAATCCTATCCCATATAGGATCCCTTATCCTTATTCCTTTTCTTTTTTGAGGTGTGGAATCCTAATTTCAGTTCCACCTCAAAGCTCAAAGTCTTAGTCTTAAAAATGACTAACCTCCACCCGCGTAGACATAGATCTCGACCCTTGTCCCGTGCTCCATTCTGATCCCTATCCTGGTCTCGATGCTAATTTGTCTGACTTCCGAATTAGATCACGGTCCTGCTTTTCATTCTGGACTCGGCCTTGATTTAAGCGGACGGCGATTCTGCTCCCACTCTCAATACTGGTCCCACTTTCGAGTCTGATTTCGGTATTGCCTCTTATTCCGATCCCAGTCGCGCTATTAATTTTTGTTCCACGCTAGATCTGAACTTTGGACTGGTTCTCGATTTCGATGCCTCCCGGTATCGGATCTCGATTCTTCTCCCTGTCTCTCTCATGATTTCGGTTCCGATCTGGACGAAGCCGAGACAGATGTATGTATGCATTGACATACCTTTTTTGTTTGTGACCCGATTAGAAAGAAACAAACACTAAATGTTATGAGAAGCTTGCCAAAATACATCAGGGAAAACCGCATTTGAATCCTGTTTCCGAGATTAGTGTGCAAAAACGTACTCACAAACAGACAAAAATTCAAAAATATTTTATTTGGACCCTATAACATAAGTACAACTTGTTTATTTTTTTTTGTGACTGATAGCGTAGTAAAAAAAAAGGTTTTTGGAATATACTACAGTTTAAATTTGTCACTTGTAACCCAAAAAGAAAAAGTGGAAGACCTTGAATTGAAATCCAAAAACTTCTCGCCATTTCTTTCTCTGACAGCTCTAAAATGTATCTACATAGGTGTAGAGATCGTGTTTGTATAAATCAAAAAGTTTAATTCAAAATTTTAGTACAAATATTCATTTAATAAAAATTTGATACAAAATAGTGAGCTATAAATAATATAAAAAATAAGTAATAATTTCCAGAGAGACAGCGAGAGAAAAAGAGAGGGAAAGTTGTTAGAAGGGTGTAACGATTTTTCATAATGTTCTGCTTTTGACATTATGAAAATCGTAAACTCGATTTTAATGAAATGATTTGTTTAGAAATCATTTGAGGAAATATAATTAACAGTTTTTATTGGGCCTAGCAGAATGCACAGATTTTTTTTGAATTGAAGCTTTTAAGTGATGGGTTTATAGAGGATTTTATAAACATACGCACACACACACGCACATGAACACACACACATACACACACAAACACAAAGAGAGTGAGAGAGATGAATTAATTTTAAAAACTTGGATTGTAAACATTAAATTTTGAATTTTTTTAGTGGGCAATTACAAATAGGAAAGATATTCGTATTTAAATGCGACAGGTGACATAATTCATAGGTCTGTTGTCATATTAATACTATTTTTATAACTAGTTCTTAAAATTCCATACACAGGTGATCGAAGGCTCGCATGGAATGTCATTATTATTACTGAGCTGTGTAAGAGGTCTGATGGTGAAATTTTTAGAATATGTCTATAGTTAAATGTATAGATATCATATGTAGTTATTATCTTTACAAAAAATAGATAACCGTGCTGATTGAAACGTTGATGAATCTGGTTTGAATGTGGTTAAAAACATTTATAGATAAATGCGATTTAAATTGTGTCATAGGATAGAATTGAACAGAGTACTTTTTCCAATGTAAGAATTTCCCACATTACAGAAATTAATTTAAGTTATTTACTAGTACGTACATCTTCATAATGTCTGTGCTCTCGGGTACTTTCATGACCATATTGCAATACAGTTAGGTATAAATCTTCACAAAAATTGCCTAAGATAAGATGTGAGCTAAACAAAAAGATAAATGTCTAGATAAATATAAAAACCAGTATTTGCCTGTGGCGTACGGGAGTAATTAGCACTTGGATTTTAAGCAATTAATAAATTTCACACAAACTATGACAAAAAATGGTACACGATGTATAACGTCCCTCTTTTTATATCCGATTGAAAAATTTACTTTCCTAATGCTGGCTTTGTTGGCTGGAGTGGGGATGTATAGACATATCAATCAACAGTGTATCAATCTCTAATATCTATAAATATTATTTAAAAAACAACATTACACCGGAAATGGTTGCGTATGGCCAAAATCACTACTTTTTTCTTTATCGCGCGGTATGTGTATTATGATTCTGTAGAAACAAACAAAACCAATGAAAAATCACACAATCAAATCCATCCAACCGTTTGCACTATATGGATGCTAAGAAATTGGACATACCTACCTACATACATACATACATTAAAAACTACAGTTGTCCTATGAACAGTCAAACAAATAAAAGAGTGTAGGGACTGCGTGATCGATGTTTTACAAGGTATACGTTCTTATGTAGCCGGTTAATACAAGTTTCATTTACATTTACTTAACTACGTGTAATGAAATGAAGTAACCCACAACGAAAATAAAGTCGCGTCTAGTCCGTTGTGGGCGTCGGGCCCGTTGTAGCAGACAAAAGATGCTTAATTAATGGAACGTTTTTTTAATTTATTTTTCTTTGATTTTCTTCAAATTATTCGACGTTAATATGGTATATAGTACATGACAAAGCACCAAGATTGCAAAATAAAATTAAATTTTATATTACGCGGAGTAGTCAGAAAATTTGTACAAAAAATTTTCTTGTCGAACCAATATCTTTTTGAATGATCTGTATATGGAATAAAAATAATTAAACGTAAATAATTAAATTAAGCTTCGGTTTTCTATAATCCGTTTACCAAAAGTAAAATTTTAATTCACATTCGTTTCAAGATATTACTTACAAAAATATTTCGGCCGGTGTCCCCTGTAATTGGTGGTGTAATTACTCGTACGCGCTATATTTTTCAGAAATAGTTGAAATTAAAATTCCTGGATACAGAATAAAAAGCATTTAATTAAACGGCACATTAAAACAGAACGAGTATCATGACGGCAATAATTAGTAGAGTGTTGACCGCAATTAGCACCGGCGCGCGCAGCGTCCGCTGAGGTCAAATTAATTTCAAGATGTACAAAATGGCCACTGTGCGGCATATAATATTAGTAGGTTTAAGCCACATTTATGATGTTAACGATTAATTATGTCAAAAACGGATACTGATAAAAATGTTTGTATTCATTGATATAACGCATATAAGATGAAATACAATATAGCGCAAGCATCAACGTAAGCAATAATTCTAAAAATGTAAAAAAGGGTAACGTGATTCTTTATTAACTCGATTTTCATTTTTTCTATTAATTTTATATAACATGGATTAGCAACATAGCCAGTATTTTGTAGTGACCAGAATGCTTTTACCATAAAAATTGTAGACATTTAGAAACATCGTATTGTTTATACATGGTTTAATATTTCATATGGGAATATATTTAAAAAAAAAAGGAAAAGGAACATTTAAAAAGCTTCAACTTTTGTGGACGGCCTAGTGTGTCCAAAAACAGAAGGTTGTACATTTCCACAGTTTTAAGTTATAGCATGAGTGTACTGGTCACACTGACAGGTCACTTTCGTATAATAAGACACAACTTAATAAAATGACCATGTTCGCTATCGCTTGCGTAATGATAGAGTTGGTTATGAAGAACAGAGTTACTTGATCATAGAGTGCAATAATGAACATAGCGCATGCGTATAGACTACTCATTTTAAAATTTCAATCTAACGAATGAATATATCGTTGTTATTGAAAATGTTATATTTTTTTGATAAACTATAAAAGTATACTAGGAATGGATACTAGGGACCTACAAAGATTTTTGGATGAAATTTTTTTACAAATCGTGCAAAATGAGGTATATGTATTATTTATGATACTTCTGAGGTTTGACTCGAGCCTATAGTAGTTCCAGTCGCCAAAGGAAAACGGTCGTACGTAAGGTATTTTAAAAATAAATTAATAATATTTGCACGTCACTCTTATTCAAACAAATGAGGTTCACATAATTAAACAAATGAGTAAAGGTTAATAACCCTAATAAAATAAATACTTGCGTGAGTAAATAAATAACCGGTTGATTGCTAGATTAATATTCTGTGACATTCGTTTCATAGTTTTATTTTTTTCAACTACTTAGCACATTTAGTATTATATATATATATATATATATATATATATATATATATATATATATATATATATATATATATATATATATATATATATATGTGCATGTATGCATTATATGCCATCACGTTAAAGATTAATAGTTTTTAATGTTCTTATTCAGTTTGGGCGTTAATGGAAGATGTATTTCTTTTTTAACACGCTTTTATTAGCTTCACCTGTATGTATGTATGTATGTAACCGACTCCTTTACACTTGATTTTGTCCCACTTTACACGAACAGATTTAATTTAAACTTTGTACACATATCAATAACCGGTGACAATACAATAATTTGATAAGTTTATCTCATTATCCTGATCAGGATCGCCAGGATCGAATAATTTTGTCATGTATCGTCTGCGTGAGAGCAAGTGGCTTATTACTATTCTATTACTATAAAAATTCTATTACTGTTTAGTAATAGAATTTAGTAACAGTAATAAGCATTAATATTCATTCAACTATTGTTGTATTGTTAAAAATTACAAATTTTTAACAATCAATCCAACTAAAAAGTGAAAAATAAATATAGTTTAAAAAAACTAAAAAACACGCTTTTAAAGCAAATCAAAGTAAAAAGTGATAAATAATTCTGAGTATAAGCCGAAAAAAATATTAACAATGACGAAAAATATTAGTATTATTGTGGAAAAAGCTTGGAGCACTTTGTGCCACATTTTTCGTATACAAAGCAACCCACGCTTTTTTCACAATAATACTAGTATTTTTCGTCATTGTTTATTATTTTTTTCGGTTCATATTCAGAATTATTTTTCATTTTTTAGTTTGATGTGCTTTAAAAGCGTGTTTTTTAGTTTTTTTAAACTATATTTTTTGAAACGTAGTTACTTAACGCGGTTTACGGAAGGTGTTGGCAGAAATCGTCACGTAAGGAAAAAGCTTTATGCCGTCTCGATTAGACTATCACCGACTCTCTCTCTCTTTCTCTCTTTCTCTTTTCTAACTAACGTTGGAAAGAGAGAGACAAATAATCGAATCTCTTACATAACTTAAACGTTAGTTAATTTAGCAAGTGTGGCGCTAGTCGCCAATTTCGTTTTTCATCATTTTAGTAAATGTATCTATGTATTATCATGCTATATGCATTCGCAATCAATAATATATCATCGAGGTAATTTCTTAAGATCAATTTTTCATTTTTATTCTAGGTTCTAGTCTTTTTAATGTAGGTACCAATAAAATACGTATGTAAATCGTAAATGTACCATTCTAAGTGGCAACAAAAACATTATTCTAGTTATCATAGAAAAAAAGTAATAACTTATTATACGCAATTTCTCGTGGTTAGAAATTTCGTATTAAATTCATATTAAATAATTGTCTCATGGGTATATTAAGAATGATATCGGAGCAAAGACCCTTCCTTGTGGAGGTATCTTTTATTTATTCTATTTAAGTTTTAATTTTTCATACCTTCAATGATGGGAATTATTAAATCCGTTGTAATTATAACATCGCTGCAATCGATTAACTAGGACTTTATTATTTGCATTCAAAACAGTATCTATAGCTGGAATATAGAAAACTTTACACAGACTTAGTGACACTGTATTGCACTACTGACCTTTGGATATATTGCTAGCAATAAATTATGTTGCTTAGCGTATAGCATATTCTTGAAACCCTTTCAAAACCTAAACTGAATGTATACTAGATACATTCTTTATGTCTGTCCATGTTAATTGTCATGTACTTCAAAGAATAAAATCTGTGAGATGTATTGGTATAATCTTAAATTAACATTTGAATTGGCATGATAATTTATCATACATTTATTCATATTTCTATACATGTATTTATTATTATGTACACATAATAATAAATATATGTATAGAAATAATAGAGATCGAAGAATATTATTATTTTTTCGATTTTTCTGAAATGCGATACCTGAAAACATTACTTATTGATGAAATTTCTAAGCCGACTTCATGTGATGACAAAGGGCGAAAACGAACTGAAATCGATCAAAAGAAATGACTTTAAAGATTGTTGCTGACACTTTTTTTATAAAACTAACACACATGAAAAATAATATCTGCTTTATGTGGTGTTATACAATGTTCACTCTGTGCTTTTTTCATGTATTTTTTTTTCGAAACTGATTTTCTCTGACTGAAACTCGAAAAACGTTTTCGATTATGGCGTTAATATAAAGCCTTTTGCAAAAAAAAAATCGTAGGGACTGTGTGAGTAGTAATGATAAACAACTACCTTTTAAAAAAAGGTCTTCATAAGTTTTTTAGTTACCATCTCATAGTAAAAATCTGTCATTCCTATCCACTATCAAAACTCCGACGATGATGTGAATTGAACAATATTTAGGCCGATTTGATAAGCATGCAATTGAGTTTGTAACATGCGATCAACTATTTTTAGTGGAGCAAATGACACAACAACGAGGAAATATTATGTCCTATATCAAACTTCACTTGGGTTCATTGCAGACTAGCTTTTCGCCCGCGTGGACATAGGACGTGTTCTTTCATCTTTTATGTATGGAAAAACCTTGCTGACATCCCTAATCTCGTACTCGATTTCAATTCTGGTTGGGCTACTGTTCTCGATTTCAATTCTAGTTGGGCTACTGTTCTTGATTTTGATTCTGGTTGAGCTACTGTTCTTGTTTGGAGCCCGCCACGTTGGTCACTCTAATCCGATTCCGACACTCGGTCTCGATCTTAGTGCCGTTCTCAATTTCGGCTTTCAATTCCAATGCCGCTCACGGTTTCAGTTTGCACGAAACCAGGAAAAGATACTAGTATAAAAATAAAATATAGACTATGTTAATCTGGGATAGCATATCTTTCTAGGTACTTAAGAATTTTTACACATTACCCTCACCGAAGATAACTTTTTCCTAAAATTTAATTTTAATTGAATAAAGATTATATTCTCTTCCAATTCCAGTTCTAAGTACTCGTGAAAATCTTTTGAAATCCGTTTAATAATTTCAGAGATATGCGCAAACAGACAGACAGACTTTTTAAAAAGAAGTTAGAGTTATATCTTATAAGTTAGAGTTTTCTTAGTTTTTTCTTAGTTATCTTATAAGTTAGAGTTTTTTTTACGCGTATACAAAATTACATGTCAATCGATGTACAGCTAATTAGTTATGATGGACAAAAGGTAAAAACCTCTATAGATTAAAAAAAAGTCAGTGGACAAAACTTATCGTTCAATGGAATTTGCCAATATCTTCAAATCCATGTCATCATAGTGCTAAGGAAATTTATAATATTGATTGTGTTATTACACGAATATTAAAACTAATAATTTTAAAAGATTATTAAATACATATTTTAATAACATATATTAAATAAATCGTATCAACACACAATTCTCTTTTTATTTCTTCTCTATAGGTTCTAACCAGAGGCTCATTGGGTATAATTTCCAATCGTATATTATTATCACAGATGCGTGCAAATGACGTTCCACCATAAAATTTGATGACAGCAATTACTCAATTAGCACTTTCAGCGATAGACACATATATAAAATATACCAGATCTAGCGATAAAGCGGCTGAGAGTGTCAAGTTGAAATTTGATATCCATGCCATTGAAACGTGTTAACAATATGCGAGCGAGAGGCAGAAACTGCTATATTTTACGTCTAGTATGCGAGTAGTCAACGCTATATTTAATCCAAGTATAGAATTGCTTGTCAACATTCTGAAATATCATTTGGGTTGAAATTTCAATTTTGAAATATAAATTCTCACGTAACATAATCACATTTTACTATTAAAAGGTTGTTGAGAAGCGTTACTTAAAGAAGTGTATAAGATTTAATTAAAATAGTTTACTAAAAATTAGGTAATCACATACGTTTAATTTTAAGTAATTTAGGCACCTCAATTAAACCTATATGATTTATGCAATACGTGCAATATTTAAATTAATTTTTATTTGTAACCATTTTTTCTAATTTAGGAACGAGAAGATTCAATTATATATTTTCATTCATTTGTAAATTTTATTTTAAATGTATCGAGTCATTACATAAACCAAAGCAGGAACACTGCCGGGACCTTTTACAATAAAATGATTCTTAAAAGTGCCTGTTTATTTATAGAATCTGTTAATTGAGATGTAGAAAACGATTTTATATAATTATCAATTCTCAAGCTTATAATATGTGTGGTCTCACAGTTGTGTCATTGACATGTTCGATATCTTATCCTCAATCATTAAATTATTATATTAAAAGAAAATAAACTATTTTTTCCCTAAACAAACACAAATATCACCTTACACATACCTGTCCGTAGAGAACGCACGAAGATAAGGAAACGGTTGCGATACAAAAGGAATAAGCGCACACGCATTCAAACGCTTGTACTCGAGTTGTACGACCTTGGCCGGCGGCTGACTCGTCCATTCCCGTGTCCACTGAGGAATGTCATTAATCTGCCTCATAATAGAGTAAATCAGCTTCGTGACCAAAGCATTACCAGTTTATATTGCATGCGGCGTTGACAGACCTTTGAGATATTTCATAAATCACAGGAACGTTGCGAAAATTCTATAAGTCATTCTAATTTGTATTTAAAAGTATCTAAAATAGATTGCTTCATAATTACGTTTGTCCTATTCTATTCACCCTTCCTATTTCTAATAATTCTATCGCATATTCATAAGGTTTAGTATGCGTTAACAATCTCATGCTCAATATAAATTTAGCTCAGAATAAAAATTAAATTTTTAATACCTTGTATATGGTTTATTGCATGGAACTTTAGGTTGCAATGAAATATTCGCGATTAGGCAGTATGGTGGTAATTATGAGCGCTTTAACCGCCATTTTTGGAATTAAATTCTTAAAGGACACATTAAAACTGTTAGTGAAAAAAAGAATTAGGATTTATATTCGTGAAGTTTTAAAGAATTATTTTTTCATTTTAGCCGATCTTAAAATGAAACGAGGCACAGGCCGCCGCCTTGTGGTGGCCGCGAAGACATCTGGCGTGGGGCGCGACTTTATCTCGCCGAGTCATCGACGACAGTGACTGTTAATTATAAGCGACAATAATGTCTCTTAGTTTCCAAGGTCCCTAGTAACTTCATCTAAAATATGTGCTTACTTTTAAGTTTTTAGATTAGTTAATACAGTTACATTATACGTTTAAAATTGTACGACATTGTTTTCTAAGTAATCAACTATTTACACACTTATTCTTTGTCATTTTCATTATTCCTTATAAATCAGTGGTCTTTTTCTCCTACTAATACATCGTAATTTTTGAAATGTTCTGTAATTAGGAATATCCGACATAATTTTTTTTCAATAATTATTTTAATATACGGATATTATATTTCAATGGATTTAGTTTCCAAAATAATTTTATACAAAAGTTAATTAAAATAGCCTCAACGATGAGAAAATCATACAAAAAAAAAAGAGTAACTCGATATACCGACCAGATTTTGCGTTTTCAAAAATTGTGGCGTTATGGTCATACGAGGGCAATTCTGGAATTATTGCAACACTCTCAAAAGTCGATTTTCCCGCGATTATGATTGCACATGCGTACAAGTCCGCTTCACAACAAAAGCGCGCGCAGTAGTTATTTCCCGCGTTTTTAAAAGTAGACGTCATAATGTGTGCTTCTGTGGAACAAATAGCGCATTTGATAGGTGAACGCTGGTGAGTTATGATATACTATGATTTTCGGGTTGGCCTCCCGAAGAGCAATGTATGCAGCGGTTACAGTTATCGTCTAATAATGAAGCGCCATTTTGAGCCACTGTGTTTCGGTGGTTCAGAGAATTTCGTATTGAACGCAACTCATTTCAAGATAAAGAACATACGGGAAAACCTGTTACAACAGTCACTACTTATAATGTCGCTCGTGTTTGTTAAATGACAAAAAATAACAATCGATGTACTTACCTCGTGCTCCAGAATGCTCCCGTGATTGGATCCACAGCGGTGTATAAGATATCGCATGATGAATTAAAAATGAAAAAGGTTCTTTCTCGTTGGGTTCCACATCTTTTTATACAACACCAAAAATCCGTGTGTAAGGATCAGCCGACAGACATTAAAGCTATTGAATAAAGGCGGTCAACGTGTAATATTTAAAATTTTAAGATGCGATGAAACGTACATTCTCTTTTATGACTTCCCCACTCGTCAGGAAAGTAGGGTATGGCTTCATAGAGATGATCCAACGCTAATCATTGTTAAATAAGTACTGGCAACATCGTTAAAAAAGCACTTGTAATGAAAAAATTTATGTATGCCGCGCTTTCCAGATATACAGGCTTGCTCAAAACCATTAAATTAAAAGGATAGAAAACTGTCACGGCGGCCTGGTGCATGCCACTGCTTGCCAGAAATTTTGCATACTCTTAGAATTAGAGGTTTCATGCTGCACCACGACAATGCATCCTCTCATACAGCTGCTCACTCCGTCAACTTTTTGATTTACAAAAAGTTGACGGAGTGAGCAATAATTTACAAAAAGTTGACGGAGTAAGCAGAAAAATAACATTGTAGTCTTACAGCATCCACCTTTCCGGATCTCACACTGGTTGTTTTATAATAAAAAAAAAATGCATGGTCGCCATTTTACATTAGAAGAAGCGATCGATTCGGCTATAACTGAAAATTTTGATTCTATTTCTGTGAATGGCGCGATGCTTTCTGTTTGTGGGAAATTCGTCTACAGAAGTGTATGGACGCTGAAGAAGTTATTAATTTGAATACAGGTAAATCTGATATATCTTACTTATTTAGTTTTCCTGCATCTCTGAAAAGTACTGTATGCATTTCGCTAATCGATAATCAAAGTATATTTTCATGGCAAAAATAGTATTATTTCTTTAGAATAGTTATAATAAAATTTCCCCAAACATTTTGGGGGCTTTTTTTCTCACAATTTCAATGGCATGACTTTGTTTTTACTAATGAAAAACAATAACTAGCTAACTCTTAATAAGATGCATGGACTACCTTTTCCAAAAATTATTTGCAGTCCTTAAAATAAAATTAATTTTCTAAAACTACCTTTGCAAAAGGGCTAAGGGAAACTGGACCTTATTGTTAACTCATCAAGTACTTATATCGATAGTTTATAAACACTCACTTATAGCCCACGGGAGAAAACCCGTTTCGGTTTTCATTTCTAAGTACTGTATCACCTTAAATAACCTTTTTGCATGCAAAAATTGACAACGTGTGTAAAATTGACAATACAACCGAATGAGGAATTGTGACTTTTTAATTCAGCACTATAATATAAGTATTTCCTTAACCGTATACACCATGCACCGTTGCACAACGTCGAACAGGTATCAGAGGAGGACGATCTACGCCCATAAGCCCTGAGCGATGCGGGTAGTAACAGACTCAAGTGCATAAAGCCCTATTCCTATTCAAATGTAGGTACGCGGAAGTGAAGCGTAATGTTCACTGCATGCAGCGTCCTCGTCTATGGCAGTTCTGTAAAAGGCGACATGTCGCATATCCAAGTGGTCTTAACTAGGCTTGTGAGCGTTTCCATCATACCGGTTTGTTATCACGCAAAAAAAAAAGATGATTTTGGTCATCGCACTTGGTTTGTTATCACGCAAAAATGATTTTGGCGCGATGCGTGTAAGCGATGCGTGTAAGCGATGCGACACCTGCAATGCGCTCGAATTACGTACCAGAACTCGGTTTTGTTGCGTAGTAAACAGTTTGCGGATAGAACAATTGTTGCCGGGCAACATCAGCGACTAGGTGTGTCTTTACGTTGAAGGATAACCAGGCTATAAGCTCCGAGCTAGAAAACCTATAATTAGCAACGCTGCAGAAATCCTTAGTCATAGAGCGAAATCAATAGACATTATTCAATATTTTACCGAAGCCAAAGTCGAACTTTCACTTCTGATTTACTTGAAGACACACTTAACTTTTTAAAATTCGATCAGTCGTCACGGTTGATTTTGTGTAAGAAGTTTGTGATTTTCTAAATGAGTACGGGTGTATACATATTTATAGCCGCAAATCATACGGTTTTGATAGATTCCGAAAAAGTCTAGATTCGATCAGCTTATTGTAATTGAAAATATTATGTGGTAAATATTTATGACAAGACACAAAAGACGATCATATTTAGCACCCAGAAGTTTTACAAAAGATTGTCATATTTAGCGAGGAGAAGAAGTTATTAAAAATCCTCTCAAAAATAATGATGTGATTGATTAATGAGTTTAATTCATATTTTTTATTCATAATTTCCATTTTGTAATCAATCATAATCACAAATAAAAGAAAACTTATCATAAAAATATTCTGCCGAAAAGGAACGTGTCGCTTTAAAGATTTTTTTTAATTTATAGTTTAAGGGACTTGGATGTAAGGTCTCCATTTTCGACCAGTATGAGTCGGGCCGGATGATAACTATTGTCGTGCCGACTTCGGGACGAATGACGTAAAGCACTTTTCGAGGCATGGAACAAGCGTTTTTTAAATTGACTCAAAAACTCATTCTCACGTTGATCGTGGTTAGGATGTAGATCCTATCCACGGCTTATTTACGCTGATGAATTCAGGTACATATACTAGTTTTTTTTTTAGGGAACCTTCCTGTTTGCACGTAAACAGCCTCTTGATAATCGGATGAATGGCTTCGGCACGTAGAGAAAACGAAAAAAATACACACTCATTGAATGTAGTCTATTCCTATTCAAAATTTGATTACAATCCATTCAACTTTTTCGGTTATTGGTTTGGACAATAAACGAACATCCACTTTACCGATCTGTCTACCTGCAATCAGAGTAAGAATTTAGGTGTGTCGTGGAATAAATATTAATGACAAAATTTTATAGAAATGTCATATGTACAGTTTTATATATTAATTGTAGATAGATAAATAAAAAGTATCCTATTTCTTATTTTAGGAGGTAATCTACTTCTATTCAAAATTTGAAAAAAAGTTATAAATTTAGGAGATTATGTCCTGCCAAACATAAAAATCGACCTTTTATATAAATCATATACAGCTTATTATTTCTGTAGTTACATGTTCTTACAAAATATTAGTTTAAATCAAGATCCGTTAAACCGTTGTTAAGTTATTAAAAGACATACAGATAGGCAGAGAGACAGATATGAATTATAAAAATTGTAGAATTGGGATTAGTAAGTCATGAAACGAATATTTATCACAAAGTTTAACAAAAAAATATATGTAGACGCTACAGATTTATGTAGTGATATAGATCAATTATTGTTTGTTGACGAACTGACTTTTCTTAATTCATGAATTGTTTTTTTATTACGAAACATCCCTATTCACTTCGCATACTTTATAATAATATTTGAAAATTTGTAAAACGTAACCCTATAATTCACTATTCTATTTATTACGGCCCTTGGAATGCGACAGTGGGCTCCCGCACACGGCCGCTGTCAAGTTGTCATGCTAAGCCTCAAATTCGCATTATCCACTGTAATTGATATTCCAGTGGTCACCGTACATATTTCTTATTCAAAACAATATCTTTATTAACCGGCTCGACTGGTTGAATGTATAATGCGTTTGAATTGTCTGAGGTGGCCTGTCGATGTGCTTTGCTCATATCTTAAGTGGCTTAGAAAAGACTACATTTCAACTTGCCGTTGGAAGCTTTTGGATTAACTTAAAATAGAAATTTTTCTTATAAATGTCATAAGTGGAGGTGGTATTGCATTTTAAAGATTGCATAAAAATGCGTAGCTTACTAAATAATTATGAATGGAAATTAAGGTGACGAATTGGAAAGTTTGGATGTAAAGATCACATTTTTTTCTCAGAAAATACAAAACATGTGAAAGTGATCTTTGGTGACCGGATTCTTCATGGCATTAACTTTAATTTGTCAGTTGCCAATACACGATATACTAACTTTTATAATAGACAAAAAATATCAAAGAGACCTTTTTAAAATAGAGATTTACCAGTTGAATTTTTAGAAATTGATTCTGGTTTTTATTATAAACGAAAAACCTGTTTTGGTGCACACGACCTTTAAATAAGCAAACGCGCTCGCGTTTTAGTATGAAGTACTGCGGTGCATGTCGGCTGCGAAATTAACTTCAATTTAATACTTTATTAGTGCGTCACCATAGAGGAAAACCGAATCAATTAATTTGAAAAAATAAGTTTTAAGGAAAATCTGTTTCTTATTTTATCTTTTAAGGCAAAAAGAAAGTACACGACGATGACATATTTTTAGAAAAAAATAAAACAATTTTTAGGGGTCCATTTTGCGAAAGCACAATTCTACTTCAACAACTGTTTATATTTTTAATCGTTTTTATTAAAAAAAAAAACCTTAATTTTGTATATCGTACAAGGAGAAAAATATTTTTTTTTGCGTTCTGGAAGAGTAATAAACATAAATGAAACCATTTTATTTTCTAAATATTATTGGAACGGCTTTATCGTCATAAAAATATCAAAAACAATTTACTGTAAACAAACTCATAACTTGCTTGTAAAATGTGAGATCTTCATATCTTTTTTATTTATTTTCGTGTGCACTGACAGAAATATCTCATCACACTGTTCACAATATGTTTGAAATTAAATCCAGCCCTTGAATTTTTACAAGTCATCGAGTTATTACTGTTTCACCGCACAACAAATGAAACGATTAGGACGTGAAATCTTTGCATCGAATAAAATTGCTTTTTGTAGAGTCAGCAACGATTCGGAGCGCAATATTCTAGAAAAACGACTAATTGTATCATAAACGAATAATGAATTCATCTTTCCAAAGTTAATATTTTGATCCTGAACGAAATAGTGAATAATTTCATGCCATTCCTTCTTGAAGTTAAGTTGTCCCGCCCTGGAGACAGTTCCTGCTGCCCTCGATTCTTATTATATCTGAGGGGCTTATACCTTAAGGCTAATTCGAATTTAAGACTGTTAACAATTTCTGCAGATGTGATCAATTAGAGATAATGTCGTCAGCCACCTGCTGGTTAGTGTGCTCTCCGGGGCACAGATGATGTGGGTCTTTAAGGTGAGTTAAAGACTCATCGGTCGATTCATTTTCAGATTTAAATGAAAGCGTTCTGTTTCAGAAGAAACAGGACGTCAGTTTCACGTTCCATTTTGAGATAGATAGAGGCCAGGGTGCCTATATGAAACAGAGAGGGGGTTACATTTTCTGTGCTGTATCACGCTTAGGAATTATTTCATTACTAACTTAAACACATTTAATTAGCATATATACTTATATATATTTAATTAGCAACATTTTCGTTTTCACTGTCAGAGAGTGAAAAAAAAACTAGTTCTTACTTTCTCTGTTTGCATATGCGAATTATTAGGAACATTATTTGGACATCGTTTTGCATTTTACAACTCGTATTAATTTCTAAAAAAAATTGAAATTGTATTTATAATCCTGTCACATTTTCGTTTTTCATTTTATGCGTGGTAGTTTATACGCGGAGCTCTCGTAAACGAATGAAACGAATTGGAATTAGATTTTTATGAACACGTGAGGAGCCATTTCACAATACTTTATTTTGCTTCCAATATTCAAACGATTTTAAAAATGTGCTAAGATTGAAATTGACTTTTGTATCGCCGTTGCTGCATAGAAAATTTCAAATAGATTATTTATAGATGAATATAAATTTATCGATTCGCAATTTAATTTCGTATTAGATTTCTGTGTCATGTTAACTGGAAAAAAATATAGTTCTAATAAACTCTTTTTTTTCATCTATCCTGCCTGAAAGATAAAACATATAGCTTTCATTACATGAGTAATTTTTTAGATTGTGGATGGAACATCTATGTATAAATGATTCAATCTATGCGCCTTTAAGTTATATTAAATTTCTTATATAAAAAATTATGCAAAACATTGTGTGTTAATGATCAATCTGTCGATAATTATGTATGCTAAAGCACATATAGATTAGAAATCGTTTGAAAACTTAATTCCTTTTTAATTAAAATGACTTTGATGAAATTGCATTGTTGTTGCTTAGTTGGTACACTATAACCAACACACATTACTTTTTTTTTTAATTCACTGGAATTATTATAAAATCAAGCTAATTGTGATTTACAAATATTATTTCATCATTTACTAAATTTAGACGTTACAAAATGAAGAACAATTTAAAGAATTGTGTATTCGATAAATTTATAATAAATATTGTATTTTAATACAATATTATGATGATACTTTCGTCTCAGATTATAAGTGCAATATCAATCTGCATATAATGGTATCACACAATTCTTGCAGTGTCATGGAAGTTGGCGTCGTTTGAAAACATTATGGCAACTCATCTCCATATTATTTCTACAGTCATTCACATCACACTTAAATTTATTACGAAAAAAGGCATATTTAAATTTAATATTACTTTTATAAATTCTCATGTCGAGACAATGTAACATTTAGTCGACGTAGTCAGAGAGATACGCATAGAATGTCAATAAAACTAACATTTTTATTGTTAGAGACTAATAAATAAATTTCTAATGGGATGCTTTTTCTGACAATAAATTTGTGGGTGCTCCATTTTAGTGCAGTTACACGAAAGGCGAACCGTGATAATATTTTATGCTAAACTTAACTCGAATTTTATTTCAATAAATTGAAATTCAAGAAAATGGTTATGTTTCGGCTCGCATTCAGTTATAATTTACCTATTACCTATATCTCTATTGGCATATTTTCCTTTGATAAATGAAAAAGATACATATATATATAATAAAAACGCCTTTAATATGTTTCTGAACAGTAAAAGAGATTTATGATCTCATCAAGATAAAGGAAGTAAAGTGCTGCTTTTTGAAAGCAAAAGTTATTTCACAAAATGTCTCTGTCTCGAGTTGAAGCTGATATGATAGGAATTCGCGTGGATAATGCCACCACCTTCCACGGCCCCACCGAACTCATCCGGTCACATGGGCCGAATTGCGAGAACGACCGTTAAACTTCACCCGGCACATTACGTTGTAAACTACCCGTAAATTCATACTTCGGACCGTGAAGTTTTTCACCTTCTCAGCGGTCACCGATTTACATTGCTGTGATCTCATCTTCTACAGCAAAAAAACTAAGTTAAGATTGTACACTTCTGATATTCTCGATTCACTGAGGTATAGAATCAAAATTAGATTTCAAGTGCCAACATAATTTTTTCCATTTCAAATATTTGAAAAATCGAAACGATCAGTGGCGGCTGCAATAGCATCGAATAATTGTTCAGAACGGTCTCCGTGGTATATGCGCTAGAGTTTGCACAAAGATGCCTACATCTAGCCGGCTGTTACAGGACAAATGTTAATTCTGACTGATATCTGAGTTGATCCAGCTCGCTTAAATAGGCGTCAAAAAAAAAACCTAAATTGATTTCTAAAACAATTCGTACAAGCGTCGGAATTTATTGCATCGCCGTCGGTTGTGCGGTGTGGCCGCGCCGCTTGCCGTACGCGCCGTGAATACGAACGCGCCGTTTTGCATGCGCTCTCGGCCTCTGCTCACCCGCAGATGGATTGACAGCTTGATTGATGAGATAAAGAAGGCTTAGTGCTTTAAGGTGGTCTGTACACGTTGTCGTACGATACGGCTTTTTTTTTTGTAGACCCAATGAAATCGTTACTTTTGATGTGATATAAGCAATCGTTAAGCGAACAAAATATAAGCATATGTGTATTGTATTGCAACACAAAAAAAAAGAATTTTTGTAAAGTTGTCTGGGTTTAGGTGTCTAGAATTTGTTAGTAACCTAATGAGATTTTTCCAATGAAACAAGAGAAATGTGTTATTCGTTTTTTTATACATTGTTCAATTAAAGTAATTTTCTGTCCAAATTGTTTACAATTGAAACCGTAATATTCATTTCCATCTGCGTGAAAAATAATTATAATTTTTAATAGTTATATTGTTCTAGTTAAACGTCTTAAACCAAAATTAGATCCCGACCTATCGCATTAAAACATACAAGGCCGACTTGTCGCTCTAACACAGTAACCGATTCGAGCCGCAAAGCGTTAGTTACGCGAATCGAAACAGAACCCTCGGGAACCCTCGTCAAGCAATCGAAGTGTGTCGATCGATTCCGGGAGATGTCTCGAAGTGTGTTTCGGCCTTTACCTCGAAGCGATTATAGTTTAATGATCGGCCGGCGCGCGCTGATTGCGATCCGCGAGATAAAGGGCCCCATACACATTCCTCTGATGCTGCCATTAGCGGGAATTACTCGCAGTAATACTATATTGACTCTCGATACAGTGTTCTATTGACTGGCCCCGCTCGTTCGAATCGCTTTGATTGTCTGTCGCATGTGCTCTATGCTCACTTTAAATGTTAACCGTATTAAAATGGAATACATGGATCACTTTGTCATCAACGCATTGCTTTTGTATTTCTGGTTCGCTTAAAAAATTTTTTGTTGACTGATACATGCGTCAATACTTGTGGTAGTTATTATTCAGCAACAAAATTGTGCCATTAAAATTTAATAGATATATCTAGTACCGACGCTGCAAATAAAGTTACGAGTTGACTTATTTCTGAAATGATTGGTTGCACCGTTTTGACATGATGCAATTTTAGTTTAAATTACACTCCATTAATTGCATGTAATTAGAATAATTAGTATAGCGGGTAAGAAGGTTTTTCTTAACAATTTTTCCTTAAGTGCAGATATTTTTAAATTATGCGGTAAATGTTATACTTACGTGTCTCGAAATTAAAATTGAGCCTAATAACACGCAAAAGTTCGATTAATTATTTCAAACACGCCGACTCTCAATTTAAAAATAAGTAGATGAACAACGCTATATTGATACGTAACTAGTTATCCTGTTATTTAAAAAAAAATTAAAGTAAAATTATAATATAATCTGCCATCTTTCATAACAATTATCAAATGACTTATCACGTTTAATTAGGTCGCATGAAACATTTAAATATTTAAAGATATTAATTATACTATTTTATTGACGTGTATTATAACAATAATGAATACCCTTGAGTATGACGTAGTCTAGAAATAATATTCTGATATCGATAATAATTCTCGACACGACAAATAATAAAATCATATGGCCCGAATTAAAATGTCGCATTGAGATAAACACATGTCTTGCTCCAATATTTTCCGCGTCTGTGGCTAATGACGCGTTAACAAATGAAAAATACTTAATATTCATCGACAGCATACCTCGAATACCTACGGTTGTTCTAAAAGTGAAATCGTAATGATTTGCATTAGATTTATGATAATATAGCGTGCAAATGGCCAATTGTTCCACATAATTGTGTACTAATTATCGGAGCGTGTTAAAACTAGATTTTATGGTATTCAACGACGTTTTCCAAGAACTAGTTTAGACGATAAAAAAATTGAATCGACGATTGCTAATGGTTAAAAATGATTACATTTAGATCTGTAATTGCGTATTTAACAGTCTAGTGTAATTGACGGTGTTGATATGATATT
This sequence comes from Eumeta japonica, assembly GCA_005406025.1. Taxonomy (NCBI): domain Eukaryota; kingdom Metazoa; phylum Arthropoda; class Insecta; order Lepidoptera; family Psychidae; genus Eumeta; species Eumeta japonica. Next base: position 322,790 of record BGZK01000225.1, read on the forward strand.
GTTTGGTTTATAATGTGAAACCTTGTAGTAACTTTATATATATTTTTTAAAATTTAGAATATTTTGTTAATAGATTCCTATTGGGGTTTGTATCTGAGCGCAATATGTTAAATTGATGTCAACAGATGGCGCTTTTTAGGGTTTTTCGAGTGTTACGGAAAAAGGGTCAAATCGTAATACAAGGTGTCGCTGCCAGTCTAATCTATCGTAACGCAAGGTGTCGCTGCCAGTCTAATCTCTATTCAAATTTAATATGGATAATATTATTTAACGGACAATTTTAAATTGTAAATTTCCATAATTAAATATTTTATCTCATGAGAGTGTATACTGTTTGAATTAATAATTATGATTTAAAGTGACAGCACTTGAATTCTTATAAGAAAAATAGGCATTTATTTTTTTATTGATTTCCATGGAAGATTAAATTGTTTTTTATGTAACATAACAAGTTTAACTAATTAATAATGAGTTTGAGATTTCAATTCGAAAAAAACATGCCATTAACAAAATATTGTAATATTAAAGCAAATATTACAATATTTTCAATCACCAACCACTTATTGTATAATAGGGTTAGGTAGTTGCTTGTCTTGTAAAAATAAGAAATTGAAATAAATAATGTAGCAATTGATTATTCTTATTATATCTGTTAAGTAGTTATTACAATTCTATGTCTTGTGACTATTAATTTTATTCGTACTTGCAATATTGTATTATTTACTATACATATGGTTTTGTAATTTTACAATATAAGTGCTATATAAGTACTGATAAATAACTTCCTGCAGTTAGTTAACAGTATAACATCACAGGCACTTTTTGTTACAAAATCTAACCGCATCATAGACCGATAACAAAATTTTCTATTAAGCGTTTTTCCAACAACAATTTTTGAACGGCCATGCTAATACAAAATTCTTATAAGCCGAACATCTGTCGGACCCCACGGTAGTCCCCACCTATCGAAAAAAAAATACCGATGGGCGTAACCCCATAGGGTGGGTTTTATAGTTTGAACGCACAGTGGCAATTTTTTGGTTCGCAGCGTATGACTTAAAATTATGGGGTGAGTTTTTTTCCCACTTTTTCCGTGCAAGTATAATGACGTGTGTGAAGGTGGATAATTTTTTGTGTGTAAAATGTGAAAAAAATTGTAGGTTCAGTTGAAAGTACATTCGACGTGAATTATTAACTATAATTAGATATCGGAGCTTATTAGACACAATATGGCCAATTTATAGTTTTTTTTTTATCAAACCTCGGTAATATAATTGGTGGAATTTTGAATAGCTGTTATAATACATATTATACACGTTTATAGACAAGAAGGGCTCTATATTGAAATACAGTTTAGAAAAAACGAAAATTATTGTTTATATACTTTGAATCTTAAAATTTTTATACTATGAAATCTAATTTTGGTGCCCGGTTTCCCACGAAGTATTTCTTAATGAAAGTTTTATATGTGTGAATTCATATTTATGGGATTTCGTAAAAGAAAGTTATATTTTTATTTTTCATTTTTTCGATTCTCAATTTACTACAAAATATTGTTTGTATTATAAGCTTACTACGCATTGTTGTATAAACTGTGTAGTTATAAGTTATACGACTTATATGATGTTTTTATAACAGTGCGCGTGTATGTAAGATTACATGGCAAAGTTGCGTGACTAGTCTTGTTCTAAAAGGTCTCAGGAAATTTAGCATCATCTGAAATAATTTAAACATAAAAAATGTACGCGCTTGTAAAGTCAAATTATGGGGAAAAGGTATTAAAGATTATTTTTATTTTAGTTCATACGCTAACACAAATAGAACGCTAGTTTTGCAACAAACTAAAAAAAAATTTTTGCATGTAGATAATCCTAGGTCGGCCATTTTTAACCAAGTCCTAATGCATACATTATATGATTTTGACAAAAAATTAAAACCCTCTTTATACAATATTACTTTTATGTCATTATTTTTCACCATAAAAAATTGTTATAGACATTTTATAACATTTTAATGCTCCTAATTAACTTTATACTCTCAATTTCATATTAATGACGCATATTTCAAGATTCTGAAATTTAACATCTGCTCAATCCGGTTCTCATTTATACGGTTCTAGGTATCACATAAAGTTTTTTTTCTTAATTCACATAAAATTATAGTTATCGATTATTCCATTTTATCTATCATAGAATTGCTGTCGCCGGACACAGACTTTATATTGTCTATGAAAACATTAAGCCTTCCGCTTAAACTGCGAACCGACGCGACAATAAAATTGGAATTCGGGTCGCAGCTCATTCCGTCTGTGAACGGGGAGCTTTAGGAATATTTCAAAAAGTCGCCCGTTTGCGTCACATAAGTTGTTATTTAACAGACAGTTGACATTTATTAAGTTACCACGTCCTGCTATTTAATTTGCATTGAGTGGAAATGAAAAAAAAAAGAAGTTACGACCGACCCTCAACGTAGAGTAAAATAAAATACGTTGGGTACGAGAACTTATCTGGTGATTCCGAGTCTGTAATCTTAATACATGAATACTGTACCAAAAAACCGGTCAAGGGAAGAGTTGCACTTCCCCATTCGGGGTTCCGTACCAATGAATTTGCTATAGCACGAAGTTTAAATGAAACAAACGCACCACGTATCACCAATTACAAATGTCAAAAATTATTATGGGTATAAATATATGTTTAAATGGCAGATACTTATCGTAATAAAATTCACATGGCGCTCATAGGCCGGTAGTTACATTGTTATTATTGACAAATAAAAATTGAGAATTTCTATCTGTCTATATTTAAAACATTAGTTTAATATGTTTTAAAAATACAGATCAAAATCGCATAGTACATTTTTATAAATATTTTCAAAAAAAAAAAGTTGAATAAACTCTGTTCATAACTTGATTTTATTCAGGTTATGAACAAATTTGAAAAAGATTTACAGTGTTTTTGAATAAAACAAATATATTTTATTCAAAAACATTTTAAATAAAAAGCTGTTCATATCTAGTGCTCAAATTTTATTCAAAATGTTTTTTTTAATTTATTTATAAAACTCTATTATGTGATTTTGATCTAATTTTTAAACTAATGTTTTAAATATAGACACATAAAAGATAATATGTTAATGAGCTGTGAGCCTGTGATCTCAAAATTTACTCTTCAGAGCAAAGATAATTTAGGAAGCTTTAAGGCTTTTTGAAATGTCTGTCAAAGAACATACCTACAACGCAACGGAGTGCGCGTAAAAAAATTTCCATTTCTTGATATTGTCTAAATAAAAAACAAAGGTCATTTTTAGAGTTCCGTGATTCCAAAATAAAAAAGTAATAACATGGGGTTACTTCTTTGTCCGCCTGTCCATTTGTTTTTAGTTTTTGGAAACTCGTGGAGGTATCAAGTTCGAATTAATATTTAGGTTTGCGGTCCTTTAGACTTGTAAAAAAATTAAGCTTCTAAATCAACGCAATTAAAAAATACGGCCATTCGTCCATGCATGTAGTGTTAAAACATGTTACATTTTGACACTGGCGAATAAATCAAAATTTAACCCGAAGAATATTTCTGTTGACACAGAAACGTGAAAGTTGGCGAGAAGCACGGTCTCACAAGAAAAGCAAAGGGCGAAATTGTAAAATTATTAATTTGCAGTTTACATTTGCCGTTAGAGACTGTGATGTTAACCGGAGTATGGGAGAACATTTTTTATATTCCGACTACGAAAATTTAAGATTTCCAAAAATTTGGATATTTTAATTTATTTCGTCAATTCATTTTTAAAACAAAACAAAAGCCCTGAATTCCCGGGATCAGTGTCTGGTAAATAGATATCGGCATTGGAAATAAATAAAAATCGTCGAGATCGTGCATGAATGACACATCGACATACATAAATATGTTTGTACGGAACCCTCAGGACCCTATTCGTACTTGTCCTCTTTTTTTATGCAATCTGCTTACATAATTACATTACATTTTACAGAAGACACACGTCTATACGATTTCAACAAAATCTAATAAAAAACGACAAAACAATAATATATATTTATCTGCGATGTATAGGCATGGGGCAGATAGACGGATAGAACGAAGTTGTAAGGGTGCCTTTTTGTACTTATACACGGCTTTTTAAACTAAAATTATTTCCGTCGTATGTCGTTTAGATACAATCACAGGTTTAACTTTATAATGGAATCAGATGATTTCGTTGCTTCACGGAGCACCAGACATTCAAGGTTGCATTCATAATGAGAATCACGGCGAAAGCCAAAAGTAGATACCGCTCTTTAGAAAGACCATGCAGATCAGTGTTTACTATTTTCTTTCGCTATAGTACATTAAAGAGCCAGCTATATATGTAAGGAAATGTATTACGTGTAAAAAAAAAATATAGATTACAATAGACAAGCCAAACACAGATAAAGTATTTTGCGTTTTTTTGTTAGAAATTTTTGGGATTTTGCAACTGGCTCGCTACATTTGTTCATTTGCGACACAATGTTTATTTGCGGGACTATCTTTGAAATTTCGAAATCAACAGAATGTCACAATAGTTTATTTAATAAGTGTTGTTTGTTTGTCTAAAATTTCCATATTGATCCTTTAACATTTAGGTAACGAAAATAGCATATTTATTGCATATCGTAAACAAAAATGTGAAATATCTCAACTGTAAGGTATATCTTTGAAATCAACCCAATTTTATTATTCAGCGTTGCATTTATCCTGTATTATCGAGTGCTAGTTTGACTTGCATACAGAAGGCCTCGTGCAATTAAGTATGTCAAAATATTTAGCCTTTGAACGCACAGAGAAGCTGATCAAACTTGTTTCTATGTATCACGAAATACAAAAATTGCTACACTTTTAACCAAAAGAAAAATACTGATCACATTTGAAGATTTTCCGTTAAGTTCAATTAAAAAAGCTTACGATTGGGTATACAGCATCGCTCGTGTTATAACTTTTAGTATACCTAATATATAACAAATAAACAAAATAACATATATTTGATATACTGAACGTATTTTGCGCATAAATTTAATTAGAACTCTCACAATAGCTTACGTCTTAAAGAAAAAAGAAGAGCTGGCTTTATAATCGTGAAAGCCAACCTCGTTCGATGAAATAATCGAATAGGATATTCTAAAAACATATTTCATTTCCTCGACAGCAATAGTTGCACTATATATTGAGGCAATGAGAAATCTGTATATCGGCATTTATTACGTAATGTATCAAAAATCATGCAACAACGCAGCCATTCTCTGCGAGGCAGTCGCAAACCGAAACGCTTAAAGCGTCTATGTTATTATAACCAGTCAAAACGACAATGCGCTCGACAAAAGCTTACTAATTGCGGCTACGCCTCTATCTTGTCACTGCCCACGAGCCTTTAATATTTATGGACGGACAGACGGGCTAAAAGGTTAATGGTTCACGTACAGAAGTCTTTTATATAAGATAAATAGATCTTTTAGGCAATATGTCTTTCGACAAGTATAAAAGAAAGTTTGCTCGAAAACAATCAAATTGACATTCATTAATCTATCTTCCATAGGTATATCATGAAAGCGATACCATTATATAGTTAACCTTTTTCCTGGAAGAAATTTAATCTATTAAACATACGAAAATACTACAGAAATTCGTTAAAATGACTTATCTATTTTCAAGTTCAAAGGTTTACTGAGTAATAGCTATAGAGAGCTGTAGGTGCATTGCTTTACGCTTACAGCTAATAAAATGATATTTCACACACATTGATGTTATTTACAATGATGGATTTTATACTATAATATAAAATCCATCATTGTAAATATATCGATAAAATGGATTTTATATTTATATATCGATATATAACAATACTACCGATATGTAGTGTAGATTACAATTACTATATATAAAGCCATGAATCTTATAAAAATATTCAGAAGAATAGATGAACAATAAAGAAGACGGTCACGAAAATTAAATTATTAACTAGATCTTCCGTCCGCATAAACCACTTTTAATAAATATATTTATAAACACGTACGTTTCGCAATGTTGACATATTAAAAGTAGCTTTTCTGATTACACCTGTTAATTAACAAAAACTTCATTGGACAATATCTGAAGAACGTCATCTTAGCTGAAGTGTAAATAATACCAGGAATAGTATCGGTGGAGAAAAACCGATATGTTAATAAATTATTTAACACAAGTTACTGAACATAAATGAAAAAAATTAATAAATACATTTGCGTTCCCTTTTCTCTCCAACAGAGAACTAAATTGTACGATATATGCGCGAAAGAGCGATAATACTACATCTGATTGACTTTGAAGAATGGCTTCGCTGTCAAAAATTGGTTGTGAACAAGATTATAATTTCACGAAGATAGTGTCAAACGGATGCCCGTTAAAAACAGACATTTCTTTTTTATATTGAACAAGCTTCCTTTTCCATGGCTTCCCCACTGTGAACATAGAGTGTGTTCGTCCATCTTCTATATTAGGTTGCACATAATATGCTATAACGACGTTGCTGTTGATCGGAATCTCGTACCCGCTTTCAATTCTGGTCCCGGTACTGTTACTGATATTGATCCCGGTTACGTTAGATTCCATCTCCGGTTCCGTATTCGGCTTCGACGGTGACCTCGTTCTCAATTTGGGTCGCGCTCCCGGCTATCGAATCTGGTGCCCCTTTCGTTTTCGATTCCGATACCGTTGTCGGTCACTGTTCTGATTTTTAAGAAGCCGGGGTAAATACTAGTACCAAAAATATAGGCTGTATTAATCGGTTATGATGTAGCTTTATCTTAATAAAAGGTTTTTAATAGTCGATATAGTGGTTGGGTTCAACGGTAAAAAACGCGGATGAAGTTCGAAACAAAGGTTAAATTCAATGCATAATAATTTTCTTCATAAAAATATACATATATGTATCGACTTTCATGGTGTACGTCTGACCCTGTCCAAGTACATTGACTTCAGACAGATAAACAGACGAATACCCATTTTTATATTCACCTCTTATGTTTCTGAGAAATTACTAAATATCACTGATCTTCAGCTTATCCCCAAAAAGATAACTCAAAGTAAGCACTTCGAACGAGTTCTAGAATATTTAGGGTAAAATGTATATCCGACGAATATTATTCCGTGTGCTTTAATTTTTGATAACTAATTTATAATAAAGTGTAAGGTTTCAATCTAAAATGAAAAAAAAATTGTTGCGGACTGGTGCACCTTCGTAGGTGTGTTACTGACACAATGATAACAACAACAATTTTATAAAAAAAAACTACAATATTTTCAGTAATAACTGCTAAATTACATTTATTTACAGCATATTGTTGTACCTACACATTAAAATTATTTACAAAAAAACATTTTGTTATATATAGAAAACTATATTTGAATATGTATTCGGTATTTCTACATGTAAATATATGCCTAATATAAATATAATACGGAACACTAAAAGTAGAAGACTCGCACTTGCTTTAATTTTTTATCGATCATTACCATTAACATTAATTTATTCGTAATACTTATTAGTATTACCAATAAAAAAACAACGTACTTTTAATACTATAATGTTATTTACAAGTGTCATGTAGATAGACTACGATAAAGATTAATGAAAAAAATTATGCTGTCGGATTTAGTTGTTCTATGGATTAGATTTTTATATATTTTATTAGAGATTATTTTTTATAAAGAGTAAGATCTATTTTGCAGCTGCTATAAAAATAATGGACAAAGTTAATATACCGTTGAGTTGAAGCTCTCTTCATTGTGGTTAATAATGGTGAGTTAATTATCAACAGTCAAAAGTTATTTGTGATTCTGCTTTTCACCGATTTTTAAATTTTATGTTTTTGAGTCTGACCAGCCCCTGTTTTGAAATAAATCTGAGAACATGGTTTAGGTTAAATTTAGACCAAATCTACTTCTCTGTATTTATCGATGGATAAACGTGACCTTTGTCATGAGAGGACAAGGGCTGTGACTATTCAAATCAAATGAACTATTGCAATATGAATAATGAACTGCATTAATTAGATAAATGAAGAATTATCACAATACAATTCATAGCGAGAATTCCAGAACTCACAACAGCAGACTGATTAAATAAAAGTATATTTTTCGGAGCAATTCCACGAGAAAAGCTAACATCCCTATCGGCTAATAAATCACTCGAAAAATCAATAGCCGAATTGATCCGATTGAGAATTCTAAAAAAAAAATGTACCGCCTGTTTGTCAAAAACATTGTACGGAATCTCTTCGTGAAAACATAAATCCTTTTGCAAAAAGGGTTCAAAAATTTGCATATTGGGTTACCTTTTGCATAATAAAGAAACTATTCACAATTGCTTTGACTTTTTTACCTGAACTTAAATGTACAAATACAGGATGATTTTTTGCTTACGGGAGTTATATGTTTGTTGAGTTTTTAGATAGATCTTAATGAAGTTCCTCTATTAGCAGAACAAAGAAGAACTGTAACAGAGATTGTAAGTACTCAATTCAATGTAATTGCTATAATAATTTCCATGACTGACGCTTTTCATTTTGTTACGATTAAACTATTTTTAATTTGAATTTAATTTATAAAATATATTATTCTATTAAATGGTTTATTACTTTCAACTTGATTTGATTTTCATCAAATCAAGGCTAACTAGACCCATGCATTTGACACTAATCGACGAAGTCACTTTCAGGTCCCAGGATTTGTCTTTTAATCTGCGATATAAAATGTTTGTGAGTAAAATAAAACTAAATAGATAACTAATAATGAATGGAATTGATGAACAAAAAGCTCCGAACACGATCGTTGAATGAGAACTATAAAATAATACGAATGTTTTATAATAAAATCGTGTAAGGACTCCGATTCATAAAAAAAAAATAATTCACATAACGTTTTTAACCCGTATTTTGTAACCGCCTATATATATGGTAGGGCTGACACGCAGCAAAGTTAACGATATGCAAAGCAGGCCCGAACAATGCCGCGACACGGCGGTTGCAACAGCCCTACTTAGGTTTTAGTTTCCGGGGGCGACGGGAGCGTTATTTTCGAATACAGCTGCTCTCGCTGTAGGACGAAACGTCGCTGGGAATATTTATCGCTTGTGATCCGGCGTTATGTGATATAAGAACTTTCTCAGACAAAAATGAAAACCGCCTTCAAAAGCCTACATTTAAAATGAATTGTCGTTTTTAGAGTTAGTGTCAGTTAAAGACCTGCCAGACGTGGTTGTACATCAACTTTCGTCGTTTGATATCCTGATCATAGTGTGACTTATTACTACACGTTTTATGATATTCGAAGATTTTTAGGTGTCGAGTTTGGTTATCTTTTATTCATTTTACTATTCTTCATATCATTCGTTTACATATTTTATTGTTTTCGTCAAATGGCAAGTCGTTTGAAAATTGTTGCTTCTATTTATATTTTTTAATGTGTCCTATTCTGAATGAACATACATAAGCTCTTAACAGGCACTACATACACTTTCTCTACACATTCATAATAAACATGTGACCGTGATGTGCCTCAAGGGTGGGTGCCTGGAAACCTATAACACAAGTTGAACTTAGTTTGGGTTCCAGTACCTTACAGTAACTCCTAACGTTGCACATTTTTTGTTATTTTGCATTCTAAACTATTGTGGAGGAAAATAAAAAATTGTTATTATTAGTATTCATTTTTTTATTGGTCTCCGTTTAGTTGACCCCGACTCCAAAAATGACTATTCATTAATTTTTTTCTGAAAAAATAGTTATTGTCATTTTTGAGAAAAGTTGCTACGGTGTTGCCTTCACTTTCATGTGGAGAAAATAGAAAAGCAATTCTAATTCCGAATTTTCTGGTGTAGTTCGTAATTATTCTGGTTACAATTTTAGTAGGGGTACAACCCTTTTCCCAGTTCATAGTTTCACCAGCCCGTCGATTATGTCGGCCAGTTTCTAAAACCTTTAAGTTTCCATATTTTTCGTCAACATATCGGAAAGTGAGTGAACGTAACTAACAGGAATTTGGAATGATCTGCTGTGTTAATAACAAAATACTGAAAGGATTTTCGTAAAAAAAAATGTGAAAATGCTTAAACTCCTATAAATTTAACGGAATACAAAAAATGTGTCAGTAATATTTCGCGAAAACATTACGAAATCTTTGAAATGCATGCATCAATGACACTCTTATAAACCTGTTTTTAGAATTTCGTAGTGAACAAAGAATCCTTATAGCTTCATCATGTCCGTCCGTCTGTCCGACCACGTCTTAGCTCAGAGACTATTTAGACTTAGTACTACAAAGTTATGATTTGGCATGGGCATACATATTAATCATACCTATGAAGAGATGTAATAGAATCTTGAAAAACATTTTTTTTAAGATCATCTATCGCACAGTGTGAGGTATCGTTGGACAGTTCATACAAAAAAATTGTGGTCCTGCGAAAACCATTTCTCGATTTAGGGATCCGTTTGCGAAATATTAAGTGCTATTTTTTTAGAATCAAATATGTCCTATTCTGTCCTATCAGGTAAACAGATATTCTTTGTTATGTGATAAAATTCAGGGCTGTAACATGTATGTATAACGAAATTAAAAGGAAAACTATCACAACTGACTTTATAATTTAATGAGTAATGATCGACTAACTTACAAAACGTACTTGGAGAAGTAAAAAGCAAAATTTCATACAAATTCCATTAAAAAATACTTAGATAACTTTTTTAGTTGTGTAAAATAGGTAGTAAAGGTAGGTTCATAAACCATGCAACGTTAAGGAAGTATAAAATCATATCATTATTAACATCTGTCCTATGTGGGTATGATTTTAGACGTTATTAGCCGTTAAACCGTGAACTCATTTAATAGATCCTTAGTATCAAACAAAAGCTCCCTTCTAAGTGCGCATATTTTAACGGGTAACAAGGAACCCTATACTGTGTGTGGCCCGACACACACTTGGCCGGCTTTCTTTCTAATTTCCTGAATAACGGTATGTTTCGCATTATAAAAAAATATACAGGATCATTTCGAGATTTATCTTAATAGAGTATGTACAATTTAAAAGAAGCTAAATCGGTTAATCCGTTTTTGAGAATACACGCATAAAGTATGGAATATAGAAGCTTCTCATTTTTTTTTGAAGTCGGTTAAGGGTATCCCAATACACCTTAACACTTCCGACAACAGAAATCATCGTCCAATGCGCTACCAGGTTCACCGTAACGATGTTACCGTAAACTTAAACGTCTCGATAGCCTGACAAATTAGCCCGAGTAATGTTCATGTGCTCATAACAATTTAATAATTACATTATTTTGGCATGAAAGCCAAATCATCAAATTTTGACCAAATTTATATGAGATTACTCTTGAAGTACTTCTTTTCGATCAAAAGAAGAATAATCGAAATCTGCTGGCGTGATAAATAAATATTCACCCATATGTCATGAAAATAATAATGAAAAGTGAAAAATTTCCTTCATCAGAAATTGACAAAATTTGTATAGGACCATTTTGGGAGACAACAGACAAAAAAAAAAGAATCCACAAAAAAAGATTTCAACCAATCGAGAACGTCTTTCGTTTTTTTAAAGTCGTTTAAAAAGAGCGATACACATTTATTATATGTAATCAAAAATCTACAAATATTCCAAAAGTTCATTTTCGATGAAATATGTTTTTTATTGTCTATTGTCAGTATGTTAATAAAAATATAATGTAGTAACGCTAAAACGATAATGGTTTAGTTTACATATATGTATTATATTTAATTGTTTACATGTATTCTATTATATTATAGGAATATGTTGAAATATACGCTCTAAATTTCCAAATTTAACTTGTAAATACTTGACAATCAATGAGTGGTTATATTCCTTTTGAAATAGAATTTCTTAGAAAATTGAAGTATTAATTATCTGAAAAATGTATTAAACCTCTGTCCATATAAAGGCCTGTTATCCAATCTATATATATATATATATATATATATATATATATATATATATATATATAAGCGAAATACCACTGACTCACCGACTGACTGACTGACTAAGTGACTCATCAGGAGATCTCCAAAACTATAAGTCCGATTGGCTTGAAATATGGCATAGTTACTCTTCTATACAAAAAAAATAATTTTTCGTCATTTTATGTCTACACAGACGGAGCCGTGGGAAAGAGCTAGTACTTATATAAAGGTAACGCTTGTACATCGATGCGATAGACTTAAAGAAGGATATTTAAACCTTAAGCCCGAAAAAAATTTTTTTTATGGTAATATTTTTTTATGAAAAGAAGTGTAATAATAGTTTAATATTGAATAAAAATTCGTTTTCTTTCCTAAAAATTATAATTACACAAAGTAAGTTTTAACAATAAACAAGTCCAATTAACAATAGACCGGTTTGGCAACACGTCGCTAGATCTGTCATCGTACGGGTCTGCTATTAAAATAACTATGCTCGTAATGGACTCGCCGTAACTATCACGACTTATGTGACAGTAAAATACAGTAAATGGATCCAGTGGTGGGTCGTCGATCGATTTAAATTGATTATAGAACAAAAAATACAGTCGCGTGAAGATTTACCGCACGAATCGTTATGGCCAGTCGACGCTTCAACATAAAATCGATAAACATTATAAATAGTATCGATTCGCAGTAAGACACTGCGGCATTAGTCCGCCTTGACACGTGACGCCTACAAACGGTCTCGTTTAATAACTTTAAAACAATATTCTCTTAAGTACAGTGAAGAGCGAAATATACTTAGCTAATCGGTTACAAGCGTTTTCTACGAAGGCGTAGACCGCATAGACAGGCGGTTTTATAGAGTGTATATTTCATAAAGAGACACTCAAACCTGATGACGTAGATTCATGTAGCTATATTGCTTTCGAGCACATTTTCGATTGATGGTTTTGGTCTTTAAGTGCTTCAAATAAAAATGTCCGCGTCTTTTCAAATCATTGAATATTGATCGATTGATCTTGTTTGAAGTTAATAATCATTGTGATTATTAACTTCGGAGGAGCCAGCGTATTATCAAAAAAAACCTCCCAAAAACAATGTCGAAGACGTACATGGGTCGAAATGATAGAGATAGTTCAGTTTAAAAAAGTTTTATTTAAAAAACTGTTGAGAGGTACCTATAGAGTCAATTAATTACATTATTCATTGTGGAGTGAAAGATATATTGTATAAAGATTAATGTAGTTGATGTTTTCGGAGCAATATATTTGATCTTTTTTTCACTTTGTATGAGGAAACTTTCCACATAAAATGAAAGAAATATATGTTTTCAGTAGTAAAAATATATGTTACTCAGTACTGTTTAGTAGCTGTCAGATTGTAAATAGAATTTCAGCTTTGGACAAGCTGCAGAAACGTTTTGACGGTTATCACTCAATATTTAATAGATATTTAACCGACACTCAACGTTCAAAAACTTAAGACTTAGTCTATCTTTAATTGGTTACTGCTTGTATAAATAAAAGTTTCTTTTTAGTAGATTTCATAAAAATCTAACTATTGTATTTGTCCTCATGACGCAACTTTTGAAAAATTTTGCTGTTTTCCGACTTAACTCAACGAGCTGAGTTAGAAAATACATATGGTTCAAAAGTTTGTATATGTATGTATAAACATACATACATACGATATAACGAGGGGCTTGTCAGTACGATAGCGACTACAATTCTTTAGAGATCTTAATGAAACTCAACATACATGTTCTATGAACGATTACAAAGGTCGAGTTCAAAGGTTTGAGCCAAATCGGTCAACGTCAACTAGTTTAGGAATTACAGCATTTTAGAATTTTGAAAATCAGTAAATTTCGTATTTCATTTCTTTTTATTTTTATATATCATATGAATTACATATGAAAATAAAATGTAATCTACTTCAATTTCGGCTGCCGAATGGCCTTTTTTTTTAGTTGAGAGATTATTATTTTTTTGTGGATGATGACGTTATCTCGCTGTTGTGACCATGTCACATGATAAAATGAAACACAAAAATACAAAAATATTGATTACTTCCTTTAAACAGTGCTTATTATTATTATACAATCACGACCATTTCTCAGAAGTTTAGGTTAGATTAAATCTAGATTTATTATAGAAATCTATAGTCTCTGATACAGATTTCTACATGGTACGATCTTTGTATATTTTGAATATCTCTCTTGCTTTACCGACATCTGTCACTGACTGTTTTCATACAAGGTCGGGCGCATAAAATTTGGCCCTTTTTTAATACGCCACCAATATGGTTTGCATAGAATTTTCTAGGGCGATTATGGCCGACCTTTCATCCAACACATTCGTCCTATAGATTTTTTTTTGTGAGTCTACTTTCATTCATCCTTTCCAGGTGGCCTAACCACCGTAATAGATTTTCTACTCTAGACACTTAAATAGTTTATAGTTAATTTTAAGAATACAAAATTGAATCAAACAGCTCTGTAATATCAGTCTGTTTATCACGCAATTTTTTTCCGGTTTATGAATGTTAAAACTCTTCCAAGAACTGGTGCTTAAATACCCACAAATGTACAAATGTATGGTTCTAGGCAGGTACCAAATAAACGAGAGAGAAATAAAAAACAATATATGTGAATGTTATATGAATATTGTATTATTGGTCTATAATGTTTATAAAATTATCTACTACAAAATGTCGTTGAAATTTATAAAGAGATGTAGGCCCATACGATGGAATTTGAACAGAAGTAATTTTATATCGTACCGACATTCGTCTTTTCAGAACTTTCAACAATATTTGGTATCAATATTTATTCGTGTTTTTGATGTTTTATTAGCTTTTTTTTTTAACGAGAACGACACATCCTATTGATGCTAACTCTATACTAAATAATTGTACTAAACAATTATACTAAATAATTGTACTAAGCAATTATACTAAATAATTGTACTAAACAATTATACTAAATAATTGTACTAAACAATTATACTAAATAATTGTACTAAACAATTATACTAAATAATTGTACTAAACAATTATACTAAATAATTGTTATCAGAAATAATGTCAAATTATTTGATGGTCGAATTTTATTGTTATCCTAATAATTATATCTGAGGTATATTGCTCCTGAAACGACATCAATAAGCATGAGGTCAATAGAGCATGTAAAATCGGATGTAAAATTGATTAAATTGTTTTTTATTAGAATGAATTCAAATGTCGATACGGAATGCCATTTTAGAAAGGAGGGTCGTATTTAACAATTTTTCCAATATAGCTTTCTATACGGCGCGGCGGTGACTGTACACAGGTAGAGCGGCCGGCCGCGCCGGCGCCGGCCGACACAATCGCTCTCGAGTACGGTAGCGAGTTAACGAACTCCATACAAAAATACGTATGCAAATATAAATCATGCAGCTACAATGAAGCATTCAATCGATGTCTAAGCCGCCTGCGATGTTATATCACAATGGCAGGTAAAAAAATCGATTCTCATTATCGTGAGCGAGGGGCCTTACGACTCCGTCCACTTAATATGCGTGAGAATATTTTGCGTGTTTCGGATTAATACCTTCGAACGACACCACAGGTTGCTTTCGTCGAATACGCGCCGTGGCCGGGACGATGAGATTCGTCGATTCATCGATACACGCTGGGACCGGTTGAGCTCGAGCCCGATAACTTTTGCAGTTTACGACTCTCGTTTTAGACGTGATATGAAAGCACATAAATTGGCCATAAATTGAGTTGATTGCCTTTAGATGCACTATCGCGTGACAGATTCACAATCTCGTGTACTGTTCCATTTTGAAGATTTATAGTAATCGGCCATAAGTTTTAGATTTTTAATGTTATTTTTTTTATATACATGCAGGTACCTATATAAATGTATTTTCATTACGCATGTAATTTTATTATCTTTTAAATGAACCAAAAAAATTATTATGTTCACATTAAAGTCGAATATTATATATAATCTACTTTTTTATATAAAGTAATCAGACTACACTTTTCTCTTCACATTTTACAGTTCTACCCGGGAGTCCACGGGCGGAACTCAATAATTTACGATATGATTCTGTAATTATATTATTTCATATATCTAGAAATTATTAATTATTAATTAATAATTTATATATTTAGAAATAGTCGGTAGCAACACCGATTTAATTTAAGGATACTGGAAAACCGTAGGAAACCTCCATTATACATATTTACGTTATATAACTACATGTTTTGAAGTTCAATATTAAATGGAGGTAATCAACTTTTTCAAACAACAGATAAAAATCGTAAAACATCCGGTACAGAGATCCCCTTTAATTTTTTTTTGCTTTAATGGTAACCCTCAAACGGATTCACTTTCTACAAAGTCTCTAGGCAGGTGTTTTAGGGCCCAGGTGAGATCCGACGCGAAATGAAAGGGTTAAACTGACAATAGCCGTAGCCGAAAAAAAAAATACATCTTCAAACATCCTTTTGTTAGAAGTCTCAGGTGACCTTATTGTATGAGGGGTTTTTTTTTTCTCAGATCGAGCCCTTTCGCCCTTGAATGGGTGAAAGTGATTTTTTCTCTGCAGATATTCAAGGGTCGATGTAGTACGACCGGCCAGTGCCATTTGAACTTTCGAGCACGAATGTCTACAATTTTAACTAGAACTTTTCTAAAAACGGCGAACGCAAAAAGTGATGGCTTTTTCATTCAAATTAGGATTAACCACACAAACGTTCTTGTAAAAGTGATTAGTTAACAATTCTGTATACAAGTGAGTTGTGAAGAGAATTCAATACGTCACGAATGAAAGAACAATCAGATACAGATCGGATTTGGAAGACTAAAAATCTAAGTAGGACCGTTATTAAAACTTAGTTAATCATATTTTTGACTTCGATAACAACCTTAAGGTAAGCACTTCTACTTTTCTATGGAAATAGAATATATTAACAGTACTAATATATTAGCTTTCGCCCGCTGCTCCGCCCGGTCGCGTGGATATACGAGTAGAACGACTACTTATTTTTTTTCATATCGACTGATGACGCTGTGTGCACGTCCCGTTTGCATCTAAACCTTTAAACGTGTAATTTCAAACCATAGTCATGAAATTTCTAAAATAATTTTCACTTAGAGTTCCTATTTAAGAAAGTTTTGGATGTAATTCGGCTTCTAGACGATAAAACATGGTCTACTTTTAAGTTAGACTTCCAGAAACATACGTGTGAAAACCGTATTCCGGTTCGTGCAATAGTTTTTGCATTATATGCAAGCAAATGAACTTACAGACTGACAGATAAAAATTATAATAATGATTATTTTGGCATTTACTACACCTACAAAACCTCCCAAATTAGTTTTTTCATAAACTTTTTCTAAGTACAAATATGGAGCCGTTACAGTTTCATTATTTGTATTAGATTACTGAAATTCTTAGCATATTGTAGTATATTATTACTAATTATTTTTTAATAATTTTGCTCATTTTTTTATTTATTTTAATTCCATATATAGAGAATGAAAAAAAAGACATTTTATCATAGATAAAAAAAAATATTTACTAAAAATGTTACATGTAACATAGACATTATTGAACATGAAGTGGACAAAAATTAAACTACTATCATAGAATGTTTCTATTGAACTTGTACTAAAGCCTACGTTATCGTTGATATCACGTAAGACGCTCAAATAGAGAGAAATTTCTAAGGAATTGATAGGTTTTCACAATATTAAAGGGAAATACGTTAGGTTTTAGGGTATACGGGGCGCGTGGACGGTCTGTTCTTAGCTTCACGGTTGTCAAGCAATGGGATCTTCTCCCAGATTAATCGTCTCCCGCTGATTGAATTGCTTCACGTTGGTATAGTGTGGGCTGGGCGCTGCTAACGGTTGTCATCGCCGATGGGACGGCATCCCGAACCGACAGCTTAACTTGCCTTACTTAACGAGGCACGGAACGAGTCCTTTAATTTGACTCAATTGAGAACCTTTTCGTAATCGAGTAACAACTCCCATGAGCAAATTATTATGTGAAAATACACTTCTCAAAGTTATCTATGACCACGGAGTTAAAACCGCTCGGGGTGCAAATATTTACTTAAAAGAAAAAAAGAAACAGACAAGGTAATCGCATCTAGACTTTCCATTAACATAATAAAATATAAACTACTGTATGTTCTTCAGTTGTATTATATATTGTCCAATTAAGGCTAGCGGTGTACTTTTAATTAAATATTAGTGATATAAAACTACTAAAATGCGGTTTCAACTTTGTACCGGCGCACCTTTGACGCAGGTGGCTCGCTCTGAAACAAAAACTATTGTCAGTCGTTCGCTGCGTGCCGCAGTAGAGTTAGAAACAGTAGATGGGGTCAAATTAATATGGAAAGATTTTATTAATGGAGGTTTTTTGGAGGCGATTGCTTTCAAACGTGATATATACGAATTTAAATATTTCCGTTGCAACTATTCCGGGGTTCTGTATCGTAAGATCGCCTACGAGACCCTGATATTTAGTCTACGCCTTCTGTCCGTCGGTCCATTCATTTGTCTGTTAATTTTTAATTATCAGTGAAACTTTTACAGAACATGTATTAATATTATGTCTGATATACTAACAAATTAATAATAAGAATAAAAAATAAGGGATGAAAAGAACAAATATTTAACGGAGAGTCTTCGACATTGAAAAAAAAATATTTTCAATTTTGTTTTCAATACCATTACCATTACTAGTATGGATTTCATAACCAAAACCGCATTATAAATATGTTTAATTATTACAAATAGTGCATCGATGTTGATGTAATTTCATTAGAGTAGGAAATATGTACACGTTTCTGAGTTTTGAACGTGATCTGACTTAAAATGTTTTAACATATTAGAGACATATTCAACAATATTATAGGAAACATTAATACAAAAACACTGATCTAATTTGAATAAAACAATTTTCTAGATTCATATCTTGATTTACCTAACATCTACATGCAGAGATCACATTTTGTTATATAATGGAGAAATTGATGCACGAATTTTATTTTCATTATTAGCTATTTAAATTAAAGAAATTTAGATGGAAAATGTTTATAAATTTGATAAAAAAAATGAAAGGAAAATATGATAAAGAATAGATGTAAAGGTCGCATTATAAAAAACTGAATGGCACGGCCTGATTATAAAATAACTTGGAATTAATTTTCTAAGATATTTCTAAAGACACATAATTACAACTTTTTGAATGGTATGAAATTTTAAGACAATTAAGTATGTACCTGTTCTAAATAGATCATCTTTTTTCTTTAAATTAGTCTCTTTGTCTGCCTTTTTATGCGCTTATGACTCGAAAAACACTTGTCCAATTAACTTGACAGTTTTATAGTATAGAAATACGTAATTTGGATAGGTTTTGGTTTAAATATATTAGTTTTTGCTCACTGCTTCTCTCGTGTAAATGCAAAAAAAAATTTTTACTTTTTTATATCAGTCGGTTATAATTATCGGTTACAGTAATCCCCAAATGTCCAAGGGGGGATTAAGTTCAACTCCGAGATTGGATATAAGAATGGGAACGAAATTATTGTGTCTGGAAAAATTTGACGGGAATTGAATTAATAAGAGACAGAAAACAGAAATAGATAATTTATGTATCGAGAAAATGTCGATAAGTCGAATACTTTTAAATTTTAATTTTAACGCGTAAGCGAGGACAAGGACCTCCAGAATGAGTAAATTGTCTTATAAGCGCAGACGCCTAATTAAATAAGTATTGTCAATTTACTACTAAATTGTAAAAACAACAATATTTGAGTAATTACTCATATAACAATAATCCTTTCAGAAATTAAATGCGAATACACCTATTAATATTATATCAATCTTGACAAAAGGCAATATATCCAGTTTTCTCAATAGCCGCCGCATCACAAGTTTAGAGCTACAAGTGATTGTCTGCTTTGTGAAGTAATGGTGATTATTAATTATTTATTTATAATTATTTTTCAATCATTATTTTTCCGTTATAACTATTTCTATATTTACGTAACATCGCACTGCATGTAACACGACTAGGTAGTAAGAAACAATACAAAAAGACGAGCGACATGTGCTACCACCCGCCGTGTAATACTCGTTTGTGTTACGTATAGACCGTAAAATTCTTTATTTAGCTATAGCTAAATGAGCTAATTGAATCAAATGAATTACAAAAATATTTATTTGTAATACTATGGTTACATAAAATGTTACATAATATAATGTAATCATAGCATTGTACATAGAATTTAATTTTAATTTATTCACAAACGGAAATTAGAATAGCAAGTGTTTTTGAAATTAATTTTAAAGAATTTTAATTTTGTTTTATTGCTTTATTGTCATAAATTTTATTTCATTTTTCTCGGTATCTATGTCTAATATCAAAAAATTTTCTAGAATTATATATACAAAAATACAAATATTCAACATTTGGAAACGTATTTTTGAGTTTTGCTTCTAAATTAAGCATCCTCATGATTTATTTCATGGTGTTCTTCGGTCTGTACTAATCATTTTGTCAGATTATTTATATTGTGGGATGGATATTTTACACCATTATAAATGTTTATAATACACCATGAAAATGTGAAATTAAATCAGAAAACAGAAGACCATCCCTTACATATGAAGGAGGGTGTAATTTTTTAGTTCGTATTGGCATGTACGTACCAGGATTTGTATTTGAGAATTGAATCCTTTTTAAATGCTTTCTCTGACCTATTAGGAATTTACCACAATTTTATAAAAAATATGTAAAATTTGTGTGATAATATTGCTATTTAATTTAATTCCCTATTAGCCTTTGATATCGTCATTTCTTAAAATTCTATATCGCCTTGATAATATTAAAGACTGGGTGGATATTAAGTCGACTAAGTTATTTCTGCAGGTGATTCCATTTTGAATTATTTTTACATTGAATCAAGTTGAATCAATATAATTATCACTTTGTGTTGGACATATAGAATAATTAATTTAATATTTAATTAAGTTCAGGCAGTTAAACAAATGTCTAGGCTATTTAGAAGAATTAAAGTGACGATTCGAAAGCCGCCATGTAATTTTTATAATGTAATGACATATAATTTTATCGAGGCAATCAGTTGTTGCTTAGTTCTATTAATAATTAAACAAACTAAAGTAGAACTGCTGTTAATAAATCAATTAAAAATATTGATTTTACTAGCAATTCGATGGAGTTATGTATAAAAAAAAGGTTTGAATTCAAATATTTTTATATATATTCATATTAATTATTTAAACATTTAAAACCGAATAACGTTATTACATATCTCACTATTGTGTAAATCAAATAATTAAATTATTACCATACAAAACTCTTTGTTTAAATTGTTTAGCCTTTTTGTTAAATGTTACAATGATCGATATGGCTAAGCTTGTATTATATATATATATTACTGATTTAGTAAACTGATTACAAATTTACAGTTGTGAAGTATGTGTCGTGTAAGGTAGTCTGATTAAAAGTAAAGTTTCGACTATTGACTACAATGAGCTTACATAAATCTTTTGATCAATAGTTAAAGCCGAGTGAATACAAACAAATTAGTATTAAACCTGCAGCATGCGTTAAGTATTTCCTTTTCTTGTTTTTTTGACTTAACAAAAATCATAGCGAACGATCTGAATAATTTATTAACTGTAACAACTATTGAACTGGCGTTGTGACCGTTAGCGCTGAGTGCAGTAATAAAATTTGCATTTTAAATAAATAATTGCTGTACAATATAATAAAATTAAAACGCACTCCGCGAGTTGTTTCGCCGTAGGGCGGCGGTGCCTATTATGGCCTTAAGAATTTATCAACGTACAACCCTTTCCTCTATTGTCCGTATTTGTATTATAAGCCATCGTGTACACTACAGAAACATTGAGCGAATGGAAGAGTTAAAATGTCTACAATTTTAATGTATTATTGCATTCGTATTAGACGAGATACTTCTGTTATAGCTATAATACTTCCGAATAGCAAGCTCTTGTGGACGGGTAAGAATAAATTTCGTTAAGCGTCGTAGCTGTTTTTTTTCTTGGTAGAATTGAAGATAACAATGCTTAGAGTTTTAATCTTTAAAGATGAAAACTCGACATTAATGTCGACATTAAAATGTTGAAATATACAAGTAAAGTAAACGAAAGTTGCTTTGTCTTAGCATGTCATTTTGTTGTCGTTGTACAACTTTAAACTGATTTGTGTCTTAAGAGCAATACCTTATTATAAGTTTTTAAAATATAAGAATCGATTATTCTGTAAATCATTAAATGCATAGAATCCTTAAAATATGCCTATATTTACCACTGTTGCAAGATTTGTACAAGCATAGTTTCTACTGCATCTATTCATTTAAATTCGCAATGTACACTTTATGTTAAATATTGGACAAGCAAGACGGCATGACATATGTGTGTCGGTAGGTGTCATGTTAAAGGACATGTCACACAACCATAAAAGATATTATAACCTTGTCCATAGTGTAATCGTGCGCTAATAGGAACTTATTGTGTATTTATTATTGCATTCTCGAGTCGCTTCCTTACTGAGCTAACTAACTAATGAGGTAAAGACATGCTCACTTGTATGGCACACTCCAATTTGTTTATGTCGGTTTTGTTTACGTGACTATCGCTGTAACAATGACGTACAGAAAGTATTTTTTGTGTGATTTATCCCGTATCAATATTAAATATGACTACAAAATATTCTTTTTGGTTATTTTTAAACGTACCATGAAGCACCATGGAATGCGTGTGCCTCAAAAGTTGCGATAGGCATATACACTTGGCGTGATTAATGGATTATATATCGCTTTAATTTCAAGACATAACCCATTAGTACTAATTTCCTAAGGGCCAGTCAATTTTTAAAACATTAAATACCTCTCCTACCATCACCGTTCAAGCTGACTTTTAATAAAAGATCACTTTTAAAAGCAATTTTGCCATATACATTCTCCATTTAGCGGTTGTAAAGGTGGACGTGGAACGTAAAATCTATTTTAAAAGTTAATATATATATTCACTTTTAATATATATATATATATATAATAAGTCGAAGGTGGGCTACTTGTTCTTCGCATTTCATTTATTTAATATTCTCATATCCGATAGCACTAATAAATATTTACGGCTTTCTGGCGATAAGGTTTTGTTACATATTACCAAGATATAACTATTTCCAAGCTAAGTGCGCCATGTTAGAGCGCTGGATAGGTTCGCTCACAACGACTCAAATTAGTTTGATTTCCGTCTCAGCGTTTCTGTGATCCCGAAGGCACGTTAAGCACCTAGTTAGTCCCAAATGTCGGCACTTTACTAGCTAAGTTTAGTCAAAGGTCTTGCGACTGCTTGCGAGCATAAAACAGTAGGCTTGTTTCTCGTCTTGCACTCAAATACCTCTTTAGCGATTTCAGTTGGGGTTCCTCAACTAGGCGTTGAGGTGAAAGCTCTGCTTTGAAGTAGGATTTAGATAGCATCATTGTACGCTTTTCGGTTACGCATTATACGCTATGAACGTGTATTAAAACATCATTAATGAGATTGGTCACAAAAAATTGTATTTGAAAGGCATATAATTCTTTTATATTTCGCCATATTGTAATCAAATATCGAGATTAGTGTAACATATATTTTATTTTGTTCAAGAAAGTGCTACTGAGGCTGTTTTGTTTATAATCGTTCATTACAATGAAAACGAGTCTAAACCTAGCTTGTAAAACAGCATCATGCGAAACAGCTACATTTCAAACAATAAAATGTGGACTAAACAAACAAACAGCAACAAAACCGAAGCATAACTCAAGAACGGCGCCATTGTTAACAATACGCAGGAAGTATTTCAATTTGCTGTGTATAGTTAACTAGCTATGTAGTTAATTAGCTTTGACATTAGACGACACTTATCATTAATTCATCAATGTTGCGGCAACAAATATCACAGTCGGCACTAAATCACTGTTCCATTTATGCGCCGTACATTACAGTTTTTTTCACGATTTCCAATTCTTATATTAATTGAAAAAACAAAGCACAAAAAAGGACGCCCTAAAATTCAATTTCGTAATGAACAAAAGAACTTACTAAAATTCAATCCGTTATGTCTTTCTTTCAATGTGGAATTCAGAAAATCCATTTCGTTATTGCACGGAAATTGTTATCGATGATGTACGAACATCTTTTAATATTCCAACGGCTAGACGCGTCTTCTCGTCGGTGCCAAAATCGTAAACAGTCGCTCGCACGAGTCATAACGAAGTACGATGGAGCAAGACGAGGTATCGCGACTTGGCATCCGATGGCAATATCGAAAGATTCTTACAATGCAATCTTCTTATTGCAATACTATCAGTGTAAGTTTGATGGGAGTTATGCTACATGGGGCGGATTTCAATTTAGTTTGTGAACTTTAATTAAGACATTATTATTTATAAATATAAATTGGATTAAAGTAAGAAACCATGATATGGCGTTTAAAAAGGGCCAAACTTTAAATGCCCAAAACCGACTAGCTTGCATGTAACGATTGATGGATGTCGGTGAAGCAAGAGTTATATGCGAAGATCGTATAATGTGGAAATCTGTGGTCTCCGTTTACCGCTCAGAGAAATAACGGTGAGCTTATAAAATAATTGAAATACATAAAAAACCACTGCAATTTTATTCAAATCAAGGAGAAAGACGTGAGTTGTAATTTTTTTTTATCTTATACTGCATTTACTGTGAATGGGAACGGTAGCAACTTTGTCAACGCAATTACAAACATCACGAAAAAAATTTGTATTTTTCTGTAATTTGATTAAAATTATATCACGTAAAAATGAAATTTGTGTTTACTATCAAAATAATCCAACAATCATTTTGGAATTTTTGTATACATCCCATTGCGACGATGAGCAATGAGCACGTCCAGTGCGATTAATTATTTCGCAATTTAGCGTCCTTGTTTGGTGACCTTTACATCTGTCGTAAATAAATAACTAGATAAAATACAATTAACGAGACAGAATGTTTTTCTTGCTGGTGGGTTGCTCATAGAGGTTTCTACAATACGATGAGTCCGAAGACATAGACAGGCGCGCAATATAAAAAAGGATCATACACGATTTCGAAAAATGATTTCATCGATAGAACCTTATTTCCTTTTTTTAGGGTCCCATACCTCAAAAAAAAATCCGTATAGTTTCACTTCGTTGTCCATCTGTAGGTCTGTCTGTTTGTCAAAACCCTTTTTCTCAAAAATGCAAGCCGCTATCAGTTGAAATTAATATTATATTTGTGTTTAGATCTACGTTCGTTTGAAGCTGTAAAAAAGTTAAGTCCCTAAGTCTATGCATTCAAAAACACGATAATTTTTGGTAAATATTTACCCATTTTGTTATTTCCTATTGAAATGAAATCATGACATTTAACAAGAAGCAATGTCTTACAGCACAAGTAAAAAGAAATTTTTTTTTAATGATGTAACAACAAATTAATGAGTTTAAATTTATAGTTAGATCACGATATATAACGACGTACGGGAGATTATTTCTCAACTTTGGGATTATTTTTTGAAAAAAAAAAACAGCTAACATTTCGAATATTCTGGACCGATGTTTCACTAGCACCCGTATCTAAAACAGGCAAAAAACATCAGACTTTCGATAGATGAAATAACTACGTGTACTATTAAATTTGTACGGAACCCGCAAGGTGAGAGTCTTTTGCGTATTTTTTTGAATTTTTACAACTTTAAAATTCAATACAACAGATTCGACTCGTTGGTATTGTACTGCTTCGAATATTTAATTGTCTAAAATTAATTTGCTGCATTTCGGGGTGCGCATCGGCAGTCCGTGTGCGGACCGGATATACGAAGCATCTAAACGAGCGTGGCTTTATCGAAAGCGCCTCCCCCCCGCACTCCTTTCCGACTTCCGAGCGATTGTTCCAAAGTTTCGCCGCCGAAAGGGAAATTAGTTTCCAGTTTTATCTCGCTTTCCCCTCTCCCGGCGGCGAGAGTTCTAGAAATTTCCAAGGTTAATGTTGCCAGTTAAAACGCTAACTTCATATTGTCGATTTGGTACAATGCATTTCGGATGCTTTTGTTTGGCAGAACGTTACAGAAATGATAATACAGTTTGACAACTGAAAGGGAGCTTGTTCATGGAAATTCACCATTGTACAAGTGTCAAAACATGGGTTTGTGTTATCCCGCTTTTATATAGTCTGCTTAAGTCAAACATTTTTCAACATCAAAAACGTTGCGGTTTTATTTTGTAACAAAGGCTTTTTGATACAAAAGGCACACAGTTCTTCATCTGTAAATGCTATTATTTTGAAGCCCCTGATTGTTTAGTTCACATTCTTCAAAGATTTCTTAGAAACTGAAAATTTCCTATCCACCGTGAAAATAGCCTTTCATCCAATAAATCCATCATGGCTGTAGTTCTTCAAGTCTTCACTCTTCGTACATTAATGATATTATGCGACCGCAAACAGGCATTTAATTCACACTCTTCGCCGACGACACCGCTTTGTACCTCCGTAAAAATAACTTACGTGCAGTCTCCCCTCCTTTCCAGAGGATAATTAACGGGTGAATGCGATAGTTCCGAGTCTGCAGAATAGGTATTAAAACCTAAAAAGTCAGCTACCATATACTTTAAGTACGATAAAAGGAAGAGGCAGCAGTTGTTCCAACTCTATCACTTTTCATATGCACCCATTCCTCGGCAAATGATAAAATTAAGCGTCATGTTTGGTAAGCATCTGCACTTCATGAATCATATCAACCGTGTTACGAAAACACTCTATTATACCAACACTGATGAAACGAAATGACGCAAAGAGCACAGTTGCTCTTATGGAGAATCTGTTTTGTAGAATTTGGAGCATTTTGGATTACACCTCGGTGTGTCAGGAACGAAGTACTCCATAGGAACTTGGAAGTCCCTACGATTTCGAAAATTATGAAAGACATGTCGAAGAAATTCTTCAGCGAAGCCATAAATCAAAAATATACATCGAAATCGACAATCGACAATCAATTGACATCTTTCAGATGTCTCTCACGAGGAACCCCCTCGTCACCATTTTACTAGAAACCCACAGAACATTCTGTCCGATCCGCCTGACACCTTCGCCGCCGAGGTTAAAAGGTTTATGGAAATAAATAACTTGCTGTCTAAGAACTAGGAGTAGCCATTCCCCCGTAACTACCACCTTTGGTGGTCAGCGATCCGCTGTGCTTCCCGCACCTGTCGGTGTCCTCATCTGAAAGCCCAGCCCGGGCAGAAGCCCTCAGATACGGTACCCATAGGGCAGTCATGAGTCGATAGCATCTCCATGCCGCTCGGGCCGCGTTAGATGAAGACGTAAAAATCTCAGGTCTAAAGGCCTCATAAATTTTCAAGGCATTGAAATAAATTCGACATTGCTTGTATTTTTGATTTTTTAGTTTCATATTAAATTCTAGTCAATTAATTAATAAAAAAATATAATATTTATTTCATTTGCGAAAAGGCATTGAATACCGATAACAAATGTCGACAACGTCGTCGACGTAGCGCCGAGATTTTCGAGTTAAAATACAAATATTCTTCAATATGAGAAAAATTAGAGATATGATATTTTTTATTGATTGATATCATTTATTAATTTATCGTTATGCAAAACTCTAAGATTGCACTTAGATAGGCAAAGTATTAGATTTGAAATACGCTGTGATTTATTTTCAAAAAGGGAACTTCTATAGAAATGAAATGTGAATATAAATTAAAAAATTACAACTTATTGCTAATGCTATAGCTAAAAACGGTTGTTACACTTGTCAAATGTAGTTTGTTGCTTTGTTGCTCAAAATATAAAAATGCTATCAGTAGTCTTCAGGTATTACAATGTTATGTAAACAATTTATAAATAAACATTAAAATTGTTTTTCTGTTGGTTTCCTTTCAATTTAGATAATTGATCTCATTAATACCTCAAAGCTCCAGTCATCGATACAACACCGAATTTCATGCAGGCATCGAATATCCACCGTTGCTGTTGATTCTTTCGATTTCCATACAACGACCGACGTACAAGAAAATTCTAATGCACGGCGCATCAAAACGTAGAAATTCGTATCCTTTGCATACGAAACGATCCGTCTCCACTCCCCGGCCGAATGCGGCGGCGGTGACGCGGGCCGCATTCGGCCGCGGTTTATTTACGGCGGGCACATAAGCGGAGCGGAATGTATCCGCATCACGCCAGTCCGATATTAAAAACATAACGTAAACGCACGTAAATTGGGTACGTCAACGTTTTACCATCGACTTCCGTGCGAGACGGCCATAAAAAAAAAACCTATTACCGGCCCAAAGCTTACGTGTGCCCGCATCCGTTTAGGCTCAGCGAGTCGATACGGCTGCGATGTAGCTTCTGCTGGTAAATTTCTGCGGAATTATCGTTGCTGGTTTCTGTAGATAAGTTTTTGTGTAGCAAGTTGATTAGTTTAAAATATGTTTAGAGGCGTATTATTATTAAAGTCTTAAATATATATGTGAAAATGAAAAAAAACTAAATGTCGTCATTATCATCATTTGCTCAACCCTTAGCCGGTTGCGTTTTTTGAAAGGGCCACGTCTCTTTACCCCAAAAGGAGCGTAAATATATGAGGATAGTCTAGTTTTAGTCTGGATTAGGAATAACGGGAGTGTAGAGCTAGCCGTTATTCGTAAAACCCTTAGAAATTTGAGATTGTATTAAAAAATAAAATGTGTATGATAACTGTCTACCACGATGTAGTTCGCGCGTATATAAAATGACTTCCATCACTTTTTATATCAACAATTTCTTCAACAAACATGATATTGATTTCAATTGTGTTCTCAGTTTCAATTTTATTGTCTGTTCATTAATCTGATCTGATTGAGAATGAAATCAGGACGAAACTGATAGCAGGACTGGTCTTGCTAATTTATTTCATTTATTTACGCTTTATGCAGTTCCACCTGCACAGAATGGTTATACTCAATACAAGGAGGGTTTGATGGGACAAAATTTATATGTAATGTGATGTAATTTTTATATAGTTTCTGTATAAAAATTACATCGATTCTTTAATGCGCTTTTGCGTGAGAAAAAGAACTGATAAATAAATCCCAAACACACCTTTGTTATTATATTATTAGTGAGGATGTAAAATATAAAGAAAAACCCACTACAACAAGATACCAGAATAAATTCCTTGTTGTGTGATATTCAACTTACTCTCAATGTTTTGTTACTTTATATTAAAGAGATTGGACCTTAGCTCACCACGCTGACTTAGTGTTAAATTTAATTCTAACGCGGAATTCCTTGTAAAAGTAAGAAACTCATACAATAGCTATTGAATAGTCTTAATATAAACGAAACATCTGTTATTTCCTTTACTTTTCAAATTTCGATTTACAAACGCTCATTTTAATCACGAGAAAACTTTTATACGTACTCTTGTATTTGTAAAATATTGTGCACTTTATTTATAACAGAAGAAGCTATTTAATCATATTCTTTTAAAACATTTGTAGTAAACATTTAATTTCTTCTACAATATAGGAATTGAAGATCGTTGAGTGTAAAGAAGCTTTTGAATCGGCGCACACTGATTGCCGGATATCGAAATTATTTGGGAAAATACTGTGGGTTGCCATTTGAATGGCGAATTTCTTTCTTAACTTAAGATAGAGCTTAAGTTCTTAATAGTTCAACAATATATATGATAAATGATAGTTCTTAGAAAATATAAGTCTTTACTTAAAATATGCATGGTTTAAACTCATCATAAAGCGTCATTAATTCCAGAAGAACATTTTCGTATTAGCAAGTTTATTGAAAAGCCAACTCATAGTTATTATTGAACAGACTTTTCCAAAAGGCAATAAAACTGTGTAGTCTCTTACTAAGCGTTAATCGTTGCGTTCGACAGCAGAGAAGACCAGACTTATTGCGTCCACCTCCCACCTTTGGTCTTCGATTTGTCAAAATCTCAGAATTACGATAGTCACTCCGACATGTAGTCGAAAAGTATGGGGAGCTATTGTCAATTTTTCTAACTCATATGGATAGCGCAATATCAATTACCATTTGCTTTAACTATGAACGAAATTTTTTTGGGAAACGTACATTTTTATTTTTTTTTAATAATTTTCTACAATACATTGCAATCACAATTTCTTTTTTTCTTGTAAAACAGGTCATGATTACCCCTTTATTTCTTGTATACGATAAAAAAGTAATTGTTGCAATTGCTTCGCTAAAAAATGACACTTTTTTGTGTATTCGGGTCTTTATGGTGCTCCAAAACGGTAATAGTACTTAGACAATTTTTAATATGAAATGTAGCTATGACAACACTACATACCGATTATGATGGAGTGACAACTGGTCACACTCGGATAGACTATGGACCGAGTTTATTTAGCACTAGCTGCGCCCCGCGGTTTCCCCCGCGTGGTGATGGAAAATTGTGATAATGATAATAGAAAGCGTTTTATTTTTTTGTCAATTTTTCAATGTTTTTATATTATTTTGCTATTTCGGACGGAGACAAATCCAACAAATAAAAAATGAAAATCGGTCCAGCTATTCTCCAGTTATAAATGTTCGAACAATTATATTGGTGTAATGTATGTAAATTGGAACTAAGTATTTTTTATGATGATCTTACTAATATGTATTATAGGTATTATAAACGCTATAGTTTGTAAGGATAGATAGGTACGAAAGTATATGATAATTTTATTTTTTTTTAATAAAAAGTATCCTATGCTACTTCCATTACCTTTAAGAGTATATATAAACGCTATAGTTTGTAAGGATAGATAGATACGAAAGTATGATTTATTTTTTTTTTAATAAAAAGTATCCTATGTTACTTCTAATACCTTCAAGAGTATATATAAACGCTATAGTTTGTAAGGATAGATAGATACGAAAGTATGATTTATTTTTTTTTTAATAAAAAGTATCCTATGTTACTTCTAATACCTTCAAGAGTATATATAAACGCTATAGTTTGTAAGGATAGATAGGCACGAAAGTATATGATAATTTTATTTTTTTTGAATAAAAAGTATCCTATGCTACTTCCAATACCTTTAAAAGTATATATAAACGCTATAGTTTGTAAGGATAGATATATACGAAAGTATGATTTATTTTTTTTTTTAATAAAAAGTATCCTATGTTACTTCTAATACCTTCAAGAGTATATATAAACGCTATAGTTTGTAAGGATAGATAGGTACGAAAGTATATGATAATTTTATTTTTTTAATAAAAAGTATCATATGTTACTTCTAATACCTTCAAGAGTATATATAAACGCTATAGTTTGTAAGGATAGATAGGTACGAAAGTATGATATTTTTTTTAATAAAAAGTATTCTATGTTACTTCCAATACCTTCAAGAGTATATATAAACGCTATAGTTTGTAAGGATAGATAGATACGAAAGTATGATATTTTTTTTTAATAAAAAGTATCATATGTTACTTCTAATACCTTCAAGAGTATATATAAACGCTATAGTTTGTAAGGATAGATAGGTACGAAAGTATGATATTTTTTTTTAATAAAAAGTATCATATGTTACTTCTAATACCTTCAAGAGTATATATAAACGCTATTGTTTGTAAGGATAGATAGATACGAAAGTATGATATTTTTTTTTTAATAAAAAGTATCCTATGTTACTTCTAATACATTCAAGACTATATATAAACGCTATAGTTTGTAAGGATAGATAGGTACGAAAGTATGATATTTGTTTTTTTTTAATAAAAAGTATCCTATGTTACTTCTAATACATTCAAGACTATATATAAACGCTATAGTTTGTAAGGATAGATAGGTACGAAAGTGTGATATTTGTTTTTTTTTAATAAAAAGTATCCTATGTTACTTCTAATACATTCAAGACTATATATAAACGCTATAGTTTGTAAGGATAGATAGTACGAAAGTATGATATTTGTTTTTTTTTAATAAAAAGTATCCTATGTTACTTCTAATACATTCAAGACTATATATAAACGCTATAGTTTGTAAGGATAGATAGGTACGAAAGTATGATATTTGTTTTTTTTTAATAAAAAGTATCCTATGTTACTTCTAATACATTCAAGACTATATATAAACGCTATAGTTTGTAAGGATAGATAGGTACGAAAGTATGATATTTGTTTTTTTTAATAAAAAGTATCCTATGTTACTTCTAATACATTCAAGACTATATATAAACGCTATAGTTTGTAAGGATAGATAGGTATGAAAGTATGATATTTGTTTTTTTTTAATAAAAAATGTCCTATGTTACTTCTAATACATTCAAGACTATATATAAACGCTATAGTTTGTAAGGATAGATAGGTACGAAAGTATGATATTTGTTTTTTTTAATAAAAAGTATCCTATGTTACTTCTAATACATTCAAGACTATATATAAACGCTATAGTTTGTAAGGATAGATAGGTACAGAAAGTATGATATTTGTTTTTAATAAAAAGTATCCTATGTTACTTCTAATACATTCAAGACTATATATAAACGCTATAGTTTGTAGGATAGATAGGTACGAAAGTATGATATTTGTTTTTTTTTAATAAAAAGTATCCTATGTTACTTCTAATACATTTAAGACTATATATAAACGCTATAGTTTGTAAGGATAGATAGGTACGAAAGTATGATATTTGTTTTTTTTAATAAAAAGTATCCTATGTTACTTCTAATACATTCAAGACTATATATAAACGCTATAGTTTGTAAGGATAGATAGGTACGAAAGTATGATATTTGTTTTTTTTTAATAAAAAGTATCCTATGTTACTTCTAATACATTCAAGACTATATATAAACGCTATAGTTTGTAAGGATAGATAGGTACGAAAGTATGATATTTGTTTTTTTTAATAAAAAGTATCCTATGTTACTTCTAATACATTCAAGACTATATATAAACGCTATAGTTTGTAAGGATAGATAGGTACGAAAGTATGATATTTGTTTTTTTAAATAAAAAGTATCCTATGTTACTTCTAATACATTCAAGACTATATATAAACGCTATAGTTTGTAAGGATAGATAGGTATGAAAGTATGATATTTGTTTTTTTTTAATAAAAAATGTCCTATGTTACTTCCAATACCTTCAAGAGTATATGTACAAAGTGAAATGATAACCGGTTGAGTAGTTTTGGCGTGAAAGCGTAACAGACAAACTTACATTCACATTTTTAATATAAGTGTGATACTGCTGGCGGTATTATCTTATTAGTTCATTCATTTAATAAGAAGAGCGGTTGGTTCGGCGCGGTTGCGGTCCGAAAGCGAATATTTATTATATCTTGCTAAAGGACTTCGGGCTAAAATGGTCGTATGCCAGTTTAAATGCAAATATATTTACTTACGTGTAGAATAGTTTTGTCTTTATAACTATTAGCTAATATATCTTTGCTTTTCCCATCATTCATATTCAATTTCGGACCGAAGCAACTAAATTAAATCTAATTTGACGATGGCGGACATAATATGTTATGCGCATACATGTAAGAGCTCGTTTTTGCTGATGTTTTGAATGTGACATATTTACTTAATTGTGTGTTTAAAGTCGTTTTTTTTCCATCAATTTACTTCGAGAATAAGATTTCTAAAAATTAAACACCTTCATGATACCTTAGAACAAAAATACATGTGTTATCAGTTTGCATATGCAAAATATACATAACATTTTTGTATTCATAACATGTATCAAATAACAATATAGTAGAATATAGGTATGAAGGCTAAAGGGTACTATTTCTCGACGCACACAACGTTATTTCCAAATAAATATAAGTTAAGCATTTCTTACGGAGGTGTGCGTGATCTTTTACGCGTCGTCTGGTATGTAGGTGTGCTTAGATCCACACTTGGGTAAAATGTAAGGTGACGTTCTCACTGAAAACTAGGATATTAGGAAAAAAAATGAATAGGTATTTAAAGATTTTTCTAAGGAATAATATTTTATCTTTTTCTGTAAATGATTTGACGATTCATTATAAAAATAAGTTCCAGATTACCATATATCGAATACTACTTTGTAT
Source organism: Eumeta japonica (assembly GCA_005406025.1). Lineage (NCBI taxonomy): Eukaryota > Metazoa > Arthropoda > Insecta > Lepidoptera > Psychidae > Eumeta > Eumeta japonica. The sequence goes on from BGZK01000225.1 coordinate 356,964, forward strand.
ATCATTACTAGTCGTGTAAGATAATATAGTTAACTTTGAAAATAATTTTATTTCTATACTATAAAAGATACCATAAAAATGCATTAAGATGTAATAATTAAATACACATTAAAATAAAGTTATTTTTGTGTAAAAACATATACAATTAAAATTTTATCTAACCTTTTGGAATATTAAAATATTCATCTAAACGTTTCTTATTGCAAAATGCCACAATATTTTCAAAATCTAAAAGTGCACATTTAATAATCTCACTTAATTTGTATTACAAAATAAAATGATAGCTGGCGTATAAAGTAAAATGGGGAACGAAAGAGAAATTATTCTCATTAATATCCCTAAACTGAGTTAAGTTTTTATATTATCTGCAGCTCCGCTATTACAAGTTCCAGTTCACTGAAATCACGTAATTCTGGAAGTTCGCCTCTCACAAAACTTCCACGTTATTAGATATTTATACTGTCGATTTTTAAATTTATCTAAATTTATCTAGATTTATCTAGCGAATAGTGGAAATTATAACTGGACGAAAATGAAAGATAGCGTTTTCGGTTCGTTTGGCAGAAACAGGCGTATAGTAACTCTCTTGCTACTATTTTCAACACTGTACGAAAATTACGAGGTCATGTATTGTGCCACAAAATAATTAAATTTTCACAGGATACTAATTCACATAAAGCAATATCAGCAATCCGATGTCATATTTTCAGGTTTCTGCGTAAAATGTCTCCTCCTATTTTCGTTAATAATGACAAATACTTCCTGTTTAGAAAAGGAAACTTTTCCAATCTTTGATTTAGCCTATTAACTTTTAGTCAACTTTGAGTACTGAATTTGCTCCATACACAATTATTGTTCCAATTACTTTCTCAAACATAATACGAAAAAAAAAGACACATCCCAAAGGTAAAGTTTGTAGTTTGTAGGCTAGTTCGGCGGAGTAGTTATTAGAATACTTATCCAGTATCGACTGAATATATTGTTTTTTTTTTAAACTACATGTTACTTAATATTCAACAATAGCATAATAAGTGTAAGTAATTGTAAGTAATATACTACTTACTTCCCGCGCTTTAGGATAGTCAACGAATTCCAGATAAACGACATGCACGTCAGGCTACGAGAATCAAAAAGAAAATCGGTATAGACACAGCCTTACTTAATATCTATACACCGCGCAGTAGTGTGCGTGAAGGTAACAGCATCTATGTAGTGTGATTTCTATTCAATCTTCTTACGTTCCATTTCGCAGGGACATTTGATTTCGATCTTTTCCCACTCGCAAAACTCTCTATATATCCATCCCGCTCTATTCCTAACGGGCTTAGAAGGTTGTGATATATTGTATTGGATGGTTTTTCCTTTCTGGAAATGGATTTTCTGTGAGGCTCGTACCTGCTAGCCGGGAACTTTGAGACGCCAAAAATATTTGCAACTCGTTACCGTTAATGGAAAGCGTCTTATACGAGGAATATTTCGTTAATGAAAATGTTGACGTGCAAAGAGACGAATGGAATTGTTAAACCGGTACTATCAGCACACGTCGACGATTTTTTTTCGTATGCTCGATAGAAGTATTTTGCATACTCCAGTATTTGTTGATTTTAAAAAAGCGAATGAATGAATATGCCCTTCCTTTTTCGCTAAGTGCGTTATTAAATACCGGTTTTAACGAGAGCCGAGGCGCGTCACGCCAGGAATCGTGCGTCACACGAGATCGTCCCAATTTCCATCGCGAAGACAAAACACCAATCAAAAGGGAGACGGAACATCAAAAAAAAAAATCCGCCTCGCGCGCGCCGCGCCGAGCCCTCGGGTATTCAGAAAATTGGAGCCTACAAAATGGGATGTCGGAATATTCCGTTTTGAATTTTTATTATGTACTATTTTCTATTTCGCTCCCAAGGTAACCCTTCCCTCGCCTCCCACAAGGGGCAAAACGCGGAGACACTCTCTACGTGGAGGCGGCGCGGCGGGGAGCAGGGGAGACTCGAAAGGTCAACCCTCCCCACGGGAAAAGCCCTCTCTCTGTCCCATCTCGTTTCACTCTGAAGGATTTGGAAGAAAGCACGTGTAAGTGCCCGTATACATATGTATACCGTATTATTTTGTGTGCCAATGTATTTTTGTATAATTCGAGACTTGTGAGGCCTTAATAATGATACTGTTTGGGTTTCGCGGAAGGGTTGTTCGACGGGATTATCTTTTGTCACGAGGAGCTGATCCTTTGCTGACTGACTTAGGACGAAAACCTATGCGGAGAAGATATTAGACTTGTTCATGGCTCTTTGTTCGGGACTTTATTTCGCATGCAACTTTTTTAACAATCCCTTCGCTCGATCCAACTAAAGAATAATATCGACTGTCGATTGTAATAATAAATCGTCGTTTTATTACTCTCAGAGCACGAGCCACGTTGAATAATTACATCTGTGTAATCGTTAAAATAATGACAGCCTGAAACGTTTAACTTCTCCGTTATTAGGTATTGCTGTTGCGATTGCAATCTGTCGGAAATTGCCGCGTTATTGCCAGTGGTCGGATTATTGCGAGCCGAACAAATAAGATCGGTCACGATATGACCAACTTTATTGTTATTAAGTTTTATGTACAGTACCTTTTACTCCGCGTAATGACGTCGGCAATAAAATTGTCTCCGGAACGGAACACGCCGCCGAACGACATTAAAGGCGACATTGCAATGCGAACGTTATCTAAATGGCTTTCAATTTTTAGAACTATTTTATACGTGTATATTATTTTATCTCATTCTTATTCGTAATGAAATCAGACGACTTGTTGCAACACAAATATAAAAATTCTTTAATACTTTATCATTAATGATTTCAAATAGGTAGGAAGAATATTGTTAGCTAGATTTTTTAACACATAACAAGTTGAGCAATATCCGTGTTGGAGGGACGAAAGTGAAACAAATATCCGCTTGCAAAAAGTCAAATCGATATTGAGGTGTCGTTCCGAATGCCGCTTCGATATCGCGTTAACCCACAAACCTGGAAGTGAGCGTCGCGCAACAAGTGGCAATTAGTCAAGCGGGGAATCGTTTAATTTAATGTACCCAAACCGCCTACACCCCCACTCCCCCCGGGCCGACGCGCCCCGGGGCGGCGCTCGTTCGCTCATTACGCGGGGGCTAATAACCCCGACCTGCCCCAACATCCGCGTCCCACATTCAGAATTAAGCCACGAGCGAGGGAGAGAGCGAGAAAATAAATGAGTATTTGAGAGTTCGCCGCTCGGGGCGTTTGTTCCATATTTAAAAACTGGAGCCGGGTAAGAAAATGCCCTGAAGTAATGGAGGTGTCAGCTTTATGCAGTATGACATCAAGAGCCGTTTGGCGGGGCAAAGTGACGAGAAGTCGCATGCGCCTAAGAATTGTGGAAACTTTGAGTGTTAGTGAAAGCAGGCTTTTACGGAGCGTCGGTACCGTTGCGATTTCTTGCGCCAACGGAAGTAGATGTTTTATTGAAAACTATATATAAATGTAGCACTAATACAGTGATGGTCGAGGTTGCGTCGAGGCTACCTGTATCCATGATATTAATAGTTCAATGTGCACATTTAATTTTTCACTTCCATGTAACCGTGTTTTGTTTCGCATGTGACAAATCTGCGTTCGCTCTACTACAGCCATTCCTACTACTGCTTGCTGTTCATACTCGGACACTAGCGCTATAATAAAGCTTGCTTTTGTAAATGATCACAGTTTCCGAGTTATAAAAGATTTCACGATGACTTTTATCTAAGCAAACGTTACAACCGATACAACTCAACGAGTATACAAAGCTTTATCCAAGGAATATATTTATTGATATCTAGTGCAATTTAAAGTTTGGGAATCGCAGTGCATTGCGATTTACAATCGAGTCTGATATCCTTAGTACAGACAACTTATTTAATTATTTAAGCTCATAAAATAAAATTGTAGTTGTTACGTGTTAAAGATATGTTTTGAATATATTAATTTATAGATTTAAATTTGACATTTGTACATTTTCTATTGTTTATACGTAATATATCACATTTGCACTTTTTGTCATTATTAATACATAATAATCGGAGTAGTTTTTGCATAGTATATGTGAAATATAACAGAAATTAAGAAATTATACATGTATATCTAACACAATTACAACCCCCATGAAATAAGTACTCGTCGGCGGTTTTTATTACACCGTTTACAAAAAGCCCTCCCAAAATTGCAATGAGCCGCATCATTTAGAATGGTAACGCATGTATTATTCTTCAGTGTACGGCTACTTTCCCATAAGATGCCTCGATTTGAAATTTGAATTTTTCGAAGATCTCATGCACTCTCGCATAAAACCATCCAAGGCGGTATAATTAAACCCATCATGAATGGGGTGAGCGAGAGCGAGGCGAGAGCGAGCGCGCCGTCTGCACCCGCGGAAGGTCACGCGTAATCAGTTTTACGCTAAGCGCAAATTACGCGGCGGGGTGAATTAGAGCGTCTCGCGTACTGAGGGGCCGGGGGTCGGCTTTATCTCAGGGTGGCAAGATGTGACTCATATCGGTGTAGGTAGGTACACTTTGTAGGTATGTGTGCCAAATAGGTGTCAAGATATAAACATATCGTATAGTATGGGCGATGGATACAATTTCATTATAGTGTAGCGCGTGACATAGTTTAATGATAATTTACTATATAATTTAAGAAAATTTACTGTGTAAGAAAAAAAATACAATAACTTTTTAGAGAAATAGTGATCGACATAGATTCAGTATAAGCAATAAAGATAAACTACGTTTACGTAGTTCATAAGTTATTCGACTACCTAAAATCACGAATTAACTTAAGGGCTTCCATGTACGCATGTTCAATAACTTCACTATGGATCTACAAGATTTATCCTTATGTAAACTTCTAATCATTATTACAGATATTTAGTAAATGGGTAAACTCAATTTTGGAATACTTAGAAAATAAAAATCTGTGGACATAATTAGCTCGACTTCTTATCTGGTCGTTTCATTCTGTACCTAATTGTTTTATATTTATTGTGGCTGTATGAATTATAATTAAAAAGAGCTACTCTTCAGTATTATGCCCGTTCTTTTCAAGTATTATATATTGAGTTACGAAATAAGAATTTGGGATTTGTACGATTTTAATGATACGAATTAGAATTTTGAAATTTGGTGAAAAGTACTTCGTTTCTCACTTCATATAGTATTTATCGGTATTAGTCTTTGAGATAATAAATCTTATCGACAAAAAAAAATATTATCTCGATAACAAACTAAGCAAGAGGCCGGAGATAAGCGGAAAACTTTAAAAAATACCGACACAACGAGCAAAGGAAAAATCGAATATTCCGAGCGTGAATAAAGAATCATCCCTCCTCCGCTCGCCCCTCTTACCCTCCTCCCGCTCCCCCCGCGCCATGAGCTCGCGGCTGTCAATCATTTGTCTCTTCGGGCGAATCGTTATTTTCTTTGTTGATTGATGGGATACTTTTTCCTCGGGCGTATCTTTCGCTTGCGCTAAATGTAGTGGGCGAGGCGAAAGTTTCACTAGTTTTTTTTTTTCTTGGCTGTCCTTTTTTTTCTCCGGCCGCTTCTAGCCGAAAGATAACCTCGTCGAGGTTAGGATAGGAGATTCGTCTATTAGGCACGTGAAAGGATTGGTCGGAAATTATTCTTTTTGTGGTTTTTTTAATAGTTCGATTTCGTCTCGCTTGATGCAGTACGAAAATTATTTAAACTGAATTTTGCTCAATTTTTTATTCCTCGAATAATAAGAAGTCGAAAATACGTACTCATTTTAATACAAAAGCTTGTTGTGACTACTTTTTTTGCGCATTAAAGCTAAAAATATAGAAAATATAATTTCATATTTTGGTTTGTATATAACTAGAAATGCTGTCGGGAGACCCTCGACATAAATGCAGCGTCAACGCATTTTTGACTGAGAGCAATTTTCGGTAGAAGTATATATGTATTAAATGATATGAAAATATACACGAAGAATTTATTATCATATATTAAAATATTTCATGTGTTTCCTAATATTCCCTAAATTTTCTATTTTATTTATCTATAAATATCTATTTATTTTCCAAAAAAATAATTGAAAACTATTTTTCCGTTGCTCGTCGCTAAACGTATATTCAGAGAGTGCACCGGCTCAGCAAACGCGGTACGAAAGTCAATCAAAAAGCTAAGTTCATGCTGTTTAAAAGAAGGAAAAGCATTATGGATTGTAATTCATGTACAGGGCATGAGTGAGTTAAAGTGAAAGAATTTATCTATATCGGTTATATGTTTGCCAACAATAAATGACAGATGACAATAAACACAATGAAGATATTGAAAGTAGACTTATTGCGGGAAATAAAATGAATTGGGCCATGTTTGCTGTTATGACCAGTGAAATGGAGTCACGATAAACCCTTTTTACTGTCCACGACAAACTTCTGGTCCCTGAACTTAAGCATTGCAGGAAATAAGCGTAGGGACTTTAAACGACTCACGCAGGATAGTAAAGGTTACGGCGGGAAAAATATAAAAGTAAAATAAAAAAGGAAAAATGCGATCTTCGCGTGGAATGTGTAGTGCCTTTAAAAGGTAAGCGTAGTTGTCAGAGAAGCGTGTGGTCTGAGAGAAGATGTAGAAAAGGGTGTTGCAGAAGTTCGGACATCACTAAAGTATGAATGGGGTGGACTGACGTAAGAAATTTATATACCTGATGGAAGGGCCGGCGAGGCGCTTACGAAATATTTTTGCAGGACCAATTCACAACATATTAAAGAAGGACCAAATATTAAGCACCCGAAACCGATGATTCTGATAGATGTTAGTAAAATAGGAGAGGTGTTGCAATGGTCGTGTTGCGTCGGGAATAGGTGTTAGCTTATAAATAAAATTAATATTTAGTTCGGTTAATGTATCGTGTTATAAAGATTACTTCGACATTTTTAGGGTTCCTTTTTAGGATACTCTTGCCCTATCAGCTCGTTGTCCCTCTGTCTGTCAAGACTGTTTTTCTCAGGGATGCGTGGAGGTACAAAGGTGAGATGAATATCAAATACTTTACGATCCACAGTTCTTTGGAGGTGTAAAAAATTCAGGCTTCCAAGTCAACGTAATAAAAAAATACGGCAATTTTTTCCGAATATTTTGCCTCTCGCAAACACTATAAGGTACTAAAGCTATAAAATACTTACCGTTCACCCAGAATCACGAAATTTGGTTAAAACCAAGATATCACAACACAAGTAAAGGAAAAAAATTGTTAATTTAATTGTTGATTATATCACAAAAATTGTTACAATAAATTAACATTTCCAGCTGGAGTATACATACAGTGGTGTAGACCGATGCATGGGAAAACATTTTGGGATTTTCCCCTTTGAAAATTTAATATTTCCGAAAATTCGAAGAATAAAGAGTTTTTTGAAAAATGAAATATTTTTTTCTGTAATTCCCGGGACATATGTGACGCCGGCATCCATCGATGCCGCTATTGGTATCAATAACAGGCGAAAATCGTCGAAGGATGATGTTATCTACTTACCTAATTAAATTTATACGGAAATCGCAGGATACGAGTACTATTTACACTTGTCCGGTGTTTTTTATTCCGTATTTATATTCATTCCCATATTAGTAAAAGCAAATTAATGAAGTCGTTTGAATATTTGTGGATCTCTAAGACTAAAGAACTGAATCAGTGAAATGTAAGAATAATAATATTCGAAAATTTTGGTAAAAATTGTTTGGTCAATGAGAAGAATCGGTTATTGTTTTTCAATTCATTTTTACTTTCCTAAATACAAACATTTCGTGCGATAGACGGAGACCACATATTATAATTTGGTACGGTTTATGAATCTTTGCTATACTAACGTTGTCGTTACAGGCACTGAAAACGCGGCCTTCCTCTAAATTTGCATATAATCCTCGTAAATTTTATAGCGCGTCTCTTGCAGGCCCTTCCATCACAAATGTTTGGTCATTTGATCAGTAGACTTTCTTGCTTTCACCCCTACGGTCAAACTACGTACCCCTTTCTACTCTAATCACTGCATCTTCTCTCAAAGTATACGTTCTCCTGCTACACCTTTTTTTCATCCGTTTCATACGTTGACCCTCCGTCCATAATGCTCAAGGAACACGTCTTTACTACGTCGATTCTACTTTTATGTTTCTTCTGTCACGTTCGATGTTGATTACTGTAGATTTGAGGCGTTATAAACTGCTAAATGAGTTCCCACCCAAATACTTTTATTCATTACGACAAAGCACAAAACTTTAGTTCTTTATTTGTCGTGATTTTTTTTAAATATGTCACACTTGCGGTCATTTGTAAACCAACAACACAGTTACAAAAATTTGCTTACAAAACTCCCTTATGTTCTATCGTGTTATTACATTCGTTTATTGTCTTTTTTCATTTGGTATTTCATTTCTTAATTTTTTTTCCGACTGCGTTTGTTCTTATACAACGTCTAAGAATCGATCGATTCCAATTTTAAATTAAATTTTGGGTCTCTCGATTTTTTTATATAAAACGAAGCTTTAGACAATGAATGCGTGTGTCATATAAACAATATGACTTACACCAATCTTAAATGGTTTTTTGATGTAAAATATATAATACTAAAACTTGGACAATAATCGTTTATACATCTGAATGTGTCTTTACAGTTGAAAGCAAACAAAATAAAGTGGGTTAACACAACACCGTCTTGTCGGACGTCATCATAAATTATACATGCATTGGAACGATATCAACTCCAAGATGAATATTGATTGAGAAAAAAAATAACAACCATATTTTCTCGCGTAACACAAAACGCATAACTGAATATCAAACATATTTACATTGCGAGACGTCTACGAAACTTATCAAAACATAAGGCCTTATACATAAGCAATACGCTGCGTAAATACACAGATGGCTTTCTATGTTGAATCGCTAATAATGTATCTTATTGTTGACTGAGTGCTGAGAAATGATCCGCCATTTTCTATTTCCGAAGGCACGCCAGACTTGATATTGTATTGTGCTGTTATGTAATACAGTTTTTTATATTGCATTTTTAATTTACGTATTTTATGAACAACCTTCGAATTCATTCGTGTCTGTAATCTGTTAATAAATATTTTTTCTATAAACCACTACGAAGTAACAAAGAAAGAGACGTAATGTAAAACTTCCTATTACAACGTAACTTTCTCTACTATTTGTAATAAGATATACTGGCGTGACGCGCATGCGTGACGCGGCCATGTTACGATATTTACGTTTTTTGCATATCACTCGTTAATCCAAAGATTGTGTTAAAAAGTTTCATTTTAATGACTTACGAAATATAAAAGAAGAGCAGAGAAATTCATTGCTGGAAGCGTAATTCATATTAAAGAGTAATTGTTATAAGAAATTCGATATTTATGAAGGAAATATATAAGTATGTACCTATTGAAAAACATATTGAATAACGGACGTAATGCACCGAATAAAGGGTACGAACCGAAAATGAAATAGATTTTTAAACAGTTTTTTAATGGAAATAGTGTGACTTTTTCAAAGTTTTAGTATTTCTCAAAATCTAAAAAAACTTTTGAATCATTATTTTCGTCTTTTAATTTCTGATTTCAATGGATTCAGAAGTAAGAAGGCCATGTGGTTTTAGAACTTTTCTAAAAAGAATATTTGTAGCGAAATAGTTTTCTCACCTTGGCGCAAGGCCATAACTTTACAAGACCTTGATGAGCTTTTCCAAAGACGCATTATCATTGAAAGATAAAACAACAACATTATTCACGCTTAAAGTAATTCATAATTTACATCCATCGCCAAATCACAGACAAACTATCGCCCGATCGTTTGTGACGTAGGAGGCTCATTGGGAAGTCGTCGACTATCATGCGATTAACGACTTAATTTACCGCAATAACAACGTATGCACGAGCATAGACACAACGATGCCTTCTCCGCCAGCGTCCCACAAACTACAGACTCGACCATAGATTCCCGCGGGGGCCTGTACACGAGGCGAATCCGCCTTCCATCGCATTACCTATTCCTCGACGTTCTTTTTGTGTCTTGTATTTGATTTATATTCAGCGCGGCCGTCAGACGAATCGGCAATATTCAGGTGTGCTCGGGCGGATATTTTTTGAGCTAACAAACGGTGTCTACCGCTGTTTGACGAGCGCGAGGTGCGCGCGCCTTTGTCGGGTTTTCCTTTTTTTTTTTTTGCGCTCACAATTTCTTCTCTCGACATACCTACCCATTACCCGTCCACCGCGGCGGCAAACTTGGAATGCCCGATGCCGTTGTTGGCTCCGCTCCTGGTTGTTAGCTTTTGGTAATTACGCATCGAGGGGAACAACGTGTGTAAAATGATTCCCGTGTAATTACCATCTCCTTGAGCAGCGTCGGCATGGAGATGGATCGTAAGGATGTCTTGCATAAAAAATGGGTAATTATGTGACCACTTCTAGTTTTTACTATTTACAGTAGAAAGATAACCGAGTATAAATTATTTTGCTACATATTTAACACATTGAAAATACTAGATTAACGATTTTGATGAACTGTTAACAGAGATGCCGCACACGTACAAAAAAAATCAATCCAATATACAAAGACAAATGAATAGAAAATAATTTTCTACAATCTGACTATTGCAATATTCATGATACTGGCATGACTTTATACAAGTACGTTCAGTTTGCCATACGTAAAGTAAACCGCATGCTTTTATACTCTAAACTATGTTAGCTCTTATAATAGTACCTCGCGCGCCCGCTAGATGGCGAGGCACGTACTTCGTCACGTGCGGACGGAATACCAAATTGGGAGGTCTACGGGCGTTTTTTAAACGCCTCTCTTGATATCTTTGACTCGGTAGCTCGCTTTAGCAAATATAACTGAATTGTGACAGGAATATCGACGACCGACCGGCATCCGCCATTATTATTACATATTTTAGTGTGCACAGTCTGAAGGTAGATAATAATACGTATTTTGTTTCGGCCTAAATCTTTAATTTGAACGAAGTATTCTGCGTCTTAATAGTTATTTTAATATTATCATGATCGTTTAATTAAAACGCTGAAAACCATAAAGATAAAATGGAAATTTATTATTCTAAATGTATTATAAAAATAATGACAAATAAAAATTTAAACAACTTAGAAGTAGTAAAATTGTTATGACACAAGATTATATGTAAGAAATATTTTGAACCAAACACATTAAGTACTTCTAAAGTTAGTACTTCTAAAAACGAAAAATACATAACTGAAAAATTACCATGAAAAATATATATAGCTCTCAGTATACATATATAGATGATTGTTAAGGGACAGCCGAAGTATTTAGTAAGTAGGTGTATGGGGGTGGTCTAAGTGTATTTGTGTAGACAGAAGATGGCCATGTAAAGAAAAATTGACCAAACTTTATGAAGTTTGGTAATTCTTTCTTTATAAATTTTATTTTATAAAATAATTTTATTTTGTAAAATAAAATTGTATTATTACAATAAAGTCTTCGACAGCTATCATTGCTTTTTCATATTGAGTCCTTAATATAATAAATATCTTTTACCCAAATATAAAACATAATCTGGTAAAATTGATAGCGTAATGACAGTCGGTAGAATTACTTAGATGCTTGTTTATTTCTAGCTCGAACGTTTGTACTGCGCTGACTTAACTCGCGATGGTGTCAATCGCTACACGGAAAAAATAATTCTAACCAAATTCGAATTTAGCGTGATTAAATATAATTCGTCGCGACAGTTGGGTAATTCGTTGTATTAACAAGTAATGCGAATAATTTAACCAATCAGATTAATCAAACCAATATTTAGATCTGTTAAGAGAACCAAAATATTGATTCACTCAAAATCAACGATGCAAATTCGTCGCTTTATTCAAACTTTTGGTTACAATGACCAATTTTTTTCAGTGTGTTTAGTTGTGTGTGTGTTTTTTATGTCCATTAATTACATTGTTTTACATTTCTCGTGTTAAACGATACCACATGGAGATGGTTTTAGCAACTTTCTGTAAGAGTTTGAAGTTGAATTAAGAAGAGAATCAAAATACACGGCACGACGCCTGCTCAGTGTGTAGGTAGAACAGAATATTTGTGCGTCGAATCGAGATGAATATGATAATATCGTCTTTCCCATTCACATTACAAAACACAAGCCTATTGATGTGTCCGTAAAAACTTAATTCAATATATAAACCATAAGAGATTATTGGAGATTTCTTTTTTACGATATTTCCTTATTTTCTCCTTCAAAAAAAAAATTATCACGTATGCCTTTTTCAAAACACTGTAACATGATTTAAGCCTTTTTTTTATAGATTCACTTGATAGTTATTATTGGTAAAATTTTTTCCAACGACTCATTAGAATACCTAGCGATTTAGTTGAGATGATTATGACAACATAAAAGTTATCCTACTTTATGGTTGATATCTAAGGTGTTAGCTATTCGCTTAAAAAAAAAAAACATGACAACATTTATCGAAACGACTTCATTATGTTTGCGAAATCGTATCCATCCGTAGGAACGTCGTAAATATAAAATTTTATTGTTGACGGACGGTAATAAATTAGATTTTACTAATATGGAACTAGAGATCAATACGAAAAACAAAACACCGGAGAAACGCGAAACAGGTGCGAATAGAATTCACACTCTGAGGGTTCCGTACAAACTTTGTCATATATGTAGATATTTCGTCCATTAGGAGTTTCGACGATTTTCGATATGAAGGCTGAAGGTTGTTTTCGATATCTATATCGGTGAAGTTTGGAATATTTATTTTCTTTTACTGAAAATATTTTTTAAACACCCAAAATTTTCGTGAAAAATGTTTTCCCATACCTACGTCGCTGTACATATGTTTTCCATGCACGGTGCAAAGTCCACCTGCAAATATTAATTTATAATCACATTTTTTTATATGATATAAGTACAAATTAAGAATTTTCAGATCTTTTTCTTTGTGTAGTGAGACCTTGCTTCTTGTCAGATTTCATTATACCAGTTTAATACTCATATATTTTGATTGAGTGTACGTACAAATGTGATTTTTTACAGCTCCTAAATATTGTAGATTTGAGTATATGATATTTAGTTCATTTCGGTACCTTCACGCATTCCTGACAAAAAGGATCTTGTGACTGACAAACCGACGACAAAGTGATTGTATAAGGGTTCCCTTTATTGTTCGGAACCCTAAAAACACAAAGGTGTTTTCCCTCTGAAAAAATGTTTAGGTGGTTATATACTTATTTTAAAATCCGAGATGTCGTAAATATCTGAATGGTGACGTGATGCGAAGGAATCGCGACGGAAACTATAAATTCGTTATACGCAAATATAGACATCACAAAAGTCAAGCAGTTGACATTTTTAGTTCGGAAATGGCTATGTAAATATTGGGCATAATATCAGGCAAATATGCGTACATTTTATCGAAAAATAGGCTAGTCGATTGATATTAAAGATGTTGGGTTTTTTAACGAAACATGTAAATAAGGTAATAAAAGAAGCGAAAACAAAATGAACATCGATAACGTACCGTAAACCATTAAAAAAATCTTTGCCTTGATTGCTTCTTGATGAACATTTATTTTACAGTATAACAAGTACTTTATATGATGATATAATATTATGTCATCACGCTTTCCCAGTTTTCAGCAGTTCTTTATTAAATAAAAAAAAAAATACGTATGCAACACTGCACACGTGATAGAAGTGAAACTTCTTAAAATTAGAAACATTGTTATGGATATTTTTTTGTATTTATTTTAATAAATTTGAATATATTAAATATATAACAGAAAAATTCTCTATGGATACAATCAAACAATTAAGAACAGAAACGCGAAAGACGTATGTAATTAAAAAAACTAATTAGTAAGTATTAATTACACAACGCAAGGTACCTCAGCTGTTCACTACAGCATCTGACGAGTAATCTACAACGCGCGCATGTGCGACACTATCTTATTCTATCACTTTGGCATTGTGTACACGTCGCTTTATTTTGCTTCACTCATATGACGTCGGAATGTACATTCTTTTCTCTCCGATTATTTTTCTTCACTCTCGTGTAACGAAATGTGCCTAAGAGATATCACTCTCTATTTTCAATGAATTATCGAATATCGAATCGATGACTAAGAAGTTTCCCTTCGAAACTTAAAATGTAATCATAAAAAAATAATGAACAATCCAATTCCATGTTCAAGTATAAATCGGTTTAGAATAAAAACGTAATGCGGCCAAAATCGCAACGTGTTTGGATTTTTTTACAATGTTAACCACAGGTTTCGAATCAGTGGGTAGACGTGAGCTACCTGCGCTTGGAACAAAAGGAAATAATGAAAACTTTCTTTTTTTTTCAGTTGCATTCATTGAGTCGACGTCCAATGTCATGCACAAACCTCGCGCGGTGTGTCGCTGCGATCCGTTCGCAGCGCGACAACATCGCGGGTGTCGCCGACGTCACGGCGTAGGAACTCGCAGGTGAGACGCTAGCCGGAATCGTAAAAGTACAGCTCCGTTCGCAAATTACATTACGCCGTCTCGAATTCGAGCTTCGCCCGCGGAGCTTCGACTCGCGGCGGCACGATCCCGAGAAAATATCGTTTCCCGGGCGACGCGCGCGCCCTCCCGCGCCGCCCGAAATAAGAAAATTCCATTTGAAAGCGCTAGTCACTATACGCGGGTAGGACACGAAAAATCATAACAGGAGCCGAATACGCGATACATTTCTTCATATCCGCCCGTACCGAATGAAAAATGCCCAAAGAGTTGACTGCCTGGCGCGAGGCGGGGGCGGGCGGAGCGGGACGGGCGGATAAGCCGGCGGCGCGCGCGACAGGGACGCCGCCATAAACCCGAAAAGATGGATGGTATACACAATGTCACTGGCGCTACGCTGAAATTGTATATTTTATATACGGTATAAAAAAGGTTTTACCACAACATACGATATTAAAAAGCGACCGCGCGGCCCAGTAGTTATATTGTTATGAGGAATTTAATCTCGCCCGTTCCTCGCAGTCAAGGATTATTGAAACGCTCCCGTGGGATTTTAGATGAGGATTTTTCTGAAGTATAACCCGATCGAATCGACTTTCTGCAATATATTTGAAAGTTTGCAGCACAGAAATTGTTCTCGTCGATATAAATAAATTTACATCAATTCCTCTATTACGCGTCTGCGTGCGAATAAAACATATATTTTTAAATGTACCGTTGGTTACTCTACACAAAACTAAATCTGATTTACTTTTGTGTGTATTTATGTATTTTATATCTATCTAGATATCTAGGTCAAACGTATGGTTGTATGGATCAGGGATAAATTAAGAAATTATGGCACTTCGTGTATTCAATAAAGAAACACGTAATTCATCCAAAGTCCACCAAAAGTACAAAGAAGTGATGCGGTGTCATATCTGTAACATATATATATATATATATATATATATATATATATATATGTCGATAAGTTGGAACCTACGTATTGTATCAAGTGACTTAAAGTTTATATACTTATTGTTAAGCATACATTACGCTTTTATGGTTCTGTACATACTTAAAGTACATATGTAAAGCATTGCATTGGAATTAAAACTTACCTGATTATTGACAAATTGATCAACGAGTTTTTAAGTCGAGTCGAGTCAGACCACTCTCTAATATAATTTCAAGAGCGTGTTAGATCATTGGTCGTGGAAGTTATCACCGTATCGGTGATGAAACAGATGAAAACGATTGTGGGATGGTGAACACATGGACGCGACTCATGCATTCAAACTAAAAGGAGACCTGTGCAATACCCATACGCCTGGCACAGGTCGTACAGATGCAGGTATGGCACATGCACTCTAAACTGCCTTTGGATCGAGTGGTGCATTCGTAAAAAGTAATTTTTGTAACACCCACTTACATTATATGGAACTTCGTATAAAACGATGATATATTTATTTTCGAATTCTGAACTTTTAATTTTGATCTTCAATTTTTAATTTCGACTTATAAACCATCAATTTTGATTTTTGAATAATTTGAGTTCTATTATAGAGCTTTTGTAAATGGGACATAAAGGTATCGGCCTTCACAAATTACTATGTTTAAAACCCGATTTCTCTCCGTATGACGCGCTATATCTGTTCTTAAGAATCGAATGCAGTAAACTCAAACGTACGGTAATAGTGTTGTAATATTAGGAAGAAGCTTTTCGAACATGTACAAATAACCGCTCGCGAACGATGTATAATTACATCTACTCAGTTTTCATGGAATGCCAGGAGTCAGCCTTAAAACTAAGTTAACTCTTGTATTTTATTCTCGCTTTTGCTATCACTATAGCACTGTTCAGGTTTACTTCTAGTTAACACTTTTTTTACTCTTTTCCGCGGTTGCTAGTAAGTATTATTCAATGTACCAAATAAATTCCACTGTTGGGTGATTACGTCATTTGTAACTATTTATAAATAAATATTATATATCGAACACTATGTTTACTAAATTGTAAAATGATGGTCTATTTTGCTAATAAAGAAATCAGTGTCTTAGTTATTAAATATTTTTTATCGTATTCCGATTCTTTAAGTACATACATAACGAATATTAACTCTTAATACAGTTGTTATATATATGTAGGGAGAAAAAATAAAACTATTTTTAATACATGCATATCGTTTTAATTTTTGTCTTACCCATTGAATTACATTTTGTAAAACTTATGCACCAATAAATAAAACAATCCGTTATATCACATATAGTTTACATTTTCTCCTTTCGCAACAGTAGGCCATCATTAAAAATGTCGCCCTGCCAACCCCATCGGAAAGGCACTAAAGTGTAAGGTGGCGTGATATATTATGACAAGGGATTTCGATATCAAGCCTCTATGTCTCCGTAGCAACGCGGGATTACCTTCGCAGGGCACGCTCAAGGGTTGCGGCGTGATATGGCAGAATATTTAAGACCGGTAGCAAGATCAATATGACGTAACTGAAACAAATCGTGGCCGTGCACAGTACAGGGGGTTCTGCTTTTTAAGGTTATTAAGCGATAGTAAAAAATAACCTTTATAGTTTCGTCCTATTAGCCGTTCGTTTGTCACAGCCTTCTAACTCCGTGGTTTCTCTGTCGATTTGTGGAGGCAGATGTCCTGAAGCCGCCGTACAATCGTATAAAGAAATTGAGGGAAAAAAATTGGGATAGATTTTTATAGGTAATAAGTTTTCACACAGGCTTAAACAAAATTTAAACCACCTAAGTCTAAATCTATGGTACATTGCAAACAGTTATACCGACCTGTTATCGCCGTATTGGTGACAATTTACATTGGAATAGGATGTAGGGCTTGAATTCCAAATGATTTTAAATAATATTGCTATTCAATTCTAAATAACATTGTTAAAGGGTGTGTTCCTGCACTGAATTGAGATAAACCTTACGGCGACATAGGATCGAGCAGTGACCGACTTGTGACCAAAATTGTATTATAGAATTCACCAAATGATCAGACCATGGCAATATATACCCACTCTCCGAATGAACAGCAGTGTCGATGATATTACCTAGACATGCGATCGTCGTCCAATGTCTAGCCTAGTCATTCGAATATTACGTCTATTTTAAGTGATGTCTGTATCCAAGAAAATATTAAAAGGCTGTTGATAAATTGAAACTTATTATAATATGTTTACGTATATAACCGGATTTTCTAATTCACTCTTTTATTGTTAGGCTTCCCGTTGTTTTAAATTTATCAGTGAAATGTACTGAAATACATTTGGATATTTGGAATTGAAACACATTTTAGTAAAATTTTCATCGTATACGCTGTCTAGAATTAAATGATCTGACATCACTGAGATGAAATGTAGTCAACCATAAACAATTCCAAATGTTTAAATGATTTTAGTCGAGCGGATTTAAGTATTAGGCTCGATTTCTTTTAATTCTCCTGTAATGTTTTTTTTACCTATTTCACGCATATATGAAACACAAAAAAAAATATTCTAAATCCAAGGATGTGCAGAATACTGCTAAACCTTCGAAATTTTATGCATACATTAAGGGATCCCGAATGACATTCGAGGAGTGATATCACGCGCTTGTTCAAGGAAATAGCTCCATAACTTTTGGGCTTATCTGAGGCACTACACTGCGAAGATGCTCCAACATTTGACGCGCCTACTTTCGGGTTGATGCTTGGCGTCTCTGTTTACTTAACGTTTTTACGTTCTTATAAGCATAATAAGTGTTTCACTGCGACGGAATAATAAAAATTGTCGTGTAATCATTTACGGAAGAGAATGTGGTAAATGAAAGTGATACTTTAGAAATTCCTGCTAAATCTAATTTTTTTAGAACATGTATTCTGTTAGAGTTTTATGATGAGTTAGTTAGAGTTAGAGATTTATTATGGTGGTATAAAAATTGTAATATAGGAAACTTTTTATTTTTCTCTTTTCAGAAAATTTGTATAGTTCTTTTACGCTTTTGAAGAAGAACAATTTCTAATCTATTGTATATCAATCTTCAATATCAGTGTAAGTTTTCTAGAAGACTTCTTTGAAAAACCAACTCTGCGCAAACAATAATGATTTGGATTTGTCTGTGTAAAAGTGAATTTGGTGGGTGTTGCCGTAAGTGCAAAAATTACACATTTTCAAAAAAATTGAAATGTGCGTAATATATCAGCCTTTAATGACACGAAGTTGATTAGTAGTATTTTCATATTCCCCAATTATTCATTACTATAAACAAATATTAAATGGTCATATTTATGATGTTTTTTTTTCTCTGAATATAAATTATACGCAATTTTTCTGAACGACTGGTTATGAGCTGTCACTTGTGTTTGGATGGACAAAAGATCCCGATAAGTTTTTTTTTTTTTGGAAAATACACAAAAAAAAAACAATATTTTATGATTCTTATAAACTATGAAGTTTCCATTTTAGTAGATAATTCTACTTTTAGACTGTCTGTAACTACAAACTTTCTCAAATTTTGACTCTATGCGTTAATCATCTTTCGAAAAAGCATTAGGGCAGTGGTATCGATACAAATAATTCCACACTTAAATTTTATTTTTTCATAAGGAAATTAATAAACCGCGCAAAAGCGAATAAGATATTATAATATTAAATTTGAAGGTATCTACTTAAATAAAAAAAATATGTAAAAATTACTTGAAGACTGAAAAACAATAAGATAAATATTGAATACATAAGTTCAGAGAACGAACTATTTATTAACTTTGTCGAATCTGAGAAACGTCCGCGATGCGAGACATTTTCAAAGTACAGATGTAACGGCGAATCGCCTATTAAAATTTGAATATTAAAAAAAAGTCATTGTTAAGCAAATCAGGGAGCAGATGTGCTAGCTCTGCGATCCGAGCGTCTAGTGCCGGGGCATGCACGTAATTGGTACACATTTGCATTATAATAAACCGGTGACGTATTATGCGAAAGTATGTACCCGGTGTAATTTTTATTCTCTAGCGGCGCTAACAGCAAGAGAGCGTTGTAATCGTACAAAACTCACAGGATCTTAAACGAAAACGGATAAAAAATATTGATTGAGTGGAACTTTAAAATAGTCTTCAATGACAACCCCATTTTGGGATCTGGTTACACAGTTTTTAACTTTGTTTCATCGAAAAACATTCGTTATTCTTTCTTATTATGATACGTTACCAGTTTTAATTATATAGATACACCTACAATACTCAACACAAAAGAAGCCACGTACAGAGAAGATTAAAAAAAATTGTTAAGGCAATGTATAACGAATCATCAGAATTTGTTTATCTTGTATTGAAAATATTATCTTCCAATCATGACGACTGGCTGTAGGTTGAGCGATCGATGATGATGATGAAAAATGATGATTAAAAATGGTCAACGTGCGTCAGTATGCATCCGCTACTAGAGAACGCCAATTACAACCGTGATGGTCTGCACCACTGGGTGTACTTCTAATTCATGTGCAAACTTTAATATGAATTACCATATGTTTTTACCTTGAACACGTCTACATCTAAATATATATATGTGTGTGTGTGTGTGTGTGTGTGTGTGTGTGTGTGTGTGTGTGTGTGTGTGTGTGTGTGTGTTTAATAAAACAGTAGAACCCGATGTGTCTGTACATTGAATGTAAAAAGAAAAAAACAAAACTTACACTCGACTCTCTGATCACGACGCGCTTGACTTATTGAAAAATATACTAGGGGCGAGGTGGGCGGAGGAGTGAACCGGTGAGTGAGGCAGGGTGGAATTACGATATAAAACTTATGTGACAGACCGAATTCCACGCAGGCGAAGCAGCGGACGAAATCTAGTCAATGTAATATTCGACAAAGTTATGGCAACGTCAAACAAATCGCCTTGCTAAAGGGATCCTTTTACACAGTGAGGATATAGCATTAAAAATAGGATAGAAGTGCGGATAGTTCATAGTGCAATAGATGTGAGGATTGCTCGCACTGTGAGGAATCCTTGCGAAGCCTAATAGGCGCTTTTGTATCAAATGAATGCGACAATGGTTTTAAAGTTAAAGTTAAAGTTGAGGAAGTTTAACATAGTAATGAAATTTGCAGTCGTAAAAGGTTCACCAGTCTTCAAAGGCATATTACTTTTCTAATATTCATATTGGGTCGGCTTGGCGATTATGTTTCAGCACCTTCTACTTATAGAAAAGTCACGCCTAATAGGCGCATGCCATACGGTTGTACAAGTTGTACTTTTTCAACTCTACCAGAGCTATTTTTTTGATACACCAAGAAAATCTTCATTTTTCTAATAAAGGAATTCCATCATCTCTCCTTATTGATTTCGGCGTCGTTCTGTATAAAATTCGAGGAGCGCATAAAAATGTAGTGATACCCCAGTGGTGTGGTAGGCAATACTTATGTTTCTTCTGCAGCGTGTGAGCGGGGGTGAGATTCATAAATCCTTTTGTTAGCTGTCAACCGCACGCGAGGTGGAGTAATGATTTCACGGCTCTGTTTCCCTTTTATATTTCTTAGCGCGTTGGAAACAGTGTTAGGTACGTACTCGATCTTTGATCGTACATTATATACATAGACGAACGTGATCAATAGTACATTATATACTTAGACGAACGTGATTAAAAAAAAAAAAGATTTATTTTATTTCTAAGCGTGTTGGGATTAACGAGTATCTATTGTGTATATTTAAAATTAATGATTGAGTAGATAATGAAACAGAATTCAACTCGCAAAAAGATGACCAGCATTAAATAAATCTAATTCAAAAGATCATTATTGGCATATTATTGATTAAATTATATTGACGTATGTTCTCAATGGTAGCTATTGCATAAAGTAGTGGTAGGTTTGAATTTGACGAATTTATGAGAAAATTAGGGTTGAAGTATTTAATAGTGAATTATGTTTTCGAATAAAGTTAATAAAGAACTGACTTTAGAGTACTCGGTAGGTTAATTATTTACCGACTTTAGAAGGAAAGATAAACTCGAATCCACTGTACGTAAAAGTAATTTCTTGCGAAAGCTATCGAGTAAAAAAGAAAATCCATTTTTCGCTTCACAATTCACATTACACCCGCTGGCAACAGCGGAGCACTGTGCGAAAAAGAGGGAAAATAGTTTCCGCATAAAATAGCAATTAATCAGAGCGAGATGACAACGCGGTTATTGGTTCCATCGCATAGTTTAACCCTTGCGCGGTCGAGCCAACTTTGAGGTTATAAATTATCCAAATGTTGACGTGTTAAGCACTTTTTAATGTTCCAGCAGTATTTCTGTTCTTTTTTTGTTTATATTTTATAGTTTTTCACGTTGTCGAAAAGGAATATATCTGCGATTATTATATTTATTTTTTTACTTATAAAAAATCATGGTTACTACGGTAGTAAGTTATACGAATATGTCATCAAAGATTGAGTGAGTTGAATATAATGTTCATTGAAATAATTAATATATGTAAATTCAACTCATTTACATAATTAATATTTTACGACACGAGCAAAATGGCAGTCAGACTTTAGTCCTTAGGTTTTATAACGCTGAATAATATAACTAGTTGAGGTTTTTTGAATTGTAAAGCAACGAGGCACGGTTAGTAATGTAAAATAAAGTGAAAAGGATAAATAAGCTAAATAATAAGTATTCCCTAATGCAACCACCGAAAGCAAGACTGTTACTTATGCAAATCTCTGTAATGGGTCACGTATAACTAAAACTAGATGTCACGCGTATCGAAAACATGGATACTTATAACTCAACTTATGAGTTAAGTTGTATCAATACAATGTGTAACGTGTGTCACAACCATGTGTCAATTGTATCACAAAGATGTTTCACATATTACAACATGCATAAGTAATAATGTGTTTATAATATTTCTTCAATATAATCAGCTTATTTTCGGAACGGATTACCAAACGCGCATGTGCGCCATTTCTCTATTAATATGTCATCTTATATTCAGAAATTATAAGCTTTTAATAGCCACAAAAACCAAAGAACAAAAAGTTTAATTTTTTTCTTCCAGTTACAGAACCTAAAATTCATATTCATCTTTTTTACATAGCTTATTTAATTCTTACATATTTACTAAAATTTAATCACTGATTTCTTGGCACAACAAACTTTTATTGTTTTGATCTATGCGTTTCTTAGCTTCTTTGAAACTAAACTCATGACCGTGAATTATTGGGTACGCATTAGTAAAAATAACATGAGTGTAATCGTATAATTTGTAATATTATTTAATAGCAATCCTTACTCAGTAGTAAGGATCTGTCATTAAACATATACTTTATGATAATCCCAATAGTTTGAATGATCATAAGTACGTAATTTTGTGGATTTTACTAAGTATAATTTGATTTTTTTTTTTTGAGAATTTATAGCACGATGACGGCGTAGTCAGTGAAAATAAAAAAAAAATTATAATCAGCAAAAGCTATGAAACCCTCTCGCATGCATATTCCAGACGAACTTGACTAGATATATTTGACACCCACTTTGTTTTCATTGAAAGCACATTTTTACGTCAATAAAAAGTTTGTCATACAAATTTACTAGTTGTATATATAATATGAAGACTACCAAAAATATACATGTTTAGCTTACAGCCAGGTATATGGAACAAAAATGTAAATTTCAATACGTAAAATGTAAAATAATACTGAGCTTACCAATGAAATGTTCTAAGCTGTATATAAACATTGATTTTTTGATAAAAAGCTCATGTTCGTAATTATTATGAACGTCAAAGAAGCTTGGAATCAGTATTCACAAACATGTATCTATAAGCTTATGCCATACAATTTTTATGTCTACTGTCGAATTTCTTGCCTTTTCTTTTCGACAATATTCATTTTTAGAAGTAACGAGTATAAGTGCCCTTTTATGAGCATGTGTGTCAAATAAAAGACTTCATTTTATATGATCCATAAAGGACTATTTGTAGATTGTAGATGTAATTGCATATTATTCTAGCGAATATTTCTTAACAATAAAGTTGATTTGAAAATACTTTCAGAGATAGTTATAATAGTATAGTTGATTTTTTTCGTGAAACTATTTGTTTTTTATCGCCAGTGACAAAGATGGATGATATTTGTTTAGATAGGATCAGGACTCGCCTATAAGCACACCTTTGACACGGCAAAGAAAGAAAGAGTAGGCACTAGATCAATACTGGCTTTATGCGGCACATGTGTCATATGGGACGAGGCGGCGCGGCTACCGAAACCTATAGAGATGCGTCTACGCCTATGCTTGAGTTTTTTCTTTTTTGTATACCCACCGAAATACTATCTCTGATTATATTTAATAGTTTATTTACTTATATTAGTAGTTTTATTATCAATTATATACCTGAGATGAAAATAAATGTATTACAAAGGTGCTTACGTGTTCTTTTATTATTTAAATTAAAGTTGAAATAATTGAAATTTGTAGTAGTATTTTTTGTAATACATGTACAGATATTCTAGTCAGAAGTCTATAATGTTTCGGACAAATAGGTTAAAAAAAATGTAAAACTGTTTGTAGATCTTTTTTTCTGATGGTGATTTAGAAATAGGAATTGATCTATTTGTTGTTGAATGAATCGATAACTCTCTTTGCTTGCCGGGTGTTTCTTATGCTTAATTTACCGATAAACCATTATCGTTTTAAACATATTGTGATATCATTTAAAATTTCAATAGGATCTATTAGAGTGCTATAATGAGTAAATTCATATTTTTGCAATATCGTATCTATTTAGATCAACAAATTTTGTATGAAATTTAACCTCAAAACTATATAAACGTTAACAATAAAAAGTGTATTCACATATTCACTCTATAAAAAATGCTTTCAAATCAAGTAGCATAGAACAATTTATTAAAAAAAAAACCGTGCTGAGCTTCCTTATGCTATGATTTCTGTCGTTATATATGCATGTATGACACAAGGCAAAATCAGATTGAGTTTATTGCTAATATGATTAGCGGTCACATTTGATATATGAATTAGTATAAATTAAAATCTATAAACTTACCCGAAACAAAACAAATAAACATCTATTTAGTTATTGTAAAACAATATTCAATTTTGACCTAGTTGAAAGCAGTGTTGCAGACGTACAAAACTTCATTTAGACTTTTAATATAATTAATAATATTGTTTTATATATGATGAAACTTACACGTGTTGTACTAGTTTTAAATCAAGCCAACTTTTACTGTATGCATGAGGTATATGACATTCACAAACATATATTTTGGGGTCAATTCGGAAATTCAAAGTCACGAAACAAATCAACATTTCATTATCCTTTAATTATACGAAACTTTGTTTTATCGACCCTTCTAAAAACGTTAGGATCACCAGCGTGTTTTAACAAAAAAAAAAACCAGAATAAGTAACATATGTTTATTTTTTCGGGCACCTTCTCCACATCTTCGACTTCGAAATGTGATAGATAATGTGTTACTCGCATATGGTACGGGCGTATGTGGATGGGGGAGGGGGTATCACGTTGCGAGCGGGGAGGGGGGAGTTGTTTTGTCAAACGTCAAGGATAAGGGAAAGGGGGAAATCTTCGGGGGGTTTTCCCAGGGTATACCCGCACGACTACGTGCACGGGTACTACCTCGGTCGTTATGGAGTAAATTTTGTGAATATATACAGAGCCGTGGATATCGATTCTTCTACGCGATTTTAAATAGCGTAATATTGAGGTTCGCAGTTGTTGGTATTTTTGATGATCGCTCTTAACAAATTAAAAATGAAATAGTTCCTTTGATAGATTTGATATTCTTTGAAAATTTTGTAGTTCATAATACAATATATAAATAAGTGATGCGTCTTAATTGAACCTGATAAAAACTTATAAAACAGAATCCCAATATTTTTTGATGCATTATCGGAATGAATTTAAAGTGAGATGCTTTCATAGGCTATTCTAGAATATGTCTAAAAAAAATAGTGTCTCGCGAAAATAATTTCTCTATAGCGTTCCTCATACGCAATAACAAACTTTAAAGTTAATTTCAAACTCCTTAATTTTCAATAATATAAAATACACATTTTAAAATTACAAGAAATATTATAATAAGCCTACTTGGGTATACTGATCCGTGAATTTTAATCGAAGTAGGTCTGTGGGTGCTTTGGCAAATTTTTCAAACTTGTTTATTCTCATCACCTATATGAGCACAGATTTTTTTTTTTAGTCTGACAGAGGCATTTGGAGTTTTAGTAAAATATCTATAATGGTCCTATTGACTGCGAAATAATAAATTTAGCGTAGAGCACGCGTCACGTTAGTATGACAGAGATTTGATATTTGATAGAGATGCGCCTATTACGTTCCACTATGATTCCCCATATTTTCAGTATGGCGAATTATCGTACTAGATCGCAGTAAGAACTACTCGCACGCATACCGATTTACATGGTGTCACATCACTACTACTATCTTGCTCGCTACACGCTGTGTAATAGGATTATTTTTGGAAAGCGATTCGTTTGAATGTTACTGTGCCTACATTAAATATAAGTTCGGGGAAAAAGGTTTTACTTATTTTATATTGCATATTCAAGACAATATTTCATCATAATTTATTTGGATTTTATTATTATTATATATACAATATATATACATATATGCCATTTTGTTCAATAATTTGTTGCCATTTTGTAGGTAGTGACATATGTAATTTCATTACTGTAGAATATTTGGGGATTCCGATTAAAAACCTGCGACAAGTAGTTTTGACAGTTCTCTCTTGATGTTAACTTAACACTACCTGAAGAATTCTGAAGAGACTGAAACAGGTGAAAAAATGAGTGTGTAAGGTCAGGGCTGTATAGTGGACACATTAACACTTCTCAACCAAACTGTCCCAATAATTGCTGAGTTGCTAAAGATGTGTGTGATCTGGCGTTAGAATAGTGAAAAACCATATTTATTCTATTAACCAATCCCGGCCTCTTTTTCTCCACTTCTTGTTTGAATCAAATCAGCTGTTGGCAGTAGAAATGCGAATCGATGGTTTTTCCCGGCGGTAAAAGCTCATAATGAATCATGTTCTTCCAATCTCACCATACATATAGCATCAACTTATTGCGAGTTAATCTGGTTTTCGCTATAGTCTGTGGAGCTTGCTTGCCTTTTGATCATGATGTTTTTTCCACGTATTTATCGTAGGTCATTCATTTTTCATCACCAGTGATCAATCTTTTAAAAAACGATTCGGTTTCGTTACATTTAAATAGATAATCGCAAATGAATACACGATTCATTAGACATCTTTCATTCAGCTCATGTAGAACCCAAGTATCGTTTTCTGATCAATATTCAGCTCTTCAGCTATGTTGTAAGAACTAATATGCCGATTTTTTTTCTAGTTTTTCCAAAATGACATGACCGGAATGAAAACGCTTGAATTGGTTTGGTGCTAACTGACATTGCATTAGGTGCATAAGCGTCACAAATTTTTTTCGCGGCATGTGTCGTATTTTTTCCATTTTTGCAATAAAACTTCAAAATGTATCGAATTTCTTCGTTAGATTCACTCATTTCGGTGGATAGACATTAGACAAACAATAGAAATATGACGAGACACCGTTTTTACTTTTTATTTTCCTTTTTTAAAATATCATCTTCTAATGATGTCAAAACTAACCAGATACAAACAGTACAACCAAAGAGATTCTACTACAACTTTTTACTCATAAAATACGCAAAAACTTTCCCCGACATAATATTACATTAATATGCAATGGGTTCTACACGCCTAGAACTCTAAAAGTCAATCGAAAGCGGGTAGAACGCCTTCGACTGACTTTTAGAGTTCTTTATCTCAAAAAAATAGGAAGTCTTATAAGATCACTTAGTTGCCAGTCTGTCTAGACAGACGTCAAGACCCCTTTTCCCAAGGACGTGGGGAGTATCAAATTGAAATGAACACCATATTTTTATGGTTTGGGATCCCTTGAAGCTGTAAAAAAATCAAGATTCCAATTAATCAAAAAATACGACCAAACTACATAAATTTATGTCGCATATTTTGAAAAGCAAATTTGGCAAAAAGAAAAGTCTCGTAGCACAAGTGAAAAATTTCGGAAAAACATTATTGTAGTTAATCACATGAAAAAAATTTTTTTTTTGTGATTATAAACTTACATTCGTGTGGAACGCGATGTAGACCGATTGGTATATGGGAGATTTTTTAACTTCCCCGTGTTAAAACTTAGGATTTTCAGAAATGCAGATATTTTTTAAAAAATCAGAAAAAAATTTGGAAAAGTAAATTAAAGCTCCCGAATTTTTGAGACCCAATATCTTACCAGTTTTGCTTTCAAAAACAGACCAAAAACATCGAGACGCTTAACGGATGAAATTTCTACATACATAATCAATTTCATACGGGACCCACAGTCCAATACGTACTTATCCAGTTTTTTTATGTCAAATTCATATAAAGGGATCGTCTGAGTTCGCCAGAGAAGGGCATCTCGAAAAGAGGAAAACCCCCTTTAAGGAAAACCCGAATAAAAGAGCTGTAGAGCTTCTTTCCATATAAAAGAGCTAAAAATGAAACTTTCCACGGCTCGCCCATACAAAAGCTCCCCGCACAAGAGGTGACAAACGCCGTACATTCCGAATGCTAAACTCTGAATGCACGACGAATAAACTTGGAAAAATATCCTCTATCGTAAAGTTCAGCCGTGGATGATATGATAGAGTCGAGTGCAAAGTTTCGACCGTATGTATGCCTGTCTGTTTGCTATTTTCGCTGCTTCCAATTTACACGTCCACGTTGCATAAGCTTTCGCGAGAGCGACTTTATCTACAATACAGATATCGATATATAATTCATTAAGTGATAATGCGCTCTGAATTTTGATGTGATTGAAATTAAACAAAAATATTAAATTTCTTTAGTAAATAATTTTTATTTATAAATACTAATGCAATATACTAACTAATTTTTAATTACTAATTTAGACAGGTAGAATAAAGATATTTCGAAAAGAACTTTCTAAATATAGGTGGCATTTATTTCCTTTGAAAGATTTTAGTGCTTTTAACTAAATTAATTTTATAAAATCTTAAGGACTGTAAGTCAAAAATCGAAGTCAATTTTTTATAGAAACTGCATAAGAAATCTCGATTTCATTTCTAGTAATGTCCAAAAGAAAAATATCTTTCAAATAATTTTCTAGGATATATGTCTGATTTAACAGTTGAAAAAGTAAATGTGAATATAAAGTATATTTTGTTTTCAATGAAAACACTCCCCATAGTAATAAAACATGTTGCGCTTCGCCCGTGTGCTGTGCCAGCCGCCTCGCCATATGTTTAGCGAAACACACCAAATATATTGTTGGAAAAGTTTTCGACGGCTTCTTGGAGCGGTTTCAGAACTTGGCGCTCACTGTTATAACTTAGGAATCGGTATGAGGCAATATCTTCTTGGGCGATGTTTTAATGGCTGTACACAGACTATAAACAAAAAGCGTACACAGACTATCACCACAAAGCGTACGCCTCTTGTTGTTTCAGAAGAAATCGAATGAAATTCGAAGTGTTTTCTCCGTTACGGGTTGCGATTTCGGGCGAACATCCACAAAACATTATCGATTCTATTATCGTATCTAAATTTACGAAGTTAAAGCTAGAAAAATGTCGATAAATACTTTTTATTCGAATGTCAATATAGGCCGAAAACTAGTTCTCACATACCTCGCCGTGCACTAAAATCGATAATCGAACCGGAGCAATAACATCGACAACATCGATGTCCCTCGATAGGGAACAGGTATTAAAATCGCGCTAGTACAATAACACATTGTCGCACGGCGAGCTATAAATTATTTATACTACAATGATGGCTGCGTACCCTTGTACGGGGCCACTCAAAGGATTACACGCCGTCTAAAATATTTGCCATCACAAGCGATTGGTTTATTTAAATAGGGCACCGTCACGACGTAATTCGGTTAATGTCCTGTGACATGTTTTTTTTTGAGTGCTATATTCTGATGAAACTTATCGGTCTGAGAAGGATACAGCTTTACCTTTCGACAACCTACGGTCTGTACGTTCTTAATACGTGGTGGAACTCATTTAACTACCATTGGAGATCTCATTTTTCTAAAACTATCGGATATCATTTCTACCCTTTGGATATCATTTTTTTCTCAATGACGTATTTTTCAGGGAGGAAAAACTATCTTGCTCAAAGAAATAATCTGACTAGAATATCACAGTAATAATAGGATAAATGACCTAACAGTATAACAGACACGTCTAGACAAAGTGCAAAAAGTCGAGTGCACAAATATTTAAATTAAAAAAGTCTATTTTGCCTCTAATATTCAACATAAATTTTATATTTAAGCCCCCAATAATACATTTCGTGCCCTATCAAATAACTAACCGGCAGAAGCACAAATCATATAATCAATCTAAATTTATCTAAACCAATGTTACGGTGATGTATTTAAAGTCGATATATTTATTGAAGTAAAACATTTCTTGTATTTTTTGTACTCTTATAATAATACGTGTTTCAGTAATCTTGAAATTATCAAAATAGTATAGGAAGACAGCTGAATAAAATAATCATTCTCGAAGTTTTTATATAAGATTTATCGGCTTCAAATCTCTAATACGTTTATTACACAAAAAAACCGCTTTCTTACTCTAGATCTATTTTAAAATGTAACATGATACTTGGTTCGAAAAGCGTTCCGTACAAATAATCTTACTTCCGAGTACACCTCTCTGTGGAGATGCATGCTTGCGCGAAATCGAAAGTGTCGCCCCCTATTAAGACAAAGAAATAAAAAAAGCTCCCCCGCTGAAAGTGCATTAAAAGCGGCGAGCGCAGGCGAAAGCTCTGAGAAATTCTTTTATGAATGAAAATTACTTCTCTCCTCTCCCGCCATTTACCCAGTAGCCGAGTTTCCCCGTGCACGGGAAATGAAGCAGGCGACCAAACGTTTGTTCCATAGCAAATAGTGGTGTCTGCATTTTTGACGAGAGGTGTTTGTCGATTTCACTTTTTTTTTTCCTTTTTGCTTTTCTAATCATTGCTCGTTCGCGTAAGTTGCACGCTAATGAAGAAATAGATATTTGATGAAGGTATGAATAAGTAACCTAGTGAAGTGTGAGGCTTGCGGTCTGTCTGATGTATAGCGACTGCCTCAGGCGGCACTCCCAGCGCCCGTGCGCTGTATGCATCGGTAGGATTTGTGAATCATTGTATTATAGTGTATAGGAAAATGTACAATAAACAGCAACAATACTGTACTGTATAGAAGGGAGATAAATACACAAAAATGTTAATATGCCCAATTCCTTTCTTTTATTGAACAACTGTATTTTTGTAGTATATTCGAGGAGAAAACGAGCTTGCTTTACACCAGAGAGTACCTACAGATGGTCACCGTCGGCCATGGACATTCGATCCCAGAGGAGTCAACAGCGCGTTATCGTACTCTCGGCAGGAACATGATATCTGATGAAGAGGAAAATGGGCCGATGAAGTGGGGGAAGAGTGGGTTGGCAAAGGGGGGTATGGGATAATGAAGAGAGAGTGGGATAATGGAAGGAGGAGTACGCTACCGGAACTTTCATTTACTGGATGAAACTGTTACTTCATGTTTGTATTCTGTGAGAGTTTGGTATCTCGGCGTTCGAGCAGGTCGAGTTCGTGTTGCAGCTAAGTTAACCATAACATAACTTTGTCACTCTAAAATTGTAAATATATTTTTAACAGATATTGCTATATTTTATTGTACTATGGTAGAGGTTTACGGGGTCGTCAATGCCGGTATATATTTAATGCGAGTCCTAAAAGATATTTCAAACTAAGGAAGGCGTGACTTAATAAATAAAAATTTGGTAAATATTACTTTTTTTAAGACTCTTTTTTAAAAAAGCTCGAATTTCGTAATTTTTTTCTATTGCAGCAGAATTGATGCGTAATTTGTTAAAAATCATTTAATTAAAAATACTGAAATGCTTTACAGCAAAACATTTCAGTTATAATTATAATTTAAGTGCGTAAGGATTACTCTTTCACGCGGCTTATGACGTAGAATTTCTACACCATAAGCTAATAAGATCATTTGCTATCTACAACATAAAGGTTTACCAAGTTGCGATATGTCGTAAGTCCCCATAACTCTTACAATATATTGCGGGGTGTGTTTGATTCTCAATTAACGGAAAATTATGAATCAAAATAATAGTACTAGTGTAATACAATATAATTGCGAATTACACATCATATCATTAGATCCCTCGGGCTGATGTTGCTGATACCTATACAGAATTCTTTATCAATCTGATAAGTCTGTATCGGCTTACGGCTGATCTAATATGTATGTTTGGGTTTTCGAGTTAAGCGTTTAGAGGAGGCTTTAAAATTTTATGTAATGGCTCTTATTCGCCTAATCAGTACAACTGACGTTAGTAAAAGACAATTTTACGATTCGTGGTAATCAGTTTTGTGTATGCATTGAGATTAAGACTTTACAACAAACACAGTAAACAATTGCTCTATATCAGTAGTATTGCATTCCATATATATCTGTTTAATTCAAAATCTTTATTAGGCTCTTTTTCGTATTTATTTTGAGTTATTTTAAAAAAAATGTACTACTTTTTTAAACAACTGATACTAAGATAACATCACAAATTATGATTAATTATAAATGAAAAAAAAAATAGGCATGCGCATTACAAATGGTATTCAGGGGCGGACGAAGCAAAAGAAAAAAAATTTGTACAAAACTGACTCCATATAACATTGACTTTATGGTTTTTGGTTACGTTTAACTCGTATTACAATAACCAATACAGCTGATACTATAAGCACTTCCGAAATTTCTGTAGTAGCTGTTCATCGAAATCCAAAGCTAAAATAATGAATTAGATGTTGAAAATGTAAATATAAACACTATGAAAGATATTCTTGATATTGAATTGTTCTTCAAACAAACTCTCTTTGGGTTCAGGGTCCATTTTGTCGATGGAATAAATTGACCATTTTTCGTGAGCATTAAATATATATGAAATGTGAAAATACACAAAATAGAGAGGACTACAAAGCTATCTATTTTTCTAAATTACTATAGTTTGTAGTACTTTATGTAGTAAAGGTAGGTATATTTTGCGGTTATTTGTAGATATTTTTACGATAAACAAATCGTTGTCGGTAATTTTATTTTAATATTTGAAAGGAATATATTCCGTAGTATAACACTTTTTGGTAATAATACGAGGAACAAATACAGGAGATATAGGAGTGCGTGGAAGTTAAGAAGTGCAGATACGGACTGCTTCATCGAAATCGATTTTGATGACGTACGGTACAATTTTCGAGTTTTAAAATGAAATTTTGCAAGATTTGAAATTTGCATTTTTCATTTCCAGTTGAATTCAAATGATTTCACCCATCGGATGATTATGCTTTGGGGACTGATGTTGTATTATTACAAATTTTGTTAATTTTCTTTTTTTTTGAATTCATGTCTTTATTAGAGGGTGACAAATAAAATCTTATCTTATATAATATGGTCCTTTTAGTATTTTTAAATGATTAAAACATTTTAATCAAATTTTATGAAAAATACCACATAGTCAAAACATATGTGAAAAAGAATTTAATTGTTAACTTTCAAAATTTACTTAATCAGGATAAAATACTGAAGCTAAAATAAGACAGAATTTTTTTCCAAAAAAGGGGCGTACATTTTGCGCTTTTTCATTGTAGGAATTCTTCATATGGTTTGTTGTATTTATTTCTGCATTTTAGGGCTAGGCGTTTTCAACTTGGGCACATTCTTTTAACTTCCGGTAGTGGCTGCAAAATATTTAAGTATAACAAGCATTAGTAGATGAAATGTAGAAAATTATTTTATAATTATATGAATTTGTTTTTAACCATTGTCAATAAAGAAACTAGCGTTCGCATGCAAGTATGTACTATTTTTTCTTTATCTAGCACCAATGAATATGCCGAAAAAGCATCATTTTTTAGAATTTGGACATAAACAATTTTAAAATTTAGCCTTTTATTAGGTTATCTTTTGATCTCATTCACAAACTGATAAACACATTATAAATGACTGTACATATTTTTCTTCCTTATATATGTTTTTATGACACGGGGCAGATATGTTCTGCCCCGTTTTTAAGCACGTATGAAGGTGATTCCCAAGCAGGTGTATTATAAATTGATTTTGTTAGAGTTATACTTCTTTTGACGCTGAAATACGCTCACTTTCAGGGAGCAACAATTTGTATATTAAACACCATTTTTGGGCTAAGTTTATCCGCAAGTTGCAATTTCCAGAATGCACACGTAGCATGGTGGAGAAGCATTCATAGCATTGCATAAAATAGCATTCACAAGCGCAGAGTCTTTATAATTGTGGTGTTATAATCACATCAATATGTGTTTTCTTATTAAACTTAAATATTATAAACTAATACCGTTTTTAATATGACAAATTTTTGCCGATTTCTTGTGTATGTATTCAGACAAAAAAGAAGTGTCTAATGTCTCTAGAATAATAATTAGACAACAATTCCTTCTATCACTATCCTTCTGTTTATTTATTTTTTATATATTCTATTGATAGATTGATGTCGTGATAATTACATTAAGACAAGAACCCAGAAAATACCCAAGCCGGTGATAGCGGAGGGTCAAGCGTAAGTTTTTAACTACTACTATCGCATTTGCGTTTATAAAAAAATGCACGAGAACTTGTCCAGCTCACCTAGCGATCGTTTCGTGTAACTGGCAAATGCCTATGCAAATGATAATAATTGGAAATTCGCATTCTACCCTCAGAAATGCTATTGGGTACGAGGTATCTATCCAAAGAATGGTCTGGTACTATGATTGCCAATTCGACTACCGAGAGTGGCGCTTCAGAAATATTTTCTTAAAAGAAGGCTATATTTAGCGATGGTCGTTGATGGTATTCAATATCTGTTACTAGAGTCATAGCGTGCATAAGTACAACAGTGAATAAATACTATTTTAGTGAAGAAATCTAAAGAAAAAATAACAATTCGAATTTTTTAATTGTTAAATGAAATATATAGCCATTCTTTGTTTGGTAGTCGTTGAATTTCCTACTCATTTTTTTTTCATATTGTTTTGACTATTATCTGATAGTTATAGTTAATAGTTGTGGTCATTAAATCTGTTTATTTAGTATTTTTATAATCGCTTATTAAAGGTGCCATAAAAACATAGCATCCAAATATTTACTCGATAATCGCAATGAAACGAGTAACTTTTGCAATCGTTGTTAGCACCATTCAAGTCATTGACCATGATCTATTTCGATCTTGATTGATCTAGTTCGATCAATA
Source organism: Eumeta japonica (assembly GCA_005406025.1). Classification (NCBI taxonomy): domain Eukaryota; kingdom Metazoa; phylum Arthropoda; class Insecta; order Lepidoptera; family Psychidae; genus Eumeta; species Eumeta japonica. The sequence continues at coordinate 391,918 of BGZK01000225.1, forward strand.
TCACGCTATTGATATTGATCGAACTACGATCGTACATTATTCGACAGGTTTTTATTGTATGGAGTACAGAGAGACCACGAAAGGGTAACCTATATTAACGAAATTAACGTATTATATCATTAATTTTTTATTGATTATGATGATATTGTAATAACTGAGTTATGTAGGTAGCATGTGAGGTATCCAGCCTCGGTGCTGAATCCCGCGAAGATGGGTTCCATTTATGATTCAAACATTAAATAGTAGAATCTTAGTCGGGGCGAAAAAACAAAAAGGAGCGAGAAAACGATCGGGGTCGGAGCTAAGTACGTAGACCTTGAAAGTAAATAAAAAAAGAGAATTGTATGCAAACAAAAGCATAGTTCACACATATAAAGTACCTGAACAGACAATTGAGAAACTAATTGAATAACTTAGTCTTGTCGCTTGTGCTGATTTAATCAAGATCCCGGTAACCGTAAGGAGTGGGTCACAATACACTTAGGGAACATACCCATGACCCATGTTTTACAATTTTTCACCCTCCCGCACTCTGTGAATAACTGTAGTATATGTCCAGATCCCCCCTCTAGTTTTCATATAGTAATTCATAAATATGATTTTAAATCATGTTTTTGCTAACAGAAAGTTAACATAATCAAGGAGAAAAAACTTATGTAAAAACATATTGTAACAGGTATGCACGTTTTACTACAAATAGAACATGCACCTCCTCTGCAGCATTACCACGTTTAAGTGGAAGGTTGCAAAAATGACTTCGAACTTTTAAAATAACAAACTTAACGCCGGGCTATGAATAAAGCTGCATTAGTCGCATGACCATTAGAGTAAAGACAGGATTTATTACGTTCCTTTTTCCGGTGGTTTTTTTTTATTTGTAGCGCATTATTATTATTAATATATAATGTACTTATTGCCAACCACGGAAAAATAAAATATTACTCTTTTGCTGCGATCATGCAAATTCCTCTACATTTCTATGTAAGTTTTTGTCCTTTGCAATACTATTATTTTTTTCGATACAATACGATAAACGATTTTTCTGTTTCTTTTACATAAAATAGATCTTTAGTATAGTGTGTACCAATCACAATTGAAGTATCCTGTCCCTGATATCAACAGATTATTTTTATTCTACAAAATATCGCAATCGAAGTCGCTCCAATACATACGAGACCGTACGACAGACAGTCGCGCTCGAAACTTTCACCGAAACGGTCTGTTATTTCCAGCCATAAGGCCGAAACTTTTTACTTTCGAGTTGCGGGACCCTAAAAAAAAAAGAATGGGATAAAGAAGCGTCAGATAATTGTAAGATTATTACACGCGTGTAGACGCCGCGCCCCGCGGGTACCCCACAAAAACTCTTTAATGGCGTTTATATTTCAAAACTTTTGTGCCCGCAAAAACGGGGACACTTCCTTTTCTAGGGTACGGCAACCTTTGATCGTAATCAAATTTTATACTTAATCTTTTATCGGAAAGAATTGGAAAAAACACGAAATATTTATGTGCTGTTCGGAGTCTTTTTCACTGTGGGTGTTCATACAATTCATGTAATGTCACATTGCAATTGACCTTCTCTAAAACCTTTCCTATCACATAGATAATTTAACAAGAAATTCTACAACTTATATTGTTATTAATAGAAAAATAGTAGCTGAAAATATTGTACGACTAATATGCTATTTAGAAAAATACTAAAAGTAAATTCTGCTCAAATATTAGACAACAAAAAATTAATTTGTAAAAAAAAGAATTAGCTTTAACAGTAACAATTAGGAAACTTTAAATCCGACTATCAATTTATCTTTGTCTTATATTTGATATTTTTTCTATGCGCCAAAGATTCGCGACCCATGCATTATGCACGCACCTTTGTTGCATCGTCGATAAAATATTTCTATCTTTTTTTTTCCTACGTCGAATAAAATAGTACGCATAAATTTATCCGTACATACATTAAGTGAAAGGGTTTAATAGCCTATAAATCAGCATTTTAAACAAAAAGTAGTCAAATTCTTTACAAAGGGGCCGAGGATCTCTTTTTGTGTCCGGACTTTGTGCGATCTTTTTTGTCCGTGTTATCATCATAAACCCGTGAAATGTTTGTTTTGTGTGCGGTTTTGTGCTCGACGCTTGCCCTGTGTTTGATCAATAGCGTGTATGGCGCTAATAACGATTGCAGAAGTTTCTCGTTTCGAGTGCGATTATCGAGTAAATATTTGAACGCTATGTTTTTGTAGGGCTATTAACGAGCGAGTTAAAAAAACTAAATAAACGGGTTTAACGTAAAAAACATAGAAAATAAATGAAGAGTTCAAATTAAATTGTATTTTATCAACCCACGTCTTAGACATAACAGCATGTAGTTGTAATTTTTTTAAATTCACGTTTTGAAATTTCGAGGTAAGCATTTTAACATCACCATCATACTATACCAGTTGGATATTAATTAAAATAATGATATTTTAATTGTATGTTAAAAATCTTAATTTATGTGAAAAGCAAAATAATAGTTGTTAAGCTTAGAAAAAATATTAAAAGCGTTATTAGAATTGTACAGTAACTACTGTAAAAATGTCGAATTTTATCAAAGCTTTCATCTCTCCAGTATATAGACATACTTTACCGCAATCTCTTTATTTCATATTGAGAGGCTTAGAGCCACTTCCATGGTCTCATTTAAAACTGAAATTCTTCTTTTTAACTGGTTTCAAACTCGAACAACCGTTGAAAGACGGACGTGAAACGCAAATTATATTTTAAAAATTTGACTTTTTGTTGCATGTACGGAGCTAATGGTATGGTTTAACTTAATTTCAAAACTCTATGGATTCAGAATTCAAACTCGGTACAGTATGATTCAAACAAATCGGCGACAATAAAGTGAGCTGCGAGCTCAGGTTCACGCAGGTACAGTCATGTCGACTGCAATCGGGTCAACAGTGCAGTACAACGCACAAAACTCAGCCACTCTGAATTGCCTACGAACGATACAATGCGCAGGTTCAACGCTCCTCGACTCTTCCCTCTACTCCCTCGCGTTCCCATTTTACACCATTGCGACGCTTTCGTAACTAACTTCACAGTGGTAGAGTTTAGTGCGTTGTAACGCCCCGCTGATGCCTAAAATTTGCTACTTCTACGCGACTGGTGACTAATTCTCAACCGCCAATTAGTTTGATCCTCACTATACCAGCTAGATCGAACCACTCATTCTTTATTAAAACTTATGAAGTTATTTTTCAATAGACTTCTTGGACATACATTTGTTTCTTTTTTTTTTTTAATAAACATTATTCATAAAAAAATGCGGTGCGTGTACGTACGCGTGTGAGACGTTGTATTTCTATGGCGTAAATAAAAAATTGTTTTTAATCGTATGCAAATAATTAATTATAATAGAATAGTAAAAGACGAGTGGGGTAGTCAATACGGTTGATAAAGTTTGATTTAAATTTGAAAAATTAAATAAATTAATATTAATTTTCTTATACAAAGTGTAATATAAATATTATCTTTTTATTTGAAATGATAACAAGTTTTAATTAAAAAATTGGAATATGTTAACGTTATTTGCCGTAATCTTTAATTTTGCATCAGCTACACAAAACTAAATTCACCGATATTACAGTTGATTTGATAATTCCCCCTGTCTTAAAGTCATATCGATATTCGGAATAACGATATTGATAGTATCGTTTATATTTTCATAAAATAAACGATATTGACAATTGCTCCAGCGAATGTTTGACACATCAGTGGTCTGAAGTTGCTCGCTAAACCACTTGCGAGCAATTTCGTACTGTTGTTTTAGGGTCACCCTAATAAAAAATCACTTTCAAAATTTTTCATAATGCGCCAAAAAAAGCGTAACTTCAAAAGTATTTCGATTTTTTTCTAACACTTGATTTTTTTTATACTGATTATTAAATAGCCTTTTAATTTTTAATCTTCCTCTGTCACTTATTCCTTTTTAATGACAAAAATTTAGAAAAATATACTGCTAGAAAAAATTAAATATCAGAGAAATATTAATCTTCAGTGTTTCTACTAATTTAGTTACGATCAAGGAAGAGTTTGAGTTGAGAATATACGCCGGTAACCATTAATGGCTATTTATTTTTTACGCAAAACATATGTTTTCAAATTAAGTATTGACTTAAAGTCATTTAAGGCAGTACTAATTAAGGTATATATTATTCGAATGGCTGGTTAAATGAAAATGTAGAAGTCCTTTATTTAATTTATTATTTAAATTTGTTTACGGTTTCCAATTACCAATTTTCTGGTGATTATATACATTATTATTAAATAAAAGTACTCTGTGACCTATTCCAAAAACTTATATACCCCTATTCTAAATTTCATTAGAAGCCATTCAGCTGTTTGTGTGTCATTGAATAACAAACATAGAGACAAATTTTCATATTTATGGTATTACATTATTACTTATTGTATTGTTTTTTTTTTTTATTTTGTATTCCCTATAGTTATGCTTTCTTTTCTATAATAAGAACCGATTATTGAATTTAGAATACATTCATTAAAAAAATATAAAGCGAAATAAAAATTTAAACTCTGAAAATAATAATATCTTGAATAACTACTTTCAATAACATTACTCTTAAATTACTTGTCCAAATAGGGTCGCCAAAAGAAAAAAAACAAAAGAAAAATATAAGACATAACGCCAAAGTCGACTGCTAGTCAATGTCAAAAACATCTTAACATATAGTGTTGTAATTATTCACGAAGTTACCTCACAATACCGACTATTAACCCTTCAAAGGGACGATATAGGATTTCTGATTAAAAACCGAAAGCTCTGGACGCTTCGTGCATCCGTCACAAAGCGCTTCCGGTCCACGGAACTCATTGTGATCATCGATTATTAATATTTATACTAATAACTCTAGGTATCGTCATTGTTCAGCGATACGTCGGAAGATAAATAATAATATATTGTAATGGGAGCGAGATGCCAAGGGTTCGTATATAGATACGTATCTATATAGTTTATGAACGTACTCATAAATATGCTTTATAGATTTTATCCCATAGACTTTTGATCGACGATCCCAGAAAATTGCTTTACCTTCATTAAAAGTGTATCTGTCTTAAGTGTACGGCGTTTTTAACTATATAGTTTACCTTAAAACGTGTATGGAGAGTTTTAATTGAGAGCATATTATACAATATACTTATAATGTTGTATGTACGTAGGCTTAATGGGCCTTAATCGTGATTCCATGAAATTGGGAGGTTTTTTGGTGAGTAGAAAATAAGAGGTCGTGACTCAAAAAATTTTTCGACTTTAAGGAAGCATGATTTTTTATAACATTACAACATTTAACAACTTTAAACGGAAATTGTTTTCTTATACTGATGCGGCCTCTAGTATTAGAAGGTCTACTATCGAAAAGACTCTTATGACCAATAGATACTACAAATGTCGGTAAACCATATATTAAATTTTTGACCCATTTTCTTTTTATAGCTTTTAGTCATTAAATATAAAATGAAACAGTTGAAAAAGTGATCAGTTTATTGTTAGTATTTACTAATTCGTACATATATGTTATATAGATTGTGGGTGTATGCCGGTTATATTTTAATAATCAATAAAATTACGTATATGAAATCGACACTAATATCATTTTTTTGTAATCTTCATATAGCCTTTAAAAATGTGGAATTCTCGTCGAAGTTTTCAAAAGCACAATTTTCAAATATACCTACTTTGATTGCAATTAAATATTTTCCCAAAAATTGTATGCATCTCTGGGGCAAATATTCTAAAATCACTTTTTCTTGAAATTTCGAAATATCTAGCGAACAAATAAACGAAATAACGATTGAATTGTGTGTATGTAAAGGTGTAATGAATTATGTAAGTATAATTTAAGTTATCGTTTAACTGTTGAGTCTAAAATAAAAAAAAAATAACGATGGAACATTCTTACGGGTACAGCACTAGCCCACGTAACACTTATTAATAGCGTCAATTCATCAACATAGAAAAACGTTATCCTCACAAAGGGTCCCCTCGAAACATAAATAATAAGCCAAAAATTATATGCAAATTCACGAGCCATAGACGAGTTCGTATAGAGGAATAACCCTTTGACAGCAAAAGGGGGTTCGGGGGAAAAAAAAAGGTTAATTTATGCGCATCGACATCTAACTTGGTCTATGAACATTTGGATATGGGCATTTCAAATCATCACACTGAGTCGGACAGACGTCCATAGAAGGAAACGTTGAAAGAAATTAAAAAAAGTGATATTTGTAATCGGCAGTGCAAACGCTAAATTGTGTAGAAGGTGTAGTGCATATAGATTCCAGTCAGACATATATTTTTTATGCATCGAACGCCTTTTGTTTTGTAGCGTAGCTTGATCATTCATTATTAAAGTTGCAGGTTCGATGCTGTCGCAAGTCAGGGTAAGTAATAACTTTTGCACTAATCCCGATACGGGTGACTTAGATTAGTAATGATAATTGCCTGTAAAATAGCAACCTTACTTATAATAAAAATTTTTGGTTTATATTAAATATTGCCCGTTTCAATTTAATTATGTGATATTTTCGCTTTTTCGGGATTGCCTTGACTTTTTCGGACTACACTTCATAGTCGAATAGAAGTTGTAAGACATCGAATACAGATGTTTCGCTATTAGAATAGCGAGATAGAATAATTCTTCGCCAACTTTCAACGACGCCTACACGAAAACGAAATAAATATCTCCCTTATAACGAATTCGGGAGCCATTTCTAGATTGCGCCGCCGCCGTCTTTCAACTTACTAATGGAAGCGTAATTTAATATATTTGTCAATACATTTTGCAACGCTCCTATGACTTTTATATACATAAAGAGAAAAATATCTCCGATACGCAAACAGACGGCGACACACTCTGTACACATAAGCCGGCGGCGAGTTTTGAATATGCACCTTATTTCGTTATAATCTAAGGTGTCATTCGGTGCGGTGCATCGCGTCGAGAGGGCGTCTATTTTGTTTGAACATGTTTGATCGATTGACAAGTCGGGGGTGGGCCTCACATAATAACATTTCCCCCGGACTATACAAGTAAAACTAATTTAGGTTAGGGGCCATTATGCTATATGTTAACTATACGGTTGTAGTATTTATGTGTGCTGCAATAAATAGGAAACGATTTTTCAATACTTACTTTTGAAGTACGACTTCTTTACGCGTGACTAGATATTTGCGTTAAATTAAAAAAAAATAGTTTAAAAAACTAAAAAACTAGCTTGTAAATCACATCAAATTAAAAAGCTTAATATAAGCTGAAAAAAATAATAATACTAGTATTTTTCGTCATTGTCCATTAATTTTTTGAGTTCATATTAAGAATTATTTTTCGCTTTTTATTTTGATGTGCTTTAAAAGGATGTTTTTTTAGTTTTTTTAACTATATTTAATTTTTCGCTTTTTACTTCGATTGATTATTAAAATTTTCTTCTAAGGTCTCGTAATTAGCATAGCAAATCACCAAAAGAGAGGAGATAGTTGTAAAATTTGCTTCCAAACAAAGAGAAAATTTGCAGTGATAATTTCTAAAAACAATCCAGTTCTGACGTTTTTACATGCAGTCGAATTAAGAATATTAATTCAACTAGAATACTTTTTCAAATGGATGAGTTTATTTTAAATCAGTTTTTTGACTTAACATGAATGTCCAATATTTTAATTATAACTTTCAGATTAATGAAAATATTTAGGTAACTGAATATTTCGTCAATACGAAATTACGCTAACACACAACTAATATCGTGTTCCGGATCGCGATGGCGATTCTGATCAGGTTAATGAGATGAACTTATCAAATGATTGTATTGTCACCGATTCTTGATAAGTGTGTGCAAAGTTTAAGTTAAATCCGTCTGTTCAAAGTGGGACAAAATCGAGTCCAAAGAAGTCGGTTACAAACATACAAGCCCACAAACTCATAAACTCACAAACATACAAGTGAAGCTAATAACTTCACTTGTATGCGCTTTTTAACGCGCTTTTATTAAAGCGCGTTAAAAAACCCACCATATTTTATGTAATACGAATATATCTACTTGTATGCGACGCATCGTCTAGAAATCCTGGTTTATAAAAGAAATATTAAATATTCATTATAATGATATTCATCGAGACATTTTAAAAATAAGGAATTTTAATATGTGTTATCGAAATATGTATTTCCGTAATTCTTTTATTAACTTACAGTCCCTCGTTATACATGAAGAAATATAAAACACGTCTTTTACCGATTTCGTAAATGCTGTTTGTTAATTTTTAATTAATTAAAATAGGTTCATTAGTATGCTTATATTAAAAATAATAAGCTCGACATACTTAAATGAATGATCATTTTAAGAGAAATACAATCCCATTAAAATAATATTGGCATTTTATACAAGAATAATAATCTTAATTCACCACATCGTTCTCGCGTGTAAGCCAACTAGGCTAGAAATTCCATACCTTCATTGGGTCGACCTCGAAAGCAAACGACAGAATAAAGTTTTACGACATCGTTGTACTTATTAAAATCATCCTGTATCATCCCGTTTTGGTGATGTCATAAATTATGCGAGAGGCAAAAACCGGCTGAAATAATTGTATTCGACGTTCATACAAAAGTATTCATTCTCACATAGCTGAGTAATTATTCTTCGATACGGTTACCCAAAGCTGTTTCGTATAAAATTTGCGGTTGCATCTTTTTTAAGGTTTCGTATTCATATGCAAAAAAATCGAACGTTTATATTATTTCATCAATTCTGATGAAACTGTACAGGTGTTTTATGTTTAACCGCCTTTAAAATTTGTAATGAAATTAAGAAAATGAATATGGATAGATTTTCACATGGAAATTTAAGGATATAATTTTAATTTTTTTTTCACTCAGACTATCATGTTTGGTGTGATTGGAATGGTCTTTAAAATTCCATACAGCTTTTTAAGTGACTTTTTCGTTCAGTTGAAGATTTTCTGTATTATTAGTTTCAAAAATCATTATTTTTATATTTATCCCCTCTAACTATTGCCTATCTTTCTACTGAGAATTTAAAAATAACCATAATATTAAAGCTTTATAAATGCTTACTACATAATATTAAAGCTTTATGAAAATATTTAGAAGAACATTTTTTTTTATATCTACAATTTAGATATCAATAGGAAATCGGCCCATATAGGCATGTGATTTGAGTATGTATTCACTATTGCCGATATAATAGTGCCGACATAATTTCAAATAATAATTATTATTTTTTTAATTTAAATTCTGTGATGTAATTGATTTTATTGTTTTATTAAAACTTTGTGCAATTGCAAATTTCGCTTCGTTTTGTTCATTCGTAAAGAACTGTGAATGCGGAAAACGGACTTTCAATTTCGCCCCTTTTTATTTATCTTTAAAAATGTGATATTTTACAAACATGTCTTACCTTAAAGTGGTTATGAACCTCACAAAAAACAAAGCGATAATCGCCTGAATTATACGAAATAAAATTATTATGAGATTTGACCAAATTATTAATGTTTTTTGACAAAATATTGTCAATTGCTCGAATTGTCTAAAATATAAATGATTTTTCCTTTGTTTGGGCATTAATTAAAAACCACAGAACGTATCGGTATTGAACTTTGAGAATTCGAAACGGAATTGCTTATACGTGGTTTTAGGGTATTTATTTTTTGAATTGTGTAAACACTTCATCATTTTTTTAATAACTTACAACACCCAGCAAAGCGAGCGCGTCAGGGCTCTTATCAAATAAAAGAGAAAAAGCTAAAATTTGAATATTTTTTGTGAAATTTATTCTTCATAAGGTTTGAAAATATTTGTGAAAAAATATCAAACCAAAAAAGCCTACATTACAATATTATTTTAGCTTATATAATAAATAATGATAGTTTAAATATAAGGTGTGATACTATCGTATCCATCTTGTCGTGAGCCATTGTCGTGTAATAAAAAAAGGATATTAGCTAATTTCAAGAATAAAAGTCAATATGAAACTTTTTGAATTCATTTTTGTGTAACAATATTGCATTAAATGTTGATAACACACGTCGAATATGCACATGTCCGACTATCTTAATCAGCCAAAACTTAGGGTTAATAAAGCATAAAAAATTAGGATTACCTAGCGAATTCGCCAGGGTGCATAATGCTGTATATTTAAATGAAATTAATACAGCATCCGATTTTATGTTATTTATCTATTTCATGGCAAACTTTCACTGGCTCCCGTTTGCCGGACAAAAGATTCAAATTTGTCTTGTTTTTTTTTCTACGACCCGGGGAAAAAGAAGAGAAAATGTACGTCAAATATATCACACGGGCGACCACGTAAGTTTACAATGGAGTTAGCATATCGATTTTGTCAAACCCCCGAGTTAGCATATACGCTGTGTATGTGCACGTATACGCGCTGGGGTGGCTTAAGGACGAAACTATCGTATAGCTGTCTATATGCCGCCCTTTGGATATCAAATTTACTTGTACCTCGTCGTATTGGAATTCCGAGATGTTTTCAAGAACGGTGACCGGATGAACGGTTTTCTCTTTTAAATCGAAGCGTCAAAAGTGATATTTTCTAATCTGGAATTTAGACCGGACTGGAGTTCTAGAAAATGAAATTCATAGTTGGTAGGTTGGTTAGATAGCCGATATGGTAGAAATAATATTAAATTAATGCATTGGAGCTATGATCCCTTCGTAACTTTTGCGGATTGGCTTTCAAGACGTAGATATAAAAATATTGATGTCAGAAAACAATGCGGTTTGAAAGGAGATGCAGTGACTAGAGGAGAAAGGGGTGAAAAAAAAATGTCGAGGAGATTTAACTACCTGGAAGTGATTGTAGGACATACACTGACGAAGAATGTATGGAGTGAATATGCGCATGATAGGAGAGTCTACAGGAAATGCCTTGGAAAATATTAGGCAGACCGGATTGGTGGCATACCAAAATAATCGACAAATTTTAAGCACCCGAAACAGAAGGGCTTGCAGGAATTGATGATTAGATATCGTCGAAGCAAAAGAGCGATACTTATTTACATTACAGTCTGAATAAATAAAAATAAACAGATAATTATATAGATGATTAAAAACTTTAAAAAAAATTTGATCGGGAGTTATGTCGTTGCACATATTATTTAGCTTTTAGCGTACCACTGTTATTTAATATGTGTATACATTTTAATGATTGCGTTTTACGTATGTAAATAATGTAGGTACTTATATCTATATCAAACCATTAAAACAATTTTTTTATGTTATTCGCAACAAACTATTTCATTTATTTAATTGCAAATTTTGTAATAAATCATTTTAATAATGGAAAATGTATAAGATTAAGTAAATAAATAAAATAAAGAAGTTTAAATCATTTTGCGTGCAAATGAAGTAAATCTAAATGGCTTACAAACACGCATTAAAAGTATGTAAAATAATAAGAATCTATTTACGAGAAATATCCACACTCGTAGATAGTAACTTTCACATATAAGAAACTCCTTCTTATGATCTCAATCTAAGCATTTAATTGAAGTTTACAGAGTTCCATTTCCTTTTGGTTTCAATTTCAGCAATTAATCGTCCGTTGCCGGACACCGGCCTTCTCTCTAGATTTCCCGCGACGTACGATCTTAGGCCACCTGGTAGCAACTAGTCGAGGTAGCACATGGAACCGATCTGCGCCAGAGTGGAAATGTTTCTCAAGTTGTCATCGAGACTGTAATGGCGCAGCGTCCGGCTTACCACACCAAGTGGACCGACGACCTCGTGAGGGTCACGCGCTGCTCTGATTGCGCCACCGTTTGTTACCGGTGGCCCAGGGTCGTTCGTCGTGGAAGTCTAGGAGGGGAGGCTATTGTCCAGTAATAGACACTTGGTGGCTGAAACGGATAACTTTTAAATCTGCATAAGAACTGCATATTAGATGTCAATGGTTCGGCAAAATTACGGCACCGACAATTTCAGTTTCGAAAAAAATTAAATTGATAATGATTATTTAAAATTCAATTTATTTACAAAATATCACGTACTTATAAAAGATGAATACTTAGTAAATAGATAAGAATTGTTACTTAATCGCAATAGCGCGCGATCAAATATGGGTCATAATAAATTACTTTAAATAACGGAGGATAGTTTATTTATATCAAATTATCTTTTAATATTCGTCTACAAGCTTGCCTATTCTGGTTATGGCTAGATATATTTTATAGAATACTTTAGGAAATAAATGCTTCTACGGTTGCAAATAAAAGCTCTAGAAAAGTACGGTGAGTAAGAGAAAGCTTAAATACCTAAAGTTAAATTGCAGGGCGTAAGTATCACTATCTTTTCTATATTTTTAGTAATCGAAAAAAAAAATTTAGCGTCTTTGCATGAAGCATTTTCGAACAAACAAAGAGATGATATATTGTAACGTATTGTCGATATAAAAATGTATTTATTATAAATTACGTATCATAGAAACAAACAAAAAATAATGTTATAAAGTATTATCATAATAAACGTAAGTAAGTAAGCCTTTACTTGCTTGCCAAAACTTTACTCTCGCTTAAAATGTTTCTTTCTTAAAAGGAATTTTGCAAATCATTTTGAAAATTATATAGGCACGTGTAGATAAATATTCAAAATATTATATCGTTAATATTCTATATAAATAAATTTCCAATTTTTTTTTATTGAACGCACTGAAGTCATTTATAAGTATAGGTGTCATTGATTACTATTTTAATTGAAGTAACTTTAGCAAATTTTATTGTTATATAAATTTTTGAGTAGCCGTATGTGCTTAAATTATGAATATGTTCGCAAAAAAGTCAATAAAGAGCTTCATTTATAAGTGAATAATAGATCACAACGCTATTCATTTATAAGGGAATAACGTCAACAGAAGCCTACGAAAAAAATAAAGTATGTAGATATAGTAAATTAGTGTTTCATATTTTATAAACATACTTTTAAAACATGGAAAAATTCAAAACGATCATCGTCGTCCCGATAAATATAATTGAATACTGCCAAGATTTTTTTTTATTGTTATAATATTATAAGGTTTTCACATAACGCTTAAAAATATATTCAATGCAGTCAGTTAGACATTTTCTAGCAATGAAGATAGCATTTTCTAGCAATTCTTGAAAACAGTAACATCGAAATAGTATTTTTTAACTTAAAAAAAAATACTTTTTAACGCACGTGCTTTAAAATATTCTTGATTTTATATACAACTCAACTTACGTACTCACTTAAAGTACTCAGTTAAAAATCATTTCACGCTGAAAGACCTAAAAAAGGATAGGCTATGTCAAGATAAAAAATATGTTTCACGTCAGCGAATCTCTAAAAAGGAATATTAATATTATTGGTTCTTTGACGCATATCACTTGAAATTATATTATTTTACTTTTATTTTGCCACTTACCTCAAAGCCGATGGCGGGAACGTAGAAAACTTAAGTTTAACAGCGACGTGTCGAATTATTTAAAATATATTATTTATCACAAAATCAATACGACTTTATTTATATAATAAGCCGATGAATCTAAACGAGAAACTTTAGAGATCGACTTCACTTTCTAAGCATACGAGAGAGGAAACAGCAACCAGGAATTTCCTTCCCACCCCGAAAGAAAACTCAAAGGAGCCCGTCGTGCCTTGCCGGCGTTCGCTGAGAGAATGTCCCTTCGAACTACGCTACAATTTCCTCAGCCAAAACCGATTCGACTGCGCCGGGCGTATAGAGAAGGGTGGTTTTTCCTTCGAATTTCATAAATATCTACCTTTCTTTATATCTAAGCGCAAGAACTACGCTCACCCCTTGAGAATACCTCGTGAGACTCGGGCCGAGAGCTATTTTGACACAGTTCTATTTGGAATTTCAGTAAAAGATGATATTTTTCTTTGTGTCATATAAGAATACGATTCAAATTGGATTGCGAGCGTGTGTAGTGTTGCGCCCCCGTCGCCCGATCGATATTTCTAGTAAGGCAACGGTAACATAGATAAAATGTATTGGGTGGCGAGTAGTAATATATTTATATGTAGATACTTGTAGGTTCGAGAGTAAGATATGGGTTTTTTTTCTTTTCCCGTATGAGTTATACGTGTGCGTCTGCTTATGCTATAATATTATTATAAGGAGAATTCTTTATAATATACCCGATACGTTTCGCAGTTTATCTTGAAGTTATACTCAAATATTATTATTATTATACTATTCGTTTGTGTGCTGCGTCATACTGCAGTTAACATTTTGCATCGTATAATAAAGGGATAAGTGACATTAAACGACCTTTATAAAATTTAGAATCTCGAAAATATATATAAACAAAAAAAATCGAGACAAAAAGTTCAAGGGAAACAACCAGGTGGAAAATTATTAACTAACGATACGTGTCAATTTTTGAACAGGTCTTGTGGAAAGTTTAACGCTAAAATGCTCTTCACGGTTTGATGATAACAAAGACCGAATATTCTGGTCTAGAATTTTTTTTATTCGGTAATGAAAACCCTCAATACGTCCGGAATGCCCAAAAGAAAAATCGAAATGAATCCGAAAGCAACAAGTTTCATTCATACGTATTCATTGAAAAGGGAAGAGAAATTTAAAAGTGAACGCTCTGAAAGTTAGACGGCCGAGCACGCGCTAATAACCTGTTGCTTCCTCGGCTAAATTAAATATGAGAGCCGGTTAGAGCCGGCGATGTATCGATAATCGATAAGTTTTTTTAACATCGCATAATATAATGTAACCTGTCTCTATCAACTATGGCATACTCGAAATTCAAAACTTGCATGCATTACTATACTACACTGAATCTATAACTATGTCTGATAAACCGTTTTTTGAACTGCAATCAGGTTTAGGAATTACAACGATATTATACAGGGTAATTTGGGTATTTTTAAAATCAATAAATAATCGTGTATTGATAGATTGCAATAGAAAGGGCAAGAGTGGACTTCGTTTTTTTTTTGGAATCGACTCTAGTGGCATGTTTTAGCATAGATATGAAACATTTCATACGGAAAGTCGATAGATGAAAAATGCTGACGTAGCGACACCCCTATTCGCGCTTCTTATCATACAGTGCGAATGAAACAGAATGACGCGGTTCTTTCGCGTCAGAAAGGAACGGGGAAGGCGCCGCGACGAGATAAGTGTTCTAATTTATACTCAAATTGCGAATGTCGTCACGAGAACCACGTGCTAAATAAACTCCCCACCTTTGAATGGTCGTAAGTCTAAATATTTAAATTCCGACTTTCGGTCTTTAATCTATGCGATGATAGAGTTTAATTTTCCTTTCGTTCCTCTTAAGGAGTAACATTATCTTAAAATTTTACGTATCCGTGAACGTGGAGAACTCGTGCGATGAATTTGATCTTGTGTTTTAAGTGATAAGGTTGATTTTCCTTAAATAAAAAATATCTCAAATTAAAATGTCAGATTTTAAATAAAAGAAAGCCCGTGCATACTAACTAGAAGGGAGTCAAGGTTAAATTTTATAGGTACGTAACTTTATTAGCGTGTCGGTTAGTAGGTTAAGAGTCTTGTTGAGGGTGAGAGTGCTTTTAGAGGATCGTTTTAATATCGATTTTTCTTTTCACGTGCGGCGATTGCGATGATACAAAAGAGTTTGGAAAGAGAAGAGGTAACAAGTGTACCTGTCGCAGGTAGAGTTGTTGCTTCGGAGTGTTTGACTTTGTTACTTCGAAATGAAAAACAGAAATGTTTCGGATGTCTTTCATGATTTCACGGAACGTACAAAAATATTGTTACGAGAACATTCTCACTGTAAAAGTAAAAAATTAAGATATGTGCATGAATAATTTGAATGCAAAATTATTGAAACCAAAATCGAAATCGACACTTAAAGACGATGCATTGGCAGTAAATAGTGGGAGTACAATGGTATGTTTTATAGCAATTCTCCGAGTCGTCTTACACCAAAAAATCAAACAAAAGCAAACCATACAAAAACAAAATTATAACTTTAAAGTACTCTAATGTCAATTTTGATCAGAAATAATTAAGACTCAACTTGTTCTAGCGTAATAAACAACAAATATGTGTACAATAGATAATATTAATGTGAAAATGAAATACTTCAATTTCCATTACATTACAATGGATATATTCTAAAATTATTTATTATGAATTTGGTGAAGTAAAAAAGAGGTTTTCATTTAAATGGTACGTTTTATTAAAGAATTTTAGACTTTTTTTTACATTCAACGCCGCTAAGGTTTGCTTAGTAAATTTTTGACACTTGTCATGTAAATGGCCGCCGCATCCGCGGGTGTGGGAGGGGATCCCATCTCTCAGGGAAAGGGGGCACCGGGCCCCCCCTACCCCCCAACCCCCGGTGGCGCAGTCGTGAGCTTACCCTTTATAAGAAAGATAAGATACGGATAGAATATGCGATATTTTTTTTTCGAATGGGCCATAAAGGTAGAGCAGAAAAATGATGTTACGTTTAAGATACCTTCATACGTCAGAAATAGTGATATTGTTTGACTCAGCATTTATTTAACAGAAATATACATGTGGGTTGATTTTGATTATAGTAAGTTCCCAGGTAGTTATTAACTAAACATCTAAGTATTAATATTTAATAAAATTTTCTGTAATCTACATTTAATTACATTTTTATTGAAAATTAAACTCATTTACAACCAGTGAAATACATTTGTCTCGGTACATGTATATCGACTCTTTTATATACTCAAGAAGTGTAAATAATTTAGATTACAAAATTGTTAAATTAAAAAAAAATATGTTAAAAAACAACCGTTAGACAGTTTTATTTTATTACAATCGAAAGAAACTATTCTTGTAAAAATAAAATTTATATTCATGGTACATTGGTTTTAATAAAAACCTGGCATTTAAAAAGTTTATATGTATCAGAAATGTATTTGTATGTATTTTTTAGTATCGACAGACAAAAAAAGAATCTTATTTTAATACCGATTCAAACATATAACAATTTAAAGAGGTCTAATAATTTAATTTATAAGTTTTTTCATGTGGAAAACGCGAACTATATTTCAGGATCCAATCGCCCCGGTCCGCCGCCCGCCGCCGCCCGCCGCCGCGCGCCGCCGGCGTACGCGGCGGGCGTGGATAGGTACGAATAGGCAGAAGTCTCATTTTTATTTATTTCCAATTCCTCCGCTCACGGGCGGCTAAACTAAATTTTCCGATAGTGAATGGCCCCCCTCGAGAGCGGGGGCGCGACCCCCGCGCGCTCGCCGGCGCGTGTGTGCGCGCGGGCGTGTGCGCGTGCTTGTTATCCAGTCACTCTTTCTCCCATATTTCCCATTCGTTTTGACAGGAGCTACGCTAGCGTCCGTCGCCCGTGAGCGAGAAGGGCGTAACTGTAAAGCGGGAATTAATTTGTCATTGTCTTGTACTGAAAAAACGCTATTAAATAAAAACTTCCCCTTTTAAACTTACAAGTTCAAATTTTGCATCATACACATATTGAGGAGTAATATTTTTCTTAAAGTATTAACTGTAGAATACGACTATTCTATGTTAATTGAATAATCTTGTTAGTCTATTTTTATTTCTCCTATTCTTCTTAAGAGAAATGAGAGATGAATAGGTGAATAGCAGTGAATAGAATAGATAAACGAGGAAGATAAGTCTTAAATCTCTCTAAACTGTTAATAATGATGTGTTCGTAGCAAATAATACTTTTTTTGTAAACAATAAAATATAAAGAATTTTAACCTTGAATCTACAAATCTGGTAAAAAATTTAAAACACCTGGACTGTCGAGAAGAATCCATAGATGCCTCATATTTCAAAATCGGTTAAGGAATTTACCTCTGCAAGGGAACCAACATTTACGTCAGTTGTGTTATGTTCTAGAGAAAAAACGTGCAATTAAGATACCTCGGGAAAGCTCCTAAGAATATATTTTATAAGTGAAATAAAGGTTGAACAATGCTAAAACTAACAATCAGTTCACTAAATATGAGATATAAACCCTCTAGAATATTATACTTATCCTTTGAGCTACTGCAAATGAAAAAAAATATAACCTAGTAACACAAAACACAAAACAGTCTAAATATATTAGACACTATTTATTTCATTGATGATTTTCTTAAAATTACTGTCTTAATGCTTGAACAAAACGACAACAGATTCAATTTGCATAGGTGAAAAATATTTTAATTACCATAAATTTAAAAACGCAATATTCAATTAAATAATGTCATAATTTTTATATTAAGTAAAAATTTGATTAGTATGGAAATAAGGTTGATCTACGTGAACGTTAAGTTCTATGAACTCAATAGTTGTGTGAACGACGTCAACAGATGGATAACTTGTTTTTTAATTATAGTAACTTTATCATAGCTTTATTGTTTATTATGAAAATTTAAGTGAGGACGGTTTCTAACGACATTTAAATCGTTATAGATCCTAAAAGGTCAGTGAAAATGAGAGATGATAAGAGAAACGTATGATAACGAAATGTCTTGAAGAATCAATCGAATGATACCCCTTTTAACTTAGCTCATCGACTTTCATTTTTTCCTTTTCACAATATGGATTCATAATTTAGAGTCTGATTGTCGCGCTATTGAATTTTGACTCCCGACTTGTATTTAGTGACACTGAAAACAATAGAATGAATCGATTAAAGTATAAAGCATCAAAATCGGCCTACGAATTTGGTCTCTAGAATTCTACAAAAAATAAACATGTGGTATATAGAGATATAGGATGATAAGCACCCCAAGAAGCAAAAATCAGTTTTATCAACTATCCCAAAACCATGGTTTCATAAGGACTATAAGTCTATTTGTACTTATAAGATATTTATAATGCACCTTTGAATTGCTACTTATGCCAATAATATTCCTTCAATATAATAATACGCGCTCATCAATGCTTTCATAAGTTAATTTATGAACAGTCGTGGATGGAACACAATCGATGTGTTTGTTGAACTTAGTCAATTATTTTCAAGTTTTCTATTAACTTCTACCAGAATAATTAAATTACAAATTATTACGTGGTTGAATTATTAAAATAATATTACATCAAAAATGGTGTAGTATATATTTTTAGAGAAACACAAGCATTGTGAAATCTATCACGTTTTTGTTTAAAATTTTAACGCTCTTCTTGAAATTGTAGTAGTTACCTATTAGTATTTATCAATTTCTTTAGCAAATATCATTTTAAAATGCGTTATAATGCCATAGCAGTCATGTCTGGTTTCATCACGGCAAACGTCAAAACCAAAGAACACACTACGATTACCAAATTTAGGGTTCAGAAATTCAAAAAAAAAACAACTCAATGTTCATGAATAATACAATCTTAATATGGAAATATTTAAAAGTGTGTTGTTTTTGACTGAATTAATAATCCTTGATCGGACTTAAATATCATACTATATTCAAAATAAAATATGGTTATGTTTATAGATATCGACTGATTTCTGACCAAAAATGATTTCCTGTCTTGAAGGAATTCACTTTTAGGCTAAATAATGTGTGTTTTAGACTAATGTGCCAAAGAAGAATTGTAAATGAATTAAATTCATTTAACGTTATAATTACTTATAAAGGCCATAAAATGTCACTCTACGAGCGTTTATAAGTCTAAGTAACCGGAGTAATCACTCCTCAGTGCAATTGCTCGTCTTTATATTTTAATAGAGTCTTGAGCCTATAATGGCCAGTAAATATGATCTTAGAAACGGTTACAATATAAAATTATAGTAGTATATGTGCTTATGAAAAACAGCATTTATTTATGCTGTTAAAAGTGCCGTAGCAAATACGAAGCCATTATTGGAGCTTTGTAAGTCTATATAACCTTATGAAATAAGCATCTCTGGATAATTTAGTGTGTTGCGACAGTACTTTCCTCTGCTTCGCAAAGTCGATTAAAAAGTTTTATTTTCATGTTACAATATTTGAATTATTTAGAGTTATTCAGTTTAAAATAATAAAGTTTAAAGTTCTCACTATGTTTGCGTTACCTCAAATTTATGACTAGAAGTACTTTCATATTTCAAAAAATATCATTTATGATATAACTATTGCGAAAACGATTTTATTGTTAGTAAATTGACTATAAATTGTGGTCGTTTTACCTTAAATACATTTTGTATCCCATTCTAACCTGTGTATACACAGCTAGCTTGCTTCTTATTTGGTTCAAAGATTTCTTGCTTAGATGTAGGTACCTCCCAAAAATATTATTATAACTTCCAACAACTCCTTGTAAACATCTCGTGGTTGATAAACATTAAACTGATTAAAGTGAATAGAATCGTGCTACTTAATTTGCACTATATACATATACTACTACTTTTTACACTTTTTAAAGCCTCCGGGACTGAATAAATTGTGCTTAACTCAGTTATGATCGATGCTACGTCAACCAGCTATAAAATTTCTTTTTCGAAGCGTTCAGTTCTCTATTAAAGTGCATTTCGTAAGCACTAGTTTTGCGAAGAGACGGTATATCAGCTACAGATTGCATATTGGGGGGTAAAGGTGTGTAAGGACATGTAGTGCGACAGCGTTGCGTAGTAAGTTTGAATAAGATATTTACATATTATCCGTTTTAGCGCATTAGCTCATATTTTTTTTCAAATTTTGACTTGCGTTAGCGACCCCTCCAATTAATCTAAAAATATAATAAAAATCACAGATTCGTTTTTTAGACGATAGAAGCGAATGACGGCGTGGCGTGGTTATTTTGTAAAAGTCGAAAAATAAGAAACATCCTAATACACACTCAATGTCTACGTTTCAAAGAATATGTTTGATGAATTTAAAAATTTTTAAAAATATTCAGGGCGTTTCCTAAAAAAATAAAAGTCTGATAAATTGCAAATGCGAACCTTGTTGTCTCATAAGTAGCAATAAAGTAATCAGAAGTATCGTTATTTGTAACTGCTTACCTTTTTTTTACTTTAAATGGCCTTTTTTGAATAAATAGTAGAATCAATAAAGTAGCTTTACCAATCGTGTATGAGGACGCTATAGTCTATTCTGGCCAAAGCTTTAGTGAAGTTTGGGTGGTACGGCTTTTATTTAAAGTTTGTGAAACAGCAGAAGTACAAGGGAACACAATGTTCTGTGTTTCAGTGTGTTCGGTATGTATGGTAATTATTTGAGTTACCACAGGACATACATATATCTCAGACATATCATTGTATTTATGTAATAATATTTGTCATTTTATTATATCTATTGGTTTTTAATATAATTCTCTGAACTATTATTATTAATTATAATATGAAAATAATAGTAACTTTCGCCACGAGACTATGAACCGTTGATATGTGCTATATTTATTTCATTATTCTAAATTCAAAACCTACCTATTTTGGAGTCGCG
This sequence comes from Eumeta japonica, assembly GCA_005406025.1. Classification (NCBI taxonomy): domain Eukaryota; kingdom Metazoa; phylum Arthropoda; class Insecta; order Lepidoptera; family Psychidae; genus Eumeta; species Eumeta japonica. Next base: position 413,361 of record BGZK01000225.1, read on the forward strand.
CAATTTATGCTTCATAAATATTTAATATATAGGCTATCTATATTCGAAACCGTCAGCAGTTTAGAAAACCGAAAACGCTTTGTGACCATCAACAATTACTATACGTTTAAGTGCATAAATAAGGCAAAAAATTACAAAAAGGAAAATCAGCTACTAAGTTGCACATTTGAACCGTGCCCTCCCCTATCGACCTCTGAAGGGTTGCTTGTTAGACGACAATACACCGCCGATACCGAGCGATAGAACCTCCTCTGAATATATATAATTTTAGTTCAAATCGAACATTCACGAATATACGTACATTTATTTGTCCATATATGTGCCACGTCTTGTATAACGATTCGTCGAGGTGGATCATATTTGCCCATTACTCGTGTAAGGGATACGTGGAAATGTGTTTAAGAGAAATATGAAAAATAAAAATACGTAAGATAACGTCATCAATTACATGTAATGTAATTTTGCTTTGTCTGATTTATTATAAAAAAAATCCTTGTATATTTACGTAAGCATTTAAGGACTTATAGTTCTTTAGCATAAATAATTATAATTAGGATATTGTAAATGTTTTTAGGATACGCCACATTTAATTAGTTATAAAATAATTATTATTGTACGACTTCATGCGTGTCCTGTCCTGGTACTTGCACTAATCCCAATATGATTTATCGGTGGGTTACATGCTCCTAATACATTCCGATTAGATTTTTCTAATGCTCTAAAAGAAGTGTAATTTAAAAACTTAAATATTGTCATTACATTTAAAGTTACAAACAAGTCGTTTGAGAAGTCTATTGTAGTATAGTAAACAGCGGTATGAAACCAACAGTGTTAACACTTTATGAATGTTTAGTTAGGGACAGCTTTCGTAGACTTTGATTCTCTTAAATAGCCAAATTTTGGGCTTTGTGATTAAAAAATTGAGTTATATTTATATTAAAATAATACACAGAACGTGCAAAGCTAGTGAATAACTAACTATTTCATGGATAAATCCCTTTTAATTAAATTAGCTATCGATACACTGTAGTGCTCTCTCATTTGACTTTGTAAGAAATCGATCTTATCGTGCGAAACGTCTTTAAAATTGCACTGTAAATGTAAATGGTTACGAAAGGGTCTCTGTATTACCTTACCTTAATAATTACAAAACTACTAGTCTTAGGAACACATATGACCAGTTTCATTATTTAGCTTGTATAGTCAGCTTGCTGTCACGACCTTGAGTTTGCGTCCCGGCTGAGCGGCGAGGCAGGGAAGGAGAATTGACCAAAATGACCAAAACCGGCACACTCGCTTCTATGTATTCAATGTAACACATGGCTCATACACGATAGAGCTTCGATTCTTTCGTGCGCTTATAGAGTTCATTTCGACCGATCGATTCATAAGAAAACAATTGTGTTTTGAACAATAATTGTATACAAAAATAACCAGGAAATATAGAAAAAATTGAAAAAATTCAATATGTCTGCTCGACTCACGCTAGAAACAGCCGGAAGTATAAATCACGGTTGTCGTTGGAAAGAGGGGGTTATGAAATGAGGAGGTTGTATAATATCCGGCGACGAGCGAGCGAAGCGGTTTTCGGAGCGTCGCGAAGGTTCAACGGCAAGCTCAGTAGACGACGCCACCTTGCGAGCACCTCTAGCTCTTCTGTACCCGTCACCATTCAGTGACAGATTTTGTTCATAAATTGTATGTCCGTCTTCTAATTTTTCAACTCTAATATCGTATTTTCCAAATTGATATTTACCTTCCAATTCTTTCAGAGTAAAAGCCTAACTTTACCTAGCACTTTATCAAATCTTATTTCCATTTTTTTGAATATATCTATGTTAGCGTTACTCGCTTTATATACACTCAAGCACGTTTTGGTTCTAAAAAAAGATTTAAAAAAGCTTCATTACACTTGAATTTGGTCTTTGATATTTAGTTGAAACATCATTGTAAAAAAATTCATACAATTATCTCGTTTTAAATTTAATTCAGCGAAACCGTAGGCACGAGCTGGTATCGAAAAAAGAGAGAAAAATGAGAAATAAATAAATAACCAAAATTACTTCTCACGGCCGATAAAGCTCTAGTAGGGTAGTGTTGGGTGTAATTTGCTTGACGATTTAACAGAATACCTTTTTTTAGTCTCGGGGAACGAGTGAAATCGAGTCTGCCTCGAAATAAATGTATTGTAATCGCAGACTCACTAGTGACGTCCATTTCGATTCTAACTCTTCTATAAAAATTGTTTTATTAATCAAATTATCGATTAAGTTGGCTTGCAATATAAAAAAAAAATAACTGGTAAGAAATTGCATTAAAATATGTGATATTTGGCATAGATTAACGGTATGCAATAATCATTGTTTAAAGGTATAATCGTTACTTTTTCAATATAGTGGAAGAATTGGTTAGTTGTTAAGAATACTACTTTAACTTTAAGTAGTATACTTAAAAACTAACAATAAACAATTCTATGCAGTAACATATAAAAGTATGTACTAAATAGAACATTTTTTTTTACTAATTCTTTAGTAATTATTATGTTATAGTTTCTAAATAAAACTAAAATAATTTGTTTTTCGCAGTTTGAAATGCCTAATCTTAATTTATATAGATAAACAACACCACAGACAAATGTGAAAATAATTTCAGGAATTTAATGTTTTACTTTCTTTAAATTAGAAACATGGTTTTTACAACTTAAATCACTGATGATAATAATTGGCTGTTGTTTCTATATAATTTGACTTTGTTGTCATAAAATATAGGAAATAAGTACATAAGCTATTAAATAATAAATATTAGAAATTTTCATTTACATAATTTGGAGCAAATCGACATCGAGTCAAAATTATCGACATTTAAGTATCGATATACATTCTAACATCACTACACCATACGGAAGTGAGTTGCGCCCAAGCGTGGAAGCGTTTCCGAGTTAGTAATGTGTACAGTTTTGTTTCTGACAAGTGTTCATCAATTACGCGCCCGCTACCCGATGCCGTTCACCTTTATTTATTGCCCCCTCTCAAGATGATAGGCTTTCACTATCGGTAACCAAATATTTTATTTAAAGAAACTCTTATATAAAGAACAGGGAGAGGACGATATGAAAATTTATTTTAGCCGCAAGTCATCTGCATAAATTTGAATTTAAAATTTAAACAAAACGTCGGTTTCTTGTGTAGAAGAATAAGCTATGGTTAAATTCCCATTTATAGCATTATAGATAAATGTCTATAGACTACTTGTAGAGATTTGATAACTGCCTTGCTCTCTGTATATGTGATGACAACATTATGCTTAAGATGGTTTGGCTTTAACTTTTCTTGTAATTGTAATTGTATTAACATTCGTACCTATCGTGAGATACCTATCTGATGATTGTTAGTAATTGTGACTCTTATTATAGATTGTATTTATTTAGAGTTATAAGTTACATATTTTCAAAAATGTGTTATTTACAATAATTTCTGTATAATATTTAAATTCATATTTTGTGTTATGCTCGTGAAGAGTTATAATCGGCGACTGTTGATACAAAATTATTTAGGAAAATTGGAAAAAAAATCTATAATAAAATTCAAAGGAACACATCAGTGCGGTCCGTTTTAATAAACATATATTTCTAAAGAAACTAATTTGTACATTATGTAGGCGACTCGTGTCCTATTAGATTCTCATATAATTTCCCAGGTAATAATTAGACCCAAATTCTCGTAAAGGTCGTAAGATGGCATAATGGACAGTCTGATAATACATCACTTAGGTACTAATTAATATTATTAAACTATATATGCGTTCTTACCACCAATAGAAACGTACTAAATTATTTTAATCCGACCATACACACACACACACAACACACGAAAAATAGAAGAGAGATGATTTGCATTCAACCGTAATGGAGTAATACGATGTCATTCTGAATTGCTAAAAAAATGTCCAAAATATACATTATGCACGGGCATAGTGGAAACATTAAGGAAACCCGTCATTACAAAATATGTAATTACGGGTTAATAAGTAGGGCGCATTGAAAATTTTTGGAATGAATGAGAAAAAATTACTATTAACGGTCAAAAATAAGTTTATGGTTTTTCAAAATATTCTCCGTTAACATAAATGCACTTTATCATACTAATAAACCAATTTTGAAAACGTTTATGTCACTCCTCTCTGGTGACCTCTTAAACAGTTTTTCATAATCTTCGACAGCCTCTTCTGGTGATGAAAATTGACTGCGTAATTGTTTATTAATGTTTGCGAACAGAAAAAAGTCACAAGGTGCCAGGTCGGAACTATATGCAGAATTGCTCATATGTTCTACGTTTTTCTCCTTAAAAAAATATTTGATCGTTTGGCCGTGTGAAAATTTGCATTATCGTGGTGCAAAATGGTACGAAATTTATGGTTATTTTTATGGAGTTCTTCAATAATTTCTGGCAAACAAATGGTCGTGTGCTAATTACTATTCGCGGTAGGACAATTTTCCAAAGCAACCGTAGCAACGTGTCCAGTTTTATTTAAAAAAAAAGCAATCATCCATTTAAAGGCACTTCTCTCGCGCATCACCTTGTTTGGTTCATCTCCATAGGCCGATTCCTGCTTTGTTTTGTTTCTGTTACTATATCCTACACCGAATTTGACGCCTCTGCCTTGAATATGGTAAACATGACATTGCATTAAGTGGCGCGGTCCGTTTTTAAGCCTCTGACAAATTGTGTGATCCACCACGAGCACAGCTTTTTCATACCCAAATTCTTGTGTAGGATTGATTGTATTTGACTCATGCCTATGTCTTAGGATGCCTGACTCTCATGTAGGTCACACACCTGCCTGTTTAATCATACGGCACACAACATCGATATTTTTGTTGTTCACAGCGGTAGACGGGCGACCATCACGAAATTACTTATTGAGATTGACACGACCGCGCTCGAATTCTACAAACCAGTTATAAATAGTCGTCTTGCATGGTGTTACATTGCCAAAAGCAGTTCAAAGCCGAGCGATGCTCTGATGAGCTGTCAAATTACACTTAAAATCGTAGAAGATCATAATACAAAAATTTTTACGACTTAAATCCATAGCGATTAAGACACGCAATTTTTAAAATGACGCCACAATATAAAAACAATTGACAGTTCGATGAAACGAACTATATTCTACAGTTAAAAACTTCCATTTTAAAATGTAGTAAATGCTTTTTAGATATTGTTTATTAAGTGGCCAGTTCCAGAAACTTATAGTGCGCCCCACGTAATATACGGTGCTTATGTTGGAACAACCATTTGATTCCTGTGAGATCAAAATAATTTTGTTTTTCACAGCAGGATATGAAAAAAAAAATGGGACAATCCGATTCATTTTATAATAACCATATGGATTGAACTATATGAAAGTAACTGAATATATCTTATTAAATATTTTTATTATAAAAATAATGAATGACATTTCTTACATATGACACGGTCTTTTATGAATAATTCCAAATCGGTATATTATTTTTTTAGTAATAAATTATTAATAAATTGAAAGTATTCTTTCGACAAATCTTTAAACCAATACTCGTTTTGAACATTGATTTAGCGATGTGTTCTTTTCTTTAAATTTCCATATTTCTCCGCCAGGAGACATTGTACGAAACCACTTGATATATTGTAATATTCAAACAACATATTGGCTTCGGATACGACGCGGAATACCAAGAATTCTTGCATCCAGTGACATGGAAAAATGAATATTATTAAAATACGTCGACGTTTTTCACCCACACGCCGTAAATATTGTAGCAACACACGCGCACGCGAAAGTCCCGCTTATTCCTCTCGAATGTCACATTCAGAGGTAAAAATTCAACATACAAACGTTACCCTTTCTTTATAAAAACACACCCACATCGATGTAATATGGTTTCGCTTTGTTCGCACGCAAACATCACTACATCTCAATTTTTCTTGTAGAGATTTCGAATTTGAACTTTATGACATTTTGGAATACGGTATGGTTTAGCCAAATTATGCCGTATAAATTTTTTATGTTGAGTATTCGAAACTAGATTTTATGCCTTTGGACAAAATTTCGTCATTTGAAAATGTTATTTATTAAACTTACGACCTTTTATGATAGCAATGATAGATTCGAATATGCAACCTTATTGTAGTATTTTCATCGTTCTCGGTAAAAACATAAAGTTGAATTTTGCATAGCAAAATTCAAAGCGTGGGTGACAACACCGGGATAACAATAGTGTTCGAAAGGGGTTATAAGTTTTCGCTCGACTGCGCATCCCTACGCGCAGCTCGGAACATGGCGGACTCGCGAGTGCCATTTTGCTTAGGTATCCAATTCTCAGTTTTTTTTTACTTATTCTGTAAATATATTATAAATTATTATAGTTCTGCTACGTCGACATAAGTTAAAACATTTTCGTATGTGATAACCTGGATATTGATATATAACAATGAAGAGATGTAGATAGTGCAAGAAGTAAATTTCTGATTAAAGGATTTTTGAGTCAGTGTCGTCATATAAGATTCATATTGTAAAAAGTTAAAATATCAATTATTCATTTAAAGTATTTTTCCAATATGACTTAGTTTATAAACTTTTAAATTAATGTTACCCTTAATATAATATTATTTGTTCCAGGACTTCAGCCGACACGAAGAAATGTGACTTATCGTGTTCGGGGCTGCTAATAGTTGTAAAAGTGTACCATATGCTAAGTGTTAATTGTTCCTTAAGTGATATGAAATATGTGGGAGATGTTAATTACAAAATTTCATAAAAATGCAATTTATACTAATTTAGTAAGTGAACCCTGTATATTATTGTCGCATTTTGTATTACAACTTTGGTTAAAGTCGTAATTAACTACATATTTTTAAAATATTTTCTGATGAAGTTGATTTTATTTAGTTTTAAATAAATTTAAAGATAAATTTACTGCAATATTCTATCTTGTTAGAAGTTCATAAGAACATACATGTAACGTTTATAAAGAAAGAAACAAAAGAATATTATATTTTAAATTAATATTCAGAAGAAAACCATTTATAAGAGCATTATATTATATTATTTACCAATGAATAGGCGTGTAGTGAAGCAATAGTAAATATTACGTATAATTTTGCTAATATTTCACTGAGCATAATTTTTCTAAAAACTAGTTCACACTCAAAATCGATACTTGTGTGTTCGTTTGCTTCCTTAACTGAATTTTCTAAATAAAAATATTGTAAGTACAAATTGAAAGGAATTACATTTAACAATGAACGTCTAACGACGTGCTTTGACCGTTCAAAAGCCGATATGCAAATCAATTCTTGAACGAATTTGAATATATAGCACAATGCGCATTCAAACACGTTCCCACATGTTGTTTGTTAAGAAATTTTTACCTCGCCATTTTTTCATTGTTACCAACTTATTTTTAGTTAACCCTTTGACTCCTTTGTCAGTTTGACAGGTCCGTGAGAGATAAACGCAACGGCCGGTGTTCACTATTGTAACGTAATTGATTTATTGGTTTAACATTGAGTACAGTTATTCTTAGTTTTATGATAATACATGTGGAACGAAAAGTGTTGAAACATGTAATTTATAATAATTAATATATATAAATAGCAAGGATAATAATAAATAAACAGGCTTTAATTATTTAGATACAATTTAATGTTTACCTATTAATGTAATTAAAGTAAAGTCGATTAAAGCATGTAAATTCTATCGCTTTATTATATATGACACGGGGTAGGTACTTAAGATAAATCTTGTCGTATATGTAACGCACAACTAAAACTTTTCATAATATTAAGCTTTTGTTATTACTTTAAAATACTGGTATTAAATGTTAATTTTTTTGTATTGTTTTATTTTTCTTCTTTCGTCGGTTCGTTTATTAATATTCCACAGCCCTCCCATTTACGCACTTGTTTATTCATGAAGGAGCAATTTCTTAAATTCGTGATCCAATAACACAAACAAAAAAATTTCTTCTCAGTCATACATTTTTTTTTTCATTGTTTTACTGTTCATATTACTATTTGATATCTCTGCTTTAGCGTTGAAATAAAAAGTAATTTCCAAAATTTCAGAATTTTAACCCTTCATTTAAAAAAAAAACGATTCGCTCTCGAAGTTATTTTTACGATTAAAAAAAAAGTGAAGTTCAAAATTAAATTTTAACTTAACTTATCCCAACAGCGTTATTACACGTTGTATTACAGCACTTGTTCTATATTAACAGTCGTTCAATTCAAATATCTCATAATGAGTTATTTAACCTATTTTAGTTAAAGAAGAGTCTAGATATTTATGGTTATAAAAAGCGAATATGTGTTTACAAATAATATTATTGCTTATACAGTAGCGCAAAGACACGTCGTCAATCAACGTTACACTACATTTAATAATTAAATAGTATATTCAGTAAAGGCACTACATTTATTTACTTTTATACCTAATTTTCTTCTGATAGGGCATTCCAATAATAACTTGATCATTTCAGTATCGAGGAACTGCGGCACGGAATCTTTGTTTAATTTGTACACTAATGTTTATTTATAATGAAAACCAATAACTTAAAAAACAACATGTCAATATGAACAATATGTAATGACAATTCATAATTTCATTTTTTGTATAGGCTATGGAAATTTCATTGCTATTTCGAGATTGATGTTTTCAATACGTGTCTTGTCTAATAATTGTCCGTATTCAAAGATCACTTAAACTTTCAATCCACATAGTAAATTATACGATAGATATAAAAGCCATAATATTCTCTTCCGTGCAAACACACAAACGGACGCACAGTCAAACGAAATGTTAACGTTCAACATACGCATTATTTTAATTAAACGGGAAGAATAAACGGTGACAGAAAAAACGTCGAAGGGTTAAGACTTTTTTTTTCATACAATTGAAAGCGAACACGACATCCTATATTATGGTAATGAGGTCGTGTCAGCATACGTTTTGTGTTTTTGTCTATTATTTTTACCTTTTTTCCTTTTTAATTCCGTATAAAAAATCTTGCACATCTGTCGCCGAACCAATATTGAAATTTGGAAGGGCAAAAAATAGTACAGTTCCGTCTTGTTCTTGTTTAAGGGCGTCACCCAATTAAGCCATTCCTGGCTCTCGCTTGGTAGCAGGTGGACACTCTTTCGTATTATACTGACAAAAAAAATGTTGTAATATTGAAAATATGACGTTATAGTAGAAAAATATTTCTTTTGTATAAGTTACTAGATTTTTCCCGCGGCTCCGCCCGCGTAGACATAAAAAGTAATTTTTTTTTTATAGAGTTTACGTAAAATCCGTTTCTAGTGTGCGTCTACGTCCGTAAAAAAGTAACTACATATACTATAGTTGAAGTCAATCCGACTTATATAATAGTTTCGGAGATCTCGTGTTGAGTTAGTCAGTGGTATTTCTCTCATATTACATATGCGTAGATTGCCACGAAACTTCATGTACAACATGTTCCAAATAGAAATGATACGTATATAGGAATATATTGAGCAAAAAGAAGTTATTAATGTTGTAAGTTTTTATAATTCACGTTGGAACTATTCAGTTTATGTTTCCTAAAGATGACTTAATCAAAAATAATGACTTAAAGACATAATGACATAAAGAAACAATATAAATGGAATTTATTTGGATAAATTATTGAAACAAAATGTAGCTGCTTCTGTAGTTTAATTGGCACTCATGTCATTTGTCAGACTTTGTATACTGTTTAATGACCGATTCACGTCAAGTAACTGACAACCCCAATTGTAGACACTTACAAGGAAAATTAATCAAAAACTTTTCAAAATATAAATACGAATCTCCTTCAAAAATGCATTAATTCAATTAATTGTTTTTAGAATCTATGATAGCTAAACGTATGTCAGTTACGGTTGTCTCTGTTTTCATAATTTAACAATCCTTTTCAATTAAAACTAACCTTTTCTATTATTTGTATAGACGTTGTTCGGTTAACTTTTTTTCTTTACTTTTTTCCTTTGTAACGATTTCAGAGGGCTTACAAAACACCAGAGAGCAGGTGGTCATCGTCGCCCATAGATACTAGCAGCCCCAAAGAATTCATCAGTGCGTTGTCGGCCTCTTGTGCAGGAATATGATATGAAAGGGGATCATTAAAGGGGGGGGGAGGGTAATGGAGGGGGAAGTGGGCCATCGTAGTCCCACTCATTGGAGGAAACACAAGACAAACAGCGGAAGATGTTACTTCACGTCTGTATTCTATGTGAGTGTGGTATCTCTGAGTGAGCCGGCCCATTTTCGTGCTGCCATAAATACTAAAAACTTGTCTATTCATCGTTATCAGTATGGTAATTTTTTGTCGTCATTGGAATGCTTTGACTGGAATGAACACAAAAAACAAATAATTATTTGAAAAGGTTTATGAAGGCGGTTTTTAATTTATTTAAATCTTTTTAGCGGCTATAGGATTAAGGATTCATAATAATTTATGTAGCTTTTCCATGATAATTGTAAATATACATATAATCAGTCAAGCTGTTGTCTTTATTTTGAAAGTGAAAAACCAGTTCCAGTCATAAATTTTCAGCTGGTAATAATCACTTCATGACCCCGACTCGTTTAGTTAAAGTGCAATCACTCCCAGACTTACAACATAGCCGGGGCTTTGACGAAATCTTTTAGTTTGAAAATTTCTAAATATTACCCTACTCAGCAGAAAGTGGCAGAATGTAAGTTGCAGTAATATGAGCTGCTTTACTATGTAACTAAGAAAGTACTGAACCCATTTTCCGGGAGAAATTCACCCGGTGCTTCGCTATCAGTTTCACTTCACTAATACCAGTTGGATGATCATTTGAATGAGTTCCTTAACTTCATCCAATTGTGATTTTTGAGAACATGGTTCATATGAAAAATAACGAAAGTGCTGCACTTTCGCCTACAAAATTTAAGGAGTTCCATCTATTTTTCATGGATCCCAGCGTTCGTGCTTAGCTGGTAATACACCATCAGTTCCACTTCACAACATGCGTTGTGATGCGCACATGTTGCTAAACGACTTCAACGAAATCTCATCGCATTACGTGAAATACTTAAAATTGAGGAGTCTCAGTGATCATCTGCGGTCTTCGTCATCTGTTCCGTTTCATAAAATAAAATTTTTCGAGCGTAACGGGATAAGTTACTGTTCAAAATACCAAAATCGATATCCATGTGCCTATAGTGTTTGAAAAGCAGATATTAGTTCCATCAAAAAATGAGTCCAATCTGGAAGTAAAACCCTTCAAAAAAGATATTGACATCGATTAATACATGCGGGAGTTCTGAGGTAGCGTCAAAAAAAATACATTTAAATTTAGAATCTCGTCCCTTGTTGTTCAAAAAAGGTTCGTTTTGTGAATAATAAGGCACGAGGGACTAAAATAAAAATTTTCATTAATATACTGTATATTATATTCCCTATTGTTAATACGATTAAATCTCCAAAGTTTTTCTATTTTTAAACTACCGTAGTTGCAGCAAAAAAAATAGGTTAACCCTAAAGGCCAATCCTAAAACTTCCTGCTATTTTCGAGTACAAAACACTCGAAAATATACGGGGATTTGACGCGATTTTTTGAGTAAAAAAACGGTTTATTTCGATTATTCGAAAACTGTTTTTCGATTTCAAACGATTTCACAAACGATTTTGACCCGGTTTGCGGCAATCGACGTGTTTTAATAGGTTAAGAGCTGATTAGATTTCGGAATTGATCGGTCAAGCCATTTTAAGGTTATTTTGAAAAAAACCACTTTTAAAAAAAATTTTTCTTAGTTTTTTGAAAATTTCTCAAAATCTACCGGTCCAAATCGACCCAAACTTTTAGAAATTTAAGTTTGGTGAAACTCTTTGGAACCCCGTTTAGTGGGCTTGATTCGGTCAAGCCGTTTAAAAGTTATGAGAGGTTTATAAACATCCACAGATACACCCACACACACGGACACACGTGTGTGTGTGTGTGTGTGTGTGATGATGATGTCATGCATGATGTCCGTATGTCTGTGTGGATGTGTATCCACACAGGCATACGGACATCATCTCAGGGATGATCAGGAAAGCTTCCTAGACTCTCAGAACGTCGAGTTCTGACGAGAACTCGATTTTTGCAAAATGGGGTGAAACCAATAACTTCCCGAAAATAAAAAAATTTCAATTTTCTTAGCGGGAAGTTAAAAAAGGAACTTTATAGTTTCGTCGCGTCGTGCCCTATCCATTTGTTCATTCGTATGTCACAGCCTTTTAACTCATACAGGTGGGAGTCTTATGTGGACCGCTACACGATAATGTTGTATAGGTCTCTAATAGTGTATTTGAAATGTTTAGTTAAATTTTCTTTCATATGAGTATTTAATGGATTAGTAAGTTTGCAAGTCGTGAATTTAGAGTTCTCATAAAAAAAAACTGGTCTAAGTATGTGTTTACAAAAGGACAATAATAGAACTTTATAAATACTTTCACCAATAATTATTTTGAGCATGTTTTGTTCCTTAAGTTCTTTTTACATTCACAGTTTCCAGTTTCAATAGTAACCCGTTGCAACACCAACCTCATGGGCGCACATTTGAATTTTAGCACGATAGGTGTCTACCATTCATACGCATTTTTAAAATATTTGTTACGTACAAGTATTATTTTACATCATTTTTGTCAAATTTGAGAAGAGTACTGTGATCCCGGCTCCATTTAAATTTAGTGCTTAACTTAGTGCAATTACAAAAATCGCTTCGTTTCATTCGTTGGTACGGAACCCTGGACGCGAGAGTTTAATTTCCAGTTTAATTCCTCATTTTTTTATTTATGTCGATATAATACTTCATAAATAATTAAGAAGTGGCTAAAGTAAAAATCTTGTTTCTTGAACCAATAGCAGGCAAAGAACATTCATTGACGGATACTTAACGATGAAACAATTAAGATGCTTTTGATTCCATAATCAAAAGCATCTTGTCCATGCATGTCCATGCATGTCCGAATTCCGAAATGAACATTTGATTAAGTTCTCTTTTTATGCTACTGGGGTATTTTCCTACATTTACATCTGTTTATTATTTTTTTTGATAATGAATTTTTTATCGCAGATCGCGGCAGCGGAGACGAACAACAAAAATCACGCGTGACAACAAAAGCATTAATTTTTTCTCTACTTTGTCTTCTTATTGCTTACAGAGACAGAGAGAAATCTCTCTGTTCGCACAGCTCTAAAAAAAAAGGTAATGCCGAAAATAAAACAGCAATATAGACAGGCATTTTTTTTTTAATTTACCTAATTTATATGTTTATTTATACATCATTGCAAATAAATGAAACTAATAAGTTTAATAATGCTCTATAAAAATATATACACGTCTTTTTTATAAAAGAATATCTATACACATAATAAAACCGTAGAGACGGCGTGTTTGCACACTGAAGTTAGGTATCGAAAGTAGAGATTGGACGATAAAAGTATATGAAATTTTTTGTCTGTTCACACACGTCTTTGAAATCACTGTACGGATTTTGATGTAATTTTTAAGGGTAGATAGAACTTGTTTTGGAGGATAATATAAGCTTTGTATCATTTAAATGGGATGTCATAAAAAAAGTTAAGGTATTCTCAGTCAAAGATGTATCCTAAGAACTTAAAAGGCAAATAACTTATTGCATCTAAGGTAAAATAATAAAAACTTACACTTGACCAATCACGACGCGCTCGACTTGTTAAAAATATACAAGGTGCGGAGAGGGGCTACAGGAGAAGTGGACCCGCGAATGAAAGAAAGGGTAGAGGTGCGATACAAGCTTTATCGAATTCCACGCGAGCTAAGTCGTGGGCGGAAAGGTAATTAATATTTGTCGAATTACGTAGGAAACTATATTTCTACTGAGTATGTCACGACACCTAAGTGTTTTAAATACTTATAGTTTCCTTAATGGTGTCGAATCAGAAAACTTTCACAAAAATAAAATGCCTCTAATAGCATATTCATGATGTACTCCCGGAGGCGAACAAAGAACCGCGAGCGACAATCAAACGGACCGGCAAAGCGTCATATCTTATATACCACACACGCGTAGTTTGCATAACGCGCGGTGCAGTTAATAGACTATGATTAGTATCAGCACCTGTAATTTCGTTCAAAACCAACAATATCTTGTTACAATTAAACCGGTCCCCTAATTCCGCGACGGCCGTAAAGCCTTATCGCCGGGATCGGACGCCGCGAGCGACGGGCCCGTATGAAGACGTGGTTTTAAAAGCGCGATCGCTGTCTGGCCGGCGGGGCGTGGACGCGGGGCGGTGTATCTTCACCGCCGTCGTGCTTTTTCTGATAACCGCACATCGGTATGGGTGAAGATTTCTCTACGTGGGCGAGAATGTGTTAGGTCTTTCGACGGAAGCGGAGTCGATGCGATGCAGGTGCGATCCCCGCGCGGTGTGTCCGGTGTCTGAAAAAAAAATTAGTTGTGTCTAAAGTCGGTTTACGGACCATAATTTTACGTGATAACGTCATAAGAAGACATTGATAAAAGATTGCGTATTTTCATGAATTGAATTGGATTATTATCACTGAATTGTCATTATTTTGTAATGGTAATTGTATCATCACGAGAGATACACAATAATTATCATTATTTTGTATCTCTCTTCCACTCTATCGGTCGATGGAGTGGAAGAGAGATAGATGCGTCACAAGCCGAACGCTTAGGACGCCTCTCTATCGCTTGTTCCGCGCTCTCGTTCGCACGCTCGGCTCAGGCAGAACGCGACAATGAGTCACGCTTTTTCGTGCATGCAACCTTCATCGATTTATAATACGTTAACACGTCAACAGATATCGGGATAGTCACGTAAGAGAACGATGTGATATATAAGGTGATGTGTTAGCATTTAGAAAACGGTTGACTTTTGACATCCTCTGTCTTAAAGTAAAAAATGAAAACAAATTAATATTTAATTATATTTAATACTTGGCATTTAAACTCAACAATACACCTAAGCATAAATATATAAAACTTATATTATCCATTTCAATATTTACTTGCTAATGTTTGTTTTTTTGTGTGTTTTTTTTTTTATTGTTCTTCTTTTTAGGATCATAATAGTGCCATGTTAATCATGTGAGTACACACACTCTTTTAAATTTCAGCCTAGGACAGATATTTGTATATCATATAACTTACACTAATAATAAGACTGTAATCTATATGTGTACCTGTTAGTAAATAAGTAAATAAACTGGAGTAGATATTTTGACGTCGTCTGGCCAACTGGAAGGCATGAATAAAAGTAGACCGAAATAAAATACAGACTGAGCGATGGCATTGACGGTCGACGTGGGCGCTCTAGAAAATCATAAAAGACCAAATTTCAGAAGTTAAGCATTTGAAGTCGACGTGCTCACATTGAAGTATCTTTGGATGCAGTTGGAACGAGACATGTACTACGTGAAACTCGTAAGTACAGACGGACATCGCTTCAGCTCCGGCCAGGGCCGCGATTGCGGCTGGTCGTATTCGACCAGTTCCATATGTGATCTAATGTGTCGACGAGCGCTTCGTCGCTAGGGCCGTGCCGTCGCGACTGCCGGTTTCGTCGCGTGTTCAAGCGCCGGCCAGCTGGTCGTTCGATCGTGTGTTCATTTAATTCGTCCATTTGTGCATTTAGGACACCAAAATACCACGTACGGCCGATCGCCGTTCTCAACTGCCGAAGTGAGCGAGTGAGATGTTGATTTCTTACCAAAATTTTTATTTTGGTAATAAAGCAAAGAAATGCATCGTGTGACTCGTCTTCAGACAGGTATACAAACGAAAAGAGAAGGTGTGAGCGGAAATAATGATGCTGTTCGAGGACGGGCTTTTAAAAGAGGATGCACCTACTACTTTTTTTTTATAAAAACACATAGCAATAAATATTTTCTTCCTTGATCTTGTGAACGCGACCTACCGCCACCGATTCCGAGTGTGGCCAACGGCTGAAAAATCTAAGTGAACTCATAAATAAAAATATTACATACGCTTATTTTCATGCATATATATATATATATATATATATGTGTGTGTGTGTGTGTGTGTGTGTGTGTGTGTGTGTGTGTGTATCGTGTATTAAAAAGTTTGTTTTTACTTTATGCTCTTGGCTCTCATTGCGTTGTCACCGCGCTGCACCGCACAAATCTATCCAAGATCTGATTCCAGATAGCGAGGCTTCGACGTGAGGTGCTGCCGCGTGGGGCCGACATGAATTGGAGACATCGTAGCTGCAGCGGCATTTGAAACTGGGCTGACCGTTCGACTATCGCAAATTCTTCATTATTTTTATATCTAATGTTTTTTTTAGTATAGAGAAAATAAAAGACACCTTAAAACCATACATGCATATTTAGGATTTTTTTTTAAACGGCGAATTTCCTTTAATCGATATTTTCTTTCTTCGGTTTTTATCGATATACGTTATGAAAGTAAATAATATAAAGTGATTTTATCGGAGCCATATCGTGACTGTGTGTCTTTTTCTTCATTAAAAAGAGAGTGATTTTTATTTCGACATAAATATAGTTATCTCATATTTTCAATTCTTCTTTAATTATAAAATTCACTTCTCAATATCGATATTGCTAAGTAGTAATATCATTGATGTAGCCATTGCGAAACGAGAAAATACTATTGTATTGTAATAAATATTATAATTATATGCATTGTTATTCCACACCTACGTAATGATACAAAATATTTTCATAGCCCTTTTGATGTTTCGCTGCATTTTTTAATGTAATTTTTATCATTTTTTAATGAATAATTGCAGCATTTAACAAAAACATTCTAAACATCATACATTCGTCGATTGTTTAAACCGTTATTAGTAACATATCATTATTGTTTTGCCCGAGAATCAAATGTCATACCGAAGCAAAAACATTATATTACATCAAACCACAAGATTACTAGATAATAGATGTATCATTATAGACAATTATTCATTCCCTTATACAGGAATGCTTGGGCTGCACATCGGAAGTCATACACCTTGGCGTTCAAAGGGTTAACTGAGTGAGACGATAGATACCGATCATGGAATTACAACCTTATCTTAAGAGCATTAAAGCTTTTTATTGTAATTATGAGAAAAAAGATTTTAAACTTTTTTTAATGACTCGAAGCTATCTAACCCTTTTATGCTTTTGTGTCTGACAAGATAGTTTTGCTATTATCTATTTTATTATCGTTAGGGTTGTCAGTTTAACTAAAATAACTTATACTGTCCAGATATAGTGAGAGTGAAAAAAAATATTCCTTTAAAGGGAATCGATTTTACAGAATCCTTTAATAAATACGACAGATTAATTTCGCCCTTACAAATTAAGAATTTATTAAATAGATGAGTAAATTTCAACTGTGTAATTAGAGTAATTATAATAAAAATTAAAATTACATTTAATGGCCATAGATTAAAATAAAAACAAGTAAGTGACATAAATTCATTTTTTGTTAGTTCTACTTATAGTGCAGTTTTGACGATGACCACGACTTTTCGATGAAGTTTTAAAAGCCTTATAAATGTTATCAATAGTCGTTGGAAGTGGGATCGTTTGAAATTCAGTGTTAATAGCGGCAATAGCGTTAGTCCATTAATTACGCAAATGAATTAAGAGAGTTCGGCAAAAACTCACATTTGAAGAGTCAATGTACAATTCATAAAATCTCATCAGAAATAGTTCCTCATTAAGATTCGTTTTAAAACCAAAATCATAACTTTATTTTTGTCCGACTATAGTTAAGCTTTTGTTGTACATTAAAGAATAAATATTTAATTAAAAACATGTCAATGAATATCATAGCAAAAGACAATATTCATTGCAACCCTGATTTTTTGTTAGATCGCACAGCAGTAGATACGTGTCGGTGACCGCCCGAGGGTTGACTTCCTAATAACTGAGTTTAACACACTATTGTAATTATAATTTAGTGTTGAAAGTGCACAGCAATGGAATATGTCTTAAGCGCTTATGTTGAAATTATTCATAAAGAAGAATCAGCCAAGCGCGTGGCGGACTCACAAGCCGAGCGTTTCGTTTCTGAGTGCAGAGATGTGTAGTAATAATTATTACACGTTTCTGCACTAAGTGTGTTATAGTAATCATTACATAGTTTTATTGTTTTACACTTGTTAAGGGCCTCTTGTTCGACTTCCTCCAAGAGAAACAAAGAACAAAATGTCAGTTTTCAAGAATAATTTTGAGTGCATAACGAAACAAACTTTCAAAAGCAGAATACTTTCAGACGCGACTTTTTCTTCATTTGTCAATTAATTAGTTAATTAATCTAAGTCAAATTTAACTAGACGCTCCGGGCCTCCGACAGCAGGTTAAGCTGTCGGTTCCGGACGTTATTATCGCGTTGGCGACCACGTCGTTCGCAACGCCCGACCCGCCTAGATCAGCTTGAGGTGTGAGCCCCTCACTCTTAAATACAAATAATATGGAAAGGCATGGCCCAGCAGCGAGGAACGAAAATTAAATCTAACACACGCGTGGAAGTCGAGACTCTAATATCGTACTTAGGGCTTTAAGTAATAATACGTATGAAATAATAAAGAGTAAGTTCAAAATCAAAATACTTAATATTACTAAACTGCCATGTCCATATACTTATGATCTGATTACTACTATACCATCGTCTAGTTGAATGCATATATTGAGATTGATTTGTTTTGTGTCTATCTGTCTTTATGTTTGCAAGAAATGTTAGAAATGGAAATGTTTGTAGCAGTTCCTGTTATATATAAGTGTCAGCCAGAAGATAATTGTGAAGAAAACGTATATAAATAAATATGTTTTGAAAATAAAATATAATATTAAATTGAACTAGTAGGTTAAGAGTAAAATGACTGACATATATTTATGAACAGCCCAAACTACCGGATCTAGAGACTTGAAATTTTGAAGAGATATTCACGTTATAATGTAGGCGAGCAGTGGGAAAGCATTTTTTAGAAATTCAATTCCTATAAGGGTGTAAATAGTAAACTACTTTTGTAATAGAAAATTGAAACCGTTGAAGCTACAAATTTCAAAATTATCATTTAAATTACCTATAGAAACAAAGACAAAAATATATACAATATTTTGTTAAATTAACTCTGATGATGGTGAAATAGGTTATTTAAGTAAAAATTTATATTTTAACTAATTATTAGTAAAAAAATAAAGACAAGTATTTTTATTAAAAGTAACGCTAAAAGGGATGAAATAAGGGTTGAAATTTCTGTATAAAAAAACAAAACCGCTAAAGTTTTTGACTGCAGTACTCAGATTTTAGCTACTTATTAGAAATGAAAAATAACAACATACATCATTTTTGAAAAGTAGCTCTAAGAGCGTGAAATAAGGAATGTAAGTTTTATATAAAATATGAAACCGCTATGTGTAATTTGCCGTCTTTTATTTTTGTGTGCTTAAACCATTTATTCGGTTACTATTTAACTAGTAATCTAAGATACGGCATTAGAACAATGTACGCTCATCTGTTAATTGAATCAAATAATGTCTTAAAAGCAGATAACAGTATTATAAATTTATGAGAACAATATCTGCCACCGTAGTCCTGCTGCTATTATTATTATTATATTCAAATATGATTATTATAAACAAATTTAATCAAATATAAATATAATTGTACATTTTGTTGAAACATTTATGACCGCTACAGGTATTTGTAGCCAGGTGTAAACAGGTAGGTAAACTTAACTTATTATACATACACATGTTGTAAGCGCATACGAGAAGTTTAAAAAAATTGCCTTCATCTTCATATTTTTATCACTAAAAATAAAAAAATATTTTATTTGTACAAAGCTACACCATAGTAATAATAGTCGAAACTTCATTTTGATACTACTAGCTCTCGCCACGTCTTCGTCGAATTGTGTATCGTGATCATAGCAGAATCGAAATTACACGCAAGGACAAAATTGAATTAAAAGTCAAGACCGGGATCGAAATCGAGAATGAGAGCGATGTCAAAAGTGTAGTGTGGACTGACAATTGGAACAAAGAATGTAATCGGAATCGGAATAAGATCGGTACTGAGATCAAAATTCGATTCAGGAACGAGAACGGAATCGGAATCTAGATCTAGAAGACTGTATCTAGATAGTATCAGAGTCAGAGTTGGAATATAGATCTAGAAGAGCGTATCTAGACAGAATCCGAATCAGAGTCGGAATCTAGATCTAAAAGACCGTATCTAGACAGTATCAGAATCAGAGTTGGAATATAGATCTAGAAGAGCGTATCTAGATAGAATCTGAATCAGAGTCGGAATCTAGATCTAAAAGACCGTATCTAGATAGAATCTGAATCAGAGTCGGAATCTAGATCTAGAAGACCGTATCTAGATAGAATCGAAATCAGAGTCGGAATCTAGATCTAGAAGAGCATATCTAGATAGAATCGGAATCAGAGCCAAAATCTAAATCTAGAAGATCGAATCTAAATAGAATCAATCAGAGTCGGAATCTAGATCTAGAAGACCGTACCTATATAGAATCGGAATCAGAGTCAGTATCGAGATCTAGAAGTCAGAATCTAGATAGAATCGGAATCAGAGTCGGGATCTAGATCTATAAGACCGAATCGACATGAAATTGCTCGCTAGAAAAATTATGTATATTAGTATATGAGCAGAAGAGTTTGTCCCTACATTTAAATGCGCTAATCTCAGGAACTAGCAGTCCAATTCGAAAAGATTTTTGCCTTTGCATAATCTATTTATTGATCAAGATTATATAGACTTTATACTTATTTCTGTTTTTTTTTTTATTTCTTATATGCCATTATATATCCATCAAACTGAATACGCTTTCTGTCGAATCGGTTCATATTATGTGATTGTTTTAATTAGTTAATATTTAATTAATGAATATTAACTAAATTACTTAGTTAGTGTAATAGTATAATAAACTAAATAACGAGCAGACACATGGTATCTACCCATCATGTTTATGAAACAGACACGTATAATTCTAATTTGACGCTAATGAAACTGTGGTATATTGTTAATATAACAATATATATTGTATTAAATGTACAGTTTTATAGAACACAACTAATATAATAACAATATAAATAGTAAACCATGATCGTTTGCCTCAAGCTTAAAGTTTAGAAACCATGTATTACATCTAATTAGACTATGTTTTGTTAATCACGTATAGATGTTTTGAGAGCCGGTATCGTGATTAGAATTGATTCCAGAACTGAAAGTCAAAAGGGGTCAAAATATTGTTTGGGATCGCCATTGGAGCTGTGAATGCAGCTAGTTAGTTGGCGAATTAGGGCTCGGGCCCTTGAGCGAGGATGAGATGCAGGTCCCCATTGAAACCGATTTCGGGAATTAGATTAAGGTGTGACCGATATTAAAGATGAACGAACTCACGATATATCCACGCGGGGAAGTTAGCGTTCTTCGAAAAATAATTTTAAACGAATAACGTTTTATATTGTTTTTTTTTTAGAATTGCTAAATATTAGAAATAAATCTGTTGATGTACAATGCAATATTTAGTTATGGTAACATTTTATTTTATTTTTTCCGGTTGTCTATACTTCTGTTTCCCACCACTTGTAATTGTGTGTCATTTGCTTGTGTGTGTGTTATTGACGTACGTTGAAAATTGTGTTAAATAAAAAAAAAAAATTCATATTAAATCAGTTGCTTCATTTAATAACATCAAAATTTAATAAAACCAAAACACAGAAATCTTTAGATTCTCGCATTTTTAGGCAGACGTACATATCTTATATTGACGTTTTTTTTAAATGCAAACCGAATTTGAAGCTTTTTTCCGAAAAAATCCTTAATTCGGCACGTAAAATTAAAATTTGGATCGGGTTCCAATTCGGAGTCAGGAACTAGATCTGGATAGACTCTCGCAATTGTGACCTAGATCAATTGTGAGTTTAGTGATTTGTATTAAGTGCTATATTAAATACCATCGACCATTATCTTGTATTGAATAAATAATAGTTACCTTTCGGAGTGCTAACACTGCACGGTTCCCGATTACATTATTTTCCAGTACTTAACATCGATGGTCCTGCTCCAATAAACTAAACACAAACACACACACACACACACATATATAATATTTTTATTAGATCTCTGATATAACGTGAAATCTTTACTTATATATATTTCTTTTTTGTCATGACGCAGGACCGCATAAAAATAAATTATTTTATCGTATCATATCCATCTCACATATTTTATGGTAATGCGGAAATGATTTTGTTCGACATAAATCACGTCAGTAAAAAAATATTTAAACTCGTTACTCACGTGTTGCGTTTTTTCAACTGCTGCAACCGGCCGATCTAATTAAAGCAAAGTAAGTCATTGAAATTATTCTTAGTTGGGAACAAACTTGTCTCACGTTGCTAATTCACACGCCACTTCTGTGGAATACTTAGCTTTTGCTCGCATCTTCGTTCGCATGAACTTTAAATGGATTTCTTCAACCTTCGTGCCTATTGCATCTCGTCTCTGACTTCGCTCTAGGCTTTCAACTTTTTACCCTTTTTGGTTTCAATACCTATTCCGTTATTGACTTCAATTTTTATTCTGGTCTCCGGCGGGTCTATATTCGGACTGGCGTTATAGGGCAATTCGTATAAATTTTGTATACAGAAATGATAGCGTTTGGACGTATCAGCTTTGTACGGCGGCGTCGATATGTCGTTCCCACGTGCTACCCAAAAAAAACAGTTGGAGTGGATTCTATTGTCGAAATTTAATTATATCAGTTTTATCCATATCCACAATACCGACTTTTTTGTAAAACGAAAGTTCTAATTATTTTCGGAATGTCAAAAAAAAAAAAAACGATATGTAGTAAATGGTGTTTAATAAACTGTTATTTGAGTAAAATCACTTTACACATACATATTTTATACCTTAATACTTAAGTATGACTTGCTATTCTAATAATTATATGAAATAAATTAATATATAATACATTCGACACATTCAAGATATAAGTACTTTCCCCAATAGTATAGAGCAATGGCGCGTAGAGCTTGATTAGTGAAATTGATTCGCCATCTATTAGTGACACTAAATATTGCAGTACACGATTAATAATAATATAATACAGTAACATCACATCACATTATAAATTCGGGTTGTTAATCGATTTATTACCACATTGAATGGACAATTTAATGCATTACAATTGATAAATCTCAATAAATTACATCATAAATACATAAGGTTTCTTCGATAAGAGTTTTTATGGACAATCTAGATATGTAGGTCCCATTCACCTTATTCTATGGTGAAGAAACTTATGCTAAGTTTATACAGGTCTTGTTTTTTGCGAAAGATCTGTTCACTATAAATGAACAAATGTGAATTTTGTCAGACGATATAGTTTTAATTACGAGATAGACGACGGTGATTAGCAGTCGATATTAAAATAAATACCTAAATTTATTAGCTATTTTAAAATTTAATTATTTCTGATTCGCATTTAATAAATAATAACGACTTTATAAAGTTATGAAAATTATAATTAGTAATATCAGTAAAGTCTATTTGGTTTGTGTGAAACATAGTGTTACCAGTTTACCGTTTGATTGTTTATTTTATTAAAACTATAAGAAAAAACAGAATTTTTCTTTATTATTATATCTTTATATCTTATCGCCGCAAGATATAAAGATAAAATAATAAAACCCATTTATTGTTTTTCCTACAAGAACTAATAAAAGTTTGACAATAGTAATTTGACGATAATAAATTATTTGTAACGAAAAAAAAAAATTCTTATAAGATTTTACATTTAAAAATATTGATTAAGTTAAAGTCTATTTTTATCAGTAGGTATAATAAATAACGATAATATACCTGTAACACTTCTGTGTTACAGGTATATTATACGAAGAAAGATAATTAGGACACATAAATTGGATCACAAGATTATAACAACTACAAATAGACATATTTAAAATTATTCGTTATGTTAGGTAATTTTGTTAAAATTAGTTAATAAGTTTATATATTTCTGTAACTATTCAAATGCATCGTAAGTTCTGTTCGGAGGTTTGAATTGGTAGATACACCTATTATACAGATAACAAATTTTTAAAAAATGTTCTTTTTTGTCGAAAATTATATTTCGGCAAGTTCAATTTCAAGTTTGCTTAATCAATTAGTAAAAAAATTACATCGTAGTTTTATTTCGTTCGGTCATTATTATGAAATACATTCTTGGAGTTTACTTGGTGCGACATCTGTTATATTTTGATAAAATAACTGAAACATAAACTTTCGTTTAGAATACAGACACTGCCATCTACAGAATAAAATAGTAAATAAAATTTTGCACAAATCACCAGTAATAAACTATTTAAAATAACCTTCTAAAAGGGTGTAAATACCTCTCCTGTAGTCTTTTAATTATATTTCATTTTTTTTTATCACAATATCTTTTATCCGACACCCACCATGTTAATATTTTGCATTAATGCCATTTTCACTTCAAATGATATATTGATTCTAATTTGAATATTATTCATGGCTATTGAAACTTTTTTTGTTTTAAAAATATGTATGTTTGAATGTCTATTTTAAACTAATAATTTAATACATTTTGTAATTCACATCTTATAAGAAATTTGTAGCGCCATCTAGTATCAAGTAGCACGGTAGAGCTCAGTCGATAAAACAGAGCTTTTTAAAATGAAATATTAAGTAGTCATATGGGTTTTATTACCAATATTATTATTTCAAATAACCGGAATACTATTACTGTTTCAAATAATCGGAATACATATTACGAAAAAATACTTTTTATAATACTTTGTTATTGTATAACATCGAATATGGTTTCGAAAAATAATATAAATGACATCGAAACACGCAATACATTTAATCTGTGGTAGATATTAGGTAATTGGTTGACTGAAAGCAATTAATTAGCAAAAAAGTAAGTAATTATCGAATTTAATGTAACCAAACACGACATTCTAATAATAGGTCGTGATGCGTCTCCAACACATGCATTATCATTGAATTTCGTTTAAATATTGTCAATGTTTTATAAAGTTATAACAATGTTAAAGCAATGAACAGACGTATTATAAAGTCAAAGGTATATCAACATTGTTATTCTTAATAAATTCTCCTTACCCACTGTCGACGTCATTTGACATTGTATTTCGTTCGATCTAAATGTCAGTCATTAACCGACATTGCCTCAGTTCAGCGATCACGAGATGGTTAATGATAAAGTAATCGATTCATTTAATGTAATATAATTAATTCCTGGCATTTCTGTTCTGTTATTTACAAGGATACGGGGGCTCACGAGCGGCCCTGTCGTGTCGCCGTTAAACTTTCTGTAATACAATTTATTCGCTTACGTTACGCTTAAGATGTTAGAAAGCCTCGGGAGTACGAATGTAACTTGGGCCAGAACGATTATGAAATATCAAATTAATTACGCACGCCCAATGTTAAGGCTTTGCAGCGTAGATGCGTCGAGCTTACTAATCTGTCGACAACTTCTCGACACGATATGTATGTACATACACACATAACATACCTACGCTGTCGTACTTTCGTAAAAGTGGCGTCGGCGCGGGCGTTCGCGTAATTGCAGTGTGCGTCAATGCGTAATACTTTATTTACCTGACAGGTGTCTTTGAGGACAAGAGGACGATAGAGTAGGGCTTTTGTACATTCTAAAATGTACTTATGAAAATATGTGTTTTTATCATTACGTCTTATGATCGTACGGACAACGATTTGTAGTAAATCATAATATATTTTTAAACAAATTGTTACAGAGATGGCGAGTTCACTACAGACAATTTTTAGATAGTTACGATATCCAGTGGTTTTGATCCATCTCGTCCGATTTCGTCCATAAGTTCTAAAATTAAAAATATCGACTTAAGATTTATGATTTGTTTTCATCTCGTATTAACTTGTATAATTATTGCACTAAATTAATATTTAGAATGTGGTAGATTACTTTCAACATAACTTCGTTTTGGATTTTGTGTTTTAATAAGTGTAATTGTACTAATTATGACGTACTTTTCACAAATGACACAATACACTAACATACCAATTGACGGAAGTCAAATTTTAGTAAATAATTTTATGCAACGCTTTGGAAATATTCACGGCTTTTTCTAACTTTTAATTATTGTGCTTTTGTGGAAATATGTCACTCATCGAATTCAATATTCATTCTTAAAACAATTTTCTATTACAACATACCTAAGTACTCAGAGTTGTTAAGAACTAAATAAATTCATTAATAATAGATGTTCGCCTGGAAATGAAATTCTGCTTCAGTGATATTAGATTTACTTTTGCTCTGAAAATAAAACTTAAAGTGTATATTGATGTCGCTTTTCGGGTAAAACGGAGAACTTTTCAGTAATGAACCAACTTTGTGTCCCTAGTACATATATTTTGTAATACATGCGTCAAGTTAAATTAAAATAATGAAATAGGATATTCATATTATGAGTAAAATATTGTGATATAGATTTTTTTTTTCAGTTAAAAGCCTCTCCTTTCTTGGTAATATAACACAATAAAAGTTACACTGAAAGTTGCCATTCATATGCAATTAATAGAAAAAATTGAAGTAATTTATATATTAATGATATTAAGGTGGAAAATATTCAGATTAATCAGCAATAAAAGATTTCCAAGGTCTATCGATATATTAGATATAAAATGCGCATATGATACGAGCATTTAAAATATTAAAATAGTCTTAACAACAAGAAGTAAATTTCACGGTCACGCAGCAAAATTATTTTAATCCTTAAAAATTTACATTACCTTCACTGCGGCTAAATTATATCCATAATTTACATTACCTTTACAATTATTACGAACATGTAAAATCATTATTTGTAAAAAAATATTTAAATAATTACGTCGCGCTGAGTACAAAGTAATGTACACATAGTCATTATTGCAAGTAAGCGATTATTACAAGTAACTGATTCGCAATAAATGGAATATATTAATGAATGCGTTCGATATGTATAAATTTAATAATGCACAGTAAATATTGTCGTCTGCATACATTTCTCTGTTCTGACGTAACTTATCGAATTATCAGTCCAGTGCACCTAACTTTTACCGGTCATACTTTTTACACTGCACATAATTTTATTGCCCCCTGTAGCCGTCGGGCGCAGATGGTGGACTACAAGGTGCGTTCCGACCCAACTATAATTTCACTTCCATTTTCTAGAATTACTCCGCGTTTACAACGAAATTGCAACATTTATAGCAAACGGTAATCCCATATTGGAACGTGACGCGAAAGCGGCGTTTTAATGATTGTTTAATGCGATGCAGTTAGTTTTAACCGTCGCGGAATTGTCGCATTGAAACCGAATGACGGAAATGTGAATTGACATCGAGCACGCCAGTTGTAGAGGACTAAAAAAAGGCTTTTACTAGAACGGTGGTGGTAAAGTGGTTAAGAGTGTCGGCTTCAGGGCCGGAAGCTTGGGTTCGATATTCAGCACGAATGAACTGAATAATGAACTTTTGACTAAGTCAAAAATGTTCGGTTGTGATGAATATATATATATATATATTTAATTTTCGACAACCATTTATCTCTAGTACGAACTTCGGATTTTGGTTCCGTTTATAACATTTGACGTAGTTTCTTCGAGAATGAACTTGATAAGATTTTGGTATCGGTCCGTACAATACTTTTAAAATTATTTCAAAAAGATAAATAAATAAAAGAAACGTCAAAGATATGACAAAATTAAATTTTCGAAAATCGGACTGAAAGCAGTAACTTCGCAATTTTAAAAAAATATGAACGGCGGAGCATTTCCTCCCGAATGACTTCGTATCAGGCTTTACCCGTCTTCTCGCTGAAGCATATCACGACCTTTTTATTTCAGACTAGCTCTTGGCTGCGACTTTGTCCGCGTAGATGACGAAAATGGTTCTAATAGGATTTTTAATTGCTTTGTAGGTTATTAGTTTTATTATAACATATAAACATTAATGGGAAATCAATAAACCTTACTATTGTACGCTCTCTTTGTACGAAAAAGGCATGCGCTATCCTCCATTATCGGTACAGTATTGATATCAACTTGGAAGCAAATTACCCCTAAAATAATTTCTGCCCCTTTTTAACCCCGTTAAGGGATGAACGTCAATAAAATACGAAATCGTCTTCTATCAATTCTGCTAAAGAATGTTTATGCAAAATTTGAATTAGATTGGACCAAGGAATCAGGTTGTCCCGTACAAAATTTGACCCCCTTTTCCACCCCCTTAGGGGTAGAATTTCTGAAATTTTTTTATTATCGGATGTCTACGTCATACAAAGAACACACTCTTAAAGTTTAATGTCTCCACGATCAGCGGTTTAGGCTGTCCGTTGATTCTTCAGTCAATCGGTCATTCAGGACAAAGCATTTTATATGGATAGATTGAAGGGCTTAGAATTAAAATTTTCTTCTCTGACCCGATGCCGATTAGCGGTAAAAGCGTACGCGGCGATGTCGATGTCCGCGACCGACGGCTTCAGGTGTTATCCGAGGCACGAAAGCAGTGGTTTAATTGGAATCGATTTAGAAACTCATCGGTATTGACATTAATGGACCAATTTATGTAGAAGCAGCGTTATCTTTATAAATTGTGGAATCTTCTGAAAATCTGTGCAGTTTATTTTACAAGGGGTATACTAAACGAATAAAATTTTATGTATTTTTCTTAAAATTCTTCTGTTTTTACGATTACTCGCTAAAGTGTAAAGAGATCTGGTACAAAACGAAATGTCCTTTACAGAAAGGTCAAATTTGGACAGTTGAGATGTGTTCGGGAAAAATACCCAGTGCTTTCGGGCCCGAATATCTCCGTACCTGAAGATTTTGTATTTCGTCTTACGAGAGCGCGTCGTCAACGTTGAAGTGCGAATGCTAGAGGCAATTCCTATACGTTGGTCTAATTAATGACTTCAATGTCAGTAAATGCGCGATAGGAATAGCTGTTACGTGTGAAGTTTCTCCGCGAGAAAATATCAGTGATTGAAAGTCCACGGAAAAACTGGAATGGGCGATGCGGCTCACAGAATTAGCGCAGAGAAGAAGTAAACGGAAGGTCCGTATCACTACGGACGATGCAAATACAAACTGATTTATGTATGACGTCACGTTCACACGTTTGATCAAAAAAATACTTTTTGATTAAACAACTACAAGCAGAATATCATTTTCTTACAATATTTTTTTTTTAGAATTATGAAGGCAATGCCATTCCTGTATCTTATCAGACGTTTTCTTATCACAATCTCTATTTTCTCAATGTTCAAGGTGCCTCGATAAGTAATATTTCATTTTTATTTGTCTTTTTTTAGTTTACGTGTCAGTTTTACATCGTCTCAGTGCTGAGGCATACTCCTTCATTACCTTTTTCAATGAATGGTAATGGCAGAGTGGTTAAGAGTGTTGACTTCGAAACAAAAAGTAACGAATTCGAATTCTGATTGATCATGAATGTAACGACCAATAAGATTTTAATTTCAATTTAAAGCACTCCTTCCGTGCCTCAGAGCACAGTGAGCCTTGGGTCCCGGATATTGTCAGCTTATTAGCGATAGGGGATGTTGGCAGTTCCTCAATTCGCTTTAGGTCAGCGTGGTCAGCGTTTAACATTCAACTCTCTGTTAGAAATGCAATTACTGGCCAATATGTGTTCCGAATGTTGTCATCATTGTAATGTTGGCTGTACCTATGCTTCTGTAAGTTGGTATTGTATCCATGTACTTTTCTGTCTTGTCTGTGATGTTCTTCTCGATATGTCGTATTAATAAAGACAGTATGTGAATTATTGATGTGAATTATCTATACGCGCCTTGGACTGGAATATAACCAAGACATTTCAAAATTCAGGAGGCGCTTGGTTTTGGCCTACGCCGTCTGCGCCTAGCGCTGTGCGCAAGTAGAGGGGGATAACGCTCTAGTATGAGGCAACGTCTCGCATTTCGGAGATACTTAGTTTTGACCTACGCCGTGTGCGTTTGATTGTGTATTCCCCCTGTGATGATGCTTTTTACAACAATAAACAGTAATTTTGTTTTTGAAAGTTCGTCATTGTATATAAAATTTCCAAAATGAGAGATAGTGAATATTAGATCCAAAATGTAAATCTCATATTTTAGCTATCATCCACCAATTGTAACTTTCATAGAATCAAAGGATAGTCTACAAGAAACAAACTCTAGTACTGCTGCAACAGAGTTAACTGGTGAATTATAGCATTACATGTAGTCATTGGTTTAATTCGCAGTACCTACTATACTCATTTTATTCTAATTATAATAATACAGTATACGACAGTTTTGATGTTTCACATCTACCGGGTGTCCCCTGACGCACTCATTTTGGTTTTTTTTTAATATTTAATTTAATTCTGTTCCTAGCACCTAAAAATTCAATTTTGAAAGTTTTGAATTGTTATCATCACGACAATTCAAATAATTTCAATTTTCTTCTTGATGCCACGATAAAGCATAATTTCGGTGATTATTAAAAAGGGTTCAAGTGAATTTAATTTAACATATACTCCACAACATATTTAAAATTTTTTGCTGTTAAAAGGAAATTGATTTTTTTTTTCTTTTCGTGTATATAATAATATCATAACCGCTATTAATAGCCAGTAATATTAATACCACAGACTTTTTATGTACTAGAAAGAGTGAGAGAAAAAGGAATTTTAAAAGATTAGAACGACTTCAAAAAGACACTGAAAATTATGAAATTAGATTTTTATATATACACGAAATTAACCAACAAAAACTAAATTAAAAGTATTTACGAAACAAATTAAGAATTTTGTTTTTTTGAGATCGGTACCGGCAAAGCTATCGAATATTAAAGTTGATCAATATAGAAACGATATATCTGATATAAAACGGAGTTAAAAGGCATTTTACTTAACAACTTAATTTTTTTGTGTATGTGTAGGAACATAAGTTTTTGTTATCCGTTTAGAAAAATATTTTGGCTTCGTTTGGTCAAAAATTTAAGCCAGTTTCACCGAGTAAATTTTAAGAAATCTTAAAAATAATATTTTCAAAAAACATTTCTTTTCGCAATACATTTAGTCTACTCTACCAACCGATACTATAATCCAATTAGTTGTATTTAAAAAAAAAAACTGCCCCAAATGCTGCAAACAGAACCAAAGTCGGATGTTCGTGCAAGAGATATAATTGTCGAAAAATCTTCATGAAAGCGTTTTTTTAACCAACTTCATTGTATAGAATATTTAAATTCCCAATAATCCATTACGGTTTTTGAAACACGTTGGAATGTGTTTATGTATGTCTATTTGGTTTTATTCGACCAATATGTAAAAGAACTGAATGGTTGAAAGACGATGAAGCGCAAAGAAACGATGGTTTTGTAACAATATGCTTTTGATTAATGATACAATAGTATTGTATCATCTTTGAAAAGAAATCGTGTTCCGTAGACAGGTGTTCTTAACGATAGTATTGCTGTAATGATGAAGATGTGATCATCTTTCCAATAGCGAGACGGGTAGATGAATATAAATCCAAGATGCTTGTTCAATGAAAAGAACTGATGTATATGTTTAAGATTATAGATGAGTGAAGAAAAGCAGTTACTTATGACAAAGTGCCACCAGAAAACATAATTTCAACCTATTCAAATAAATGTGGTGAACGGTCAACTCAAGTGGAAAAAGCTGCGCGGGGAATAATATTTCGGTGTCTGAAGCCTTGGTCAATGGCAGCGTGGATGTTGTAAAAGGATTTCGAAGACCTACACTAAGGTGTGGTCAACCAGATGAAGTAATGTTTATTGATACAGAGTTGATTCCATTTGATGACGTTTCAATCGGTATGAAATCAAAAGATGCAGATGGTTATGTGCGGAAATGTCCAATCACGGTATCATTTCGAGATTAACGGTGACGCGGAACGATTCATATTTAAAAACATATCGCTCGTGATTAGCTGGGCTGTAAATGCACATAGGTTACAGGGCACAACGCTCTAAGCTGCACACGTAAATTCAGTTAAAAGGTTATATGCAAAGGGACAAGCTTATGTCATTTCAGTAGAGTAACAACACTTGATGGCTTTGCTATAGATCCCACAAACTTTTGAAACAATCTCAAGATATACGAGCATACCAAGAAATGTTGTCTTCACTTCTCTTAGCAATCCCACTGCTACATATTCATGTATTTGCCATTGAGTAATAATATCCCACTCCAGTAGCTCGTATCGGATGCCTTGGCAATCTTATTAAATATCTCTTCTCACCGGATTTGTACTGTGAGGTCCGTTTGGTTTCAGTAATTTTGCATTTTTGATTTTTCTTACATGCACTAGAATTTGAATTTTTTGTTTTAAGGTGTCACGCCTTTGATATCACACCTGCAGTTCGTATCAATAAGTCAGGTCGTCACTCTTATCGGTATTAATCCTTATCTTAAAAACTACTGAACCGATTTTGATGAAATTTGCACTGTCCTCTAAATTTAAATAAATATAAACAAATATTGAAAAGAATGGTTACAGTTCGATTAATGGTTTTGGAGAAATAAACATACATACACCTGAAAATTTTGTTAATTTGTATGGAAGCCCCTAATAGATTATCGTATGTGAATAATCCATTTTCAACGATATTACATACATATGTGTCGATATTTAATTATGGTTATTCTCATTCGTATTTTATTCCATAGAATGATTTGTTTCTTATGCAATATGGATCTAAATATGTTAAAAAAATGCGTGAACACAATAATATTCTTAAAAATCGGACTCGGCCAAAAAGTAAAGAGTGCAAGAAGGTAAAAATATCATTTACTTACTTAAAAGGCTTATTATTTACTTAAAAAAGATTGCTGAATATAAAGCTCTTACACCTGACGAATTAAAATCAATTTACAATAAGCAGCCGTCATTATTTTAGTAAATTGTCAAACTTTTACGGTTTTATTTATTAACTAGCTTTTACCCGTAGCTCCGCCTGCATGGACTACAATATTTAGACTATTTTAGAAGCGCTCGTGTCGTTTATTCATATTTTTTCCACACGACCATTTTAAATGACCTCCCTAATGTATGAAAGAAGTACTATGGAGAGGTCAAGCTATATTTCTGGTTCTACCCAACCGAATCAGATGAAACATGGCTTAGATGTTAACTTAGAGCCCAAAGTACCAAACTGTGAAAAAATCATCAAAACCTGTTCAGAGGTTTTTGCGTGATGCGGTAACAAACATACAAATAGAAAGACAGACAAAAATTCTAAAAACTGTTGGTTTGGCTTCTGTTGCTTTAATATAGAACCCCCATATCAGTTTTTTATTTTAATATCTGTAATGCACATATATCGGCCTGTTACAATTTTATTATATGTATAAATATTACATTTTACATCGAGTTAGATTTCAATTTATTTATTACATTATCACAACCATACTGAAAATATTATAAATGATCTTTCGACAGTAGAATAAAGATAATTCGAAAGTCATTAACACTGAATCGATAGATTCAAATGAAAGCTTTAATAAGGTTTATATTCATTTTTTTTAAATGATGTATGACTTTCGGAATTGAAACAATGAAAATTAAGGGGCCTGTATTCTATAATAAATTGAGCATTCTCCTTTTTTTATCCTAAAAAAGTAAAAATTAGTTTACATTTGAAGTCGTTTGCATGTGGCAGGTTGTTATGGCCAAATCTCTTTGTTTGATTGTTTTTAATATATTTCATATCTCGTGGCCCCCATGCGTTTAGCAGATGAAGAGATTTCGATGCTACGTGAATTTGTTGAACTGCGTTTTATCAATTCGGTGCACGATAATCGACTGTATGATGTGCTGTTATTTGGCTGGTGTTTATCCGGAGGCTTATGTGTAAAGGATGATGAAGAATCTAAGATCTGCACGCGTCAGCTAATGTAAGGTACATCATAAACCCTTTTTTAGGCGACTTCAAAAGAAAATTATCATTTGTGACCAATAATGAATAGGCTGAGCCATAATCACGTTAAATAGTCTCAGCAAGTTTCTATATCTTTGAGGTAGGGTTTCAAAATTTGCCCTATGTTTCGTGGATCCCTGACAGTTTATTTTTACTCTTATTTTATATTTTCTCTGTATTTAGGTCAAGTTAAAGGTCTCGCTACGTATAAGATTTATTTTTATTATGGTTATGGTATGGCTTAGTTTCCATATTTCGTAGATTTATGCAATAAAACCTAGAAAGATTAGCTATATTATACACAAAAAATGTACTGCAAGATATTGTTTTTTTATTATACCTTTTCAAAGAACTCTCCATAGGTGTACGTACAAAGTAATGTCTAAACCAGACAACATATTTTTCAATTCGTATTAAACGTCTCTTCAACCGATCTTTTTAAGAGCATTTTCTGGCGAAAAACACTTTTTTCCCTTGAGTTCTATTGCTGTTATGGAGTACAAAAGAGTAGGACATTTCACCACCACCGATGTGCCCTCTGACATGTTGATTATGTGGGTCAAATCGTAGATCATAGAGAACAGTACTAAGTAGGGATTGGAAGAAGGTTAACCTACAAGTTTGATCGTTGTGAGTCCAAAAAATCCTTCGTTTTGAGTTCAGAGTGCGTGGAGGTATCATTGTAGTAAAACACTAGGGCTAGTGTTTTACCACAATGTTCGAAAACCGAACTACGTGGGCACGTAGTTCGGTTTTCGATAAATTGCTGCTTACAGCAATAAAACTTTTGGCAAACATTCGGTAATATACCATTAATCGTTGGTGTTTTTTTGATCCCTTAACGTACCGTCATAGGATTAGATATCAAAGAAGAAAAACTTACTAAAGTGTTGCCTGCACTTTTCGTCTACTTAACATTGGTAGGCGTTAATTCATTTCGAAATGGTCACATAGTCGATTTACGCTTCGTTTAGACCATACTGATATCTTCATTTTTAATTGCGTTAAGATAAAACAAAAATATCCTAAATATGTCGAGATAGAGCCAATGTAAGGGTTGGATGTGGGATCGTGGAAAATCAGATATTCCTTTGAACCTTTCTCAATCTAGTTTTAAATATATACGAAATCTCTTCGTTTGTAAGTCGCTTGTTCTTCTTGCCAGCACATTTGTTTCTGTAACTGCCGTCAGAATAGGTCTTCTTCTCCTATCATCATTGAACCATCAGAAAGCAGTCGCCTTAGATAGGTTTTTGTCTCTGGACGCTATTAGCAGCGGTCTCAGGATCTGTATTATGTAGATAGGAAATATCATCTACCTTATTTCGAAAAATATTTAATATAAACAATTGGCTTACTTACTATTTTATCATATGTATAGGTAAAAATCTGTCAGTGTCTTCTTAATAATAATAATATATGTATATTTTTAATTATTTTGCATGACTTGGTATTACTTACTAATAAGAAAAACTATATAATACAGATTAAAATGAAAAGATTCTAGGACTGTTAATTTTAAAACTCATTAAAAAAGTCTAATAATAATGGCAAGTTTTATTACTAAGTTCTCAATAACTAACTTAGACACATTTTAAGGATTTTCGTGGTTTAGCGGGTAAGGTTCTGGCTTGGAACGTGAAAGTTAAGTTCGACGAGGAATATGTACGTAATTCTAATTCGAGATTGGCATAATTAAAACTTTTGTCTTATTAAATACACTTTAAAACTTATATCTTGTGACACTAGTGTCAATATATGATGTTAGAAGACTTATTTATATTTCCAAAATATCATCGCAAATAAACGGAGTACTTTTCCAAAGCATAATAAATTCAGATGAGAAACATTTATCATCAGTAAAAACTTCCGCCTAAAGTATTTCGCCATCGAGTCCATTATCGGTTAAAACCAAAGTTGTACAAATGAATAATCCTTGAAGAAAGAATAATTTATTATGAAAGATTATGAGTTAGGACTACATAAATTCTTCTGTGCCCACAGGTTAATATTATTATTATAATAAGAGATGTCTACAAATACTTGTAATGTACATACATAGTAACATTCTAATATACGGATATTGTTTTAAGTTTACATCCAAAGTGCTTTAGACATTGTAGTAAATCAGCAACCCAATAATATAACTTGTACATATATAATGAATGTTATTAAATGCATGATGGCTTTGCGCCTGCCATAGAATGTGTTCCTTTATCTTTTATATGGAAAGACGTTTCCCTCTTTCAATTCTGGTTCCCTTACTGTTCTCGCTCTTCCAGTCACGCTCTTGATCCGACACTCTGTTTCAGTCCCGGTTCCGTTTTCGATTTCGGTCCTAATCTTTATTATTGATTCTACTCCCCCTCTCGCTTTCAATTTCGATACAGCTCACGGTCCCAATCTGTACGAAGCCTGAAATTAAATATAAGCTATATTACCCTGGGACAGTGCTGATTGCTATGTGTAAAACAATTTTCAGACTTTATTCTACCGCACTGAACCCCCGAGGGTAAGTTTTTTTTCCTTTAAATGAAATAAAGCCGATAGGTTTTATTTAATTTAAAGGAAATTATTAGCAGCAGATCTTGGAACAGATTATAATCTGCTCCAAGCTAAGCTCTGTCTTCCCGTTGAAACTGCATTAAAATCTTTTCAGTAATTTCGGAGATGTGCATGTACAGACAGACAAACAGATAATGAAAAATAAAGATTATTGTTTTC
This sequence comes from Eumeta japonica, assembly GCA_005406025.1. Lineage (NCBI taxonomy): Eukaryota > Metazoa > Arthropoda > Insecta > Lepidoptera > Psychidae > Eumeta > Eumeta japonica. Next base: position 450,156 of record BGZK01000225.1, read on the forward strand.
TTTTATATTACATTTCGTCGTCCCCACATCGTTTTCCATATAGTTTAAATGTATAAATACATCCGGTTTGACTGGTTATTTACATGTACAGATTTCGTTTTCGTCCTGTTTATAAAAATATATAGCACATTTATTTCAAATATTTTATTTACTTATAGCATATGAATACATAAACGAATGAACACATTGCAGTGCTTAAAAATTAAGGGTACCCATTAGTCTACGATGTTTCCAGTGTTAAGAAGCATAGTGATCGTAGACTAGATGTAAAGAGTTTTGAAACTCCATGATGCCTTTTTTTTGTACATGTCTATGATAAACAATTGAAAGTTTGTTTTTAAACATATCAATTATAAACAATAAGAAAACCCAATGTTCTCATGTGTCAGATGGACCTCTTCAGGCATGATACGACAAATAGGTGGCTCCGATGGGATGCATTTGATAAACAAATAAAGTCGGGGGTAGTAAATTGTTTTTAATTTTTTCGTTCTATGTTCCAGTTTCGTGAGTGAAGGCCATAAAAAAATAGAGTGGCCGATTTGGATTTGCGTACCAGAGAGTATGTCCCTAACTGCTTTCAAAAATCTACGTTTTATGGTCGAGTGAATGTTTAGAGTAGCCGAATTCAGTACTCACAGCACAGGTTATGTGATGTACCGATTACTAAATATCGAAAAATTATCTCGGACGTTATTGCGTCAAGTGATACTTTGAAAATCCAGAATAAGCTGAATTATATGCATTTATTGTGAAATATGTTGTGGTTTTATTTTTAAAGTAGCATTCGCATAAATACGATCAAAACTTAACGACTTTGATCTCTTTGTGTCATTAGTTTGAATAAAATTAAATTAAATGTGTACCTATCTGTATTTCATTTAAAAAAATCCTATTTGGTTTTACTTCGTATCTAAAATGGATTTTTTTTTTAACTCGTGTTGAGATTCAGTCGATTGAATGGTGTTCGAGGACAAAAACAATTCGTTCTTATTGATATTGAACTAAATCATATACACGTCTTTTGGAATCCGGATAAATATACCAGAGGGACCGATATACGGATTAATTATCCACATTACCGTTCCATAAAAAATACAAAGCCAGCAAGAGCGAGTCTGCGTCTGAAATCAGCTTGCGATCACCTATGCATCGCTTTGAAACCACATCTGGCTCGCAGTCGCCCCTCAAAACCCCAGGGCTCAGGGCGGAGTTAGCGTTTTTCTTATTTCTCGTCTTCCCCGTCGCGAATACTGTGTGAGTGTTCAGTTTTGGGATTTTCGGATGGAAATTCGGTTGTGTTTCGTTTACATATTACGAGTCTATGATTTTATCGAGCTTCATTGCGGATTTTTATATTCGGGTAACTTTTTAATCAGTTCATGGTGTCGTTCACATATTAGGAATCTCTATTTTCTGTTTCGAACGAGGAGTAAAGTCGATTTTATACAACATACAAAATTATATATATTTTTATCTCATTAGGTATGGTATCGATTTCATATAATACTTGGTCGGATAATAGTTAGTCAATATTTTTTTATAACGCTGTCAACATTATTGTTTTTTCCATTTATTTTTTATAGAAAATACACATGGATTTATTTCATAGTTTTATTATCGGTATTCTACAATATATCAACAATATATATCTATATATATATATATATATATATATATATCTATATATATATACCATATATCATAGTGGTATCTACAATAAGAGGGATGCCAAATTTATACGAGTATTTTTTAAATTATTATATTAAGGGGAATACAACTTATTTGTGTCATCTGTATGTATAATTTGATGTAATGTATCCTCTCAACTTGCGAGAGAAATCGGTAAGATAAATTTGAAGTGATAGTTTTTTGGAAAGCCCATTTCTAAGTTTAATTAAAAAATGCAGATAGAAATACACGTTAAGTGATATTTGAAGACACATAATGCAATATGAATACTTTAAATTTTAACCCCAAACTGTTACGTTGAACAGTTTGGCATGAAAAAAATTATCACTGATATCAATCTAGTAGAATATCATCACATTCTGCTGCATTGATCTTAGTGACATTTTTTTTTTATTCTCAATACTTCGTCTATTGGCTGCAGTTTGGAATTTCAGCTTATACGGTCAAAAGGAAATGAACTTAAAGTAGACAGATATATTGCTTTGTGTCGAGCAGTCAAGAAAAAGTAGTTAAGTGTTTGCTCATTTCATCTTAGAACAGTTATGCAGATAAATATATAAACGTATAAATACCACCCATAGTACAAGCCTCGTTGCCTAATTTGGGACCAGATGGTGACGTATCTATGTCTTAAGATAAATAAGTTTCAAGTCTTTGTACAGGAAACTATAATTTACTGTTATTATACATTTCAAGTTTCCATGGTTTCTAACAATATTGGCTATAATAGACATACAGATTGGTTCGATCTTATAGAAATCTTTCATGTCTTTTTGAGGAAGTAACTTCTAAAATAAAAATGAATAGTGTGACAGTTAAATTAGAAAGTTATCATACTCACGTGAATCTATGACATACTAGAAGAATTTCACTCAAAGATATGGTTATTTTTTTACAGTTTGAAAATAATGAAAAGCATATAATAACATGTGACATTTTGAATTCCCTTTGTGTGCAGAGTTCAAATGAAAAAAGAAAGATATCAAAAAACACACACCTAATTGTGCACCCCTGGTCCGCCCCTCCCTGCAGAACCCTCCCGTCAGCGATCCGTTTGCATCCTGTTAAGACCCTCCCTTGATTTTTTTTTTAAAGTTCAATCATGCGTGACTTCTGAGAGGTTGTTAGAATTCCTTTGGCTGGAAAATTCAGCTCTTATATAAATTTGTTTTAGACAAATGTGGCTATCTAACCGAAACTAATTTGCTGTAAAAGATTAGATAAAATAAGTTTTTTTTGTTAATGTTTAGCAAATTAGTTAACAATTCTTGCAATTCGCAAGTATAATATTTGTTTTCCTCTTCTTTTGGGTTTTATTCTCTAAATAAAATAAATATTAATTGTCTGACAATTTGCACGTTATAAGTATATATACATATATATTTTCCGACAAATGCATCGAGTCTCATCCTTAAAATTTCTGTCATAAAGTACATAAGTTTATTTTTTGATTAGTCTTTTTCTTACATCTGAAAAAAGGATAATCAATGATACTACTGAAATAAAAGATAAAAAACTATTAATTGACTAGTTGGTTTTATATTACTCGATCCTTTAAACTTGTGAAAGATATTATTTATAATAATTTATATTTTCATTGAATGATATGAAATTCAAAAGTTATATTGCTACTCTCTTTGCTATCGTCTTATATGCTATTTATTGTTTCATAAATCAATATTCTTGAATATTGAATTCCGACACAAAATCCTTTAGGACAATGGATCTTCAAAAGCGCTGTCTTCAATTCGCATTTGAATATTGGATTATTTTGAAACAATGGATAAGTGACGAGCTAGCAGGTACATCGCTATTTAATGAAAGATAATTACCATTTTATTTCGCCTTGATTTTTTTAAATTCATTTACTATACTTTAAAGTACTTATTTATCTACAGAGATCGCAGACAAGAAACGCTAAATACAACTTTTTGAGTACCTACTTCGTCACGTTTCCAACGATTCGTATTTAAAAGGAAAATATGGTAGTTTATGGGTGGTTTTGGGGGAAAAAAAAATCACCCCGCGCGTAGAGGGCGGGCACCCCTATATTAAATTCGCCGCGTGGGGACCCGTCACCATGGCGCGAAACATCCTGGGCTGTAAGGGAAATATTAGAAATCGAACGGTTTTTATGTGTTTGGGGGAATTTTTATGTGTGCTTTACGCATTCTGCACATATACGCTGTGCTAGGTATATATATACAAGGGGCGTGCACAGAGATTCAGACAGGACATACAAATTAAAAAACTTACTAGTTTCAGCATTGTTTCGGTTGGTGGCCCGCTGACGCGACGGTAAGTATCTTCATACCTTGCATAACCTAAACAATACGGAAACTGGTGCTTTTTTTCGCTTTGCATATCCTGTCGGTATCTCTGTGCACGCCCCTGGTATATAACGTCGGTGGATAATTTGTAGATAAACATAAATGCTCTAATAGGATAGTGTAATACGTTTCTAAAGCTATTTTATTTAAGAGGATATGCAAAGTCATTATTGCGCAAAAAACCGTCCAAACGATAGCCAGACACGCGGGGAGTCTTCCTTACGATAATCACTGCACGAATACTCGGTGTGTTAGACGCTTTCCTGCTAAAACAATACATTTATTTTGCTTGGCGAATTTTTTTCTCCGCATTTGTATAAATATATTAATAGAACTATAAAATTTCATGAAAAGATATTGATATGTATTTATATTTTTTTTGTATGACATAAATAATGTTTTTTTTATGTAAAACAGCGCAATAATGGAAAAATTGAATACTATATTGATACGTTGATATTTTTTTTTTAATAAAAATATTATTTTAATACTATATATCTTAACAACCCAAAAATAATACTTACAAATTTGTGAAGCTAAGAAGTTTTCACTCCCGACATGTTTTTTTAAATGCAAAAAAAAAACATTTGTTGTTACATAAAAATTAACATTTTTACTTATTATATACTAGTATTGGTACTCCAGTTAATATTTAATGCAAGTTGTAAATAGTGAAACGGGCGATTTTAAAAGAATTAGTAAATCCGAAATGATTTATTTTTTTTTTCGAAAAATAAAAAAGAATATTTCAGATATTGTTTAATAAAAAAATTAAAAACTTAAAGAGAAAAATATTTAAATAGATTTAGAACTGCCCTATAAATATCAATTTTTAGCGGTTATTGCGATTTTTTAAATAAAATATTTTCATCATCATGTGGTCGTTGTTTATAAAAAAAATCAAAAAAATTAAGGTTAAAATTCGTTTTATTTTTATAATTTTAAGAAAATTATCACTTTTCAAAAAAGTTCTAGATTCGCAGCCCTATCTATAACGTATCTTTTGATACCGTTTCAATTCCTTTATTTTTACTATTCGGAGACGCTAGGCCCCCTGTCGCATTTTTATTGAAAACGCGCAACCTACTGAAGCGATCGAAACATTTTCAACGCTAAAATGTACTTTTTCGAAGACAAAATTGTCAACTCGCTAATCTAAGGGCTAGTTGTTTCAAAACGAATATTCAAGATAAGAGTTAAGATTAAATTGATCTTTAGTTAACTGTTTAATCAACGCTGTTCTATTTTTGTGTTGTTTCAAAAAATTTGTATATTAGTTATTAAGGAATAAATAAAATATAATAAACAAAAATGATCTTTCATTTATATGTAGTTTAGAATAATTTAGAACTACAATTTTCTTAATTTTACTTCTTACATCTTTCATTACACATTTTTTTTCTACAATGTTCTCTTATAAAAAGTTAGCAAATTTTATTTAAATTTTTAAAATGTACAATATCTATAGGGTTCTAATACAAATTCTAGGGGAAAAATGAAATTTTTTACTTCTCGAGAGCACGCGCGGCGAGGCGCGAAAATGGCTGACCGACGGTGGCGCCGTGACAAAGCTGTAAGTTAAATATTTAATATAATTTAAATACTTATTTGGAGGAAATTTTTTTTTAAATCAGATTCTAGTTCTGTTGCAAACCTTTTCGCTACATTTTTTGATACTAGAAATCTGTCAATTAATTCGAAATCATCCCATGAAAAGAAATTAACTCTTTTTCTAAAATCGATTAACCACTCGCAAAACATATCAACCACAGAACAGTTATAGAAGAATAAGTACTACACGTCAAACCTAAACCTAAACATCATCAAGCGCTAAACGCTCTGTTTTGAGCAGTTAGGATTAACAGTTAAAATTACCTAAAAGTTGATTGTGGGTTAGATGAAACAATCCATATTGCATTAAACCAAATATTTAGTTAATCGTCGGTTTTCTTAACTTTAATTTTGATCTTGGATGAAACAACTCGCCCCAAGAAGACCAATGTGTTGATCGAGTTTACTTATAATTCTTATATATACATACATACATCTTTGTTTCGGAAGCAGCTCTGACGATTTATGTATAAATTTTTACTTTGATAAAGCTTTGCTTTTCAAATCCGCCTTCTCTGAGATAATAACACAAAAAATAAACTTTAAACATAGTTTTACAGCATCATTTCGTTTGAGGAAATTAATGGTTTAGCTATGTCATTTTCAACAATAAATGGCACTACGCGACAAATTATTGATAACGCGACGTCAATAAAAAGAGTACTAAATTAAAAAGTATGTTATGTATTTATATATTTATTGTTGGAATAGAATATAGATGAATTATCCCGAGCGACGTCATCATATTCTCGAAAGACGCTGAGCGAAATTCGTTTGTCCAGGTATCGCATGCAATCGTGGACTATTATATCGATATATCGACTATATTACATCAGATGCATGCCTAAAACAAAATGCTACACGCGTATTGTTCGGATGGCCGTGTCGTTGAACGATGCAAACGCAATTAAAGGAACAGATACACGATTTCGCGCTCACCCCGGGGACTCGATAAATTAATTGCCAGCGGAATATAAACGTCGTTGCCGCTAAAACCTTAATTATCGAATCGGCAGGTAGGACGGTCGGCATGGTGAGGTCGCAAAAAAAAACCCCGTCCCCGAAGAAAGCTAATTTTTTTTCCGCTCCCAAGAAAACCGCGACGAGAACAAATCAGGGGTGGACGGTAATGCTCGATAATTATCAATTAGACTCGGCCGCGTTCGCCCCGCTCGCGCATCTATATAGAGCTGTCGCTCGAGTGATTGGCAGTAGTTTTTCTGTTGGTGATGTCACGGCAGATGGAAGCCTAGAACGTTAAATCGGCATAGGGCATTCTTTTAAAAAACCGGACAAGTGCGAGTAGGGCTTTTGCAACGAGGTTTCCGTGTATACTTAATTTTTTATTATTTCCAGTACCGATAGATACCAACAAAATATGTGGTATGCTCTTTTTCAAATGTTTTTTTGTCTTTCTCAATATTTTCGTATAATTTTCAACTTTTACAAAGAGAAGTTAATAAATGTTCTCTCATACGTCTTTATATCGCGATTGACACTACAGTGTCAAATATAAGTATGTAATTAAAAAAAAGGTTCTTTTTATGTGGTATAACTAAAGATTAACAGTTGTCGAATTTTTCCCTTTGTTTTATTAAGTCACCGGAAACACTCTATAGGTTTTGGAAAATGAGTTTGCGAGTATCAAAATAAATGGCTTATGGCCGTATTTTTTATCGAGTTGACTTAAAAGCTTGAATTGTTCCACCACCAAAGGACCGTAGACCTAATAATTCATATTGATTTCAAATTAATGTCCTTTTCTGAAAAAAAAAAACGTTCTTGACAGACTGACGGACACACCAACACACAGACAAACGGACAACAGAGTGATCCTATAAGAATTCTGTTTTTCTTTTCAATGTCATAAAAATGTCGTAAGTAATTTTCATCTTTTACATATTTGAAACTATATTGTTAGGTTCTTGTGCAAATTGAAATACGTGGAACCACGTTTCACGTATTTCAATTTCCACTGACGATGATCTCGTTCGTCCGTCAAGCGATAGAAGGTGACGATCTGGCTGAGACAATCACGTGGTATTTGTGTTCGAGAATGGAGATTATGTACTGCCTGGTAGCTTTGACTGCCTGGTGCGTATAGCTCGTCGGATTTGGTTCGTGTAACATATAAAGATGCATTTGCGTTTACAACAAAATTATTAACAAGACAGAGCGATACTCTCATAAATTGATGTCAAAACATAAAACATTTCATAAAAAAAAAACAGTTTTATAACAGTATAATGTTAGTTGTAAAAGCGTTTAGTTATTATTTGTTAACATTTGGCTAATATTAAATCAGTCCGAAAAATCATTGGTAAGTTCTTAATAGTGCATTATGAAAAAACTGACATATTTTAAAAAATATATGCAGCAGCAGAAAGATAATTGGAAATAATCAAACAAAAAAAAAATAAAAGAATAAAACTAACTACTTCCCATCATTTCTGGACCTCAATTGATAGTATATTTAAAATTTTGCTATTTAACATGTCAATATCCATGCGGTAAAACAGGCGTAGCATTAAGAAGAGACCTTTTCATCATTGTCGCACTAAACCATCAGCTCCGTGTCATATATCGAGGTTCAAAACAAATCGGGGTGAAAAACTCGGTCTAATTTGTCATAACCTGATCAAATGCTTCTGCAGTTGAACGATTTAACGCCGGCGGAATCTAATTTTTTATCACCAGAGTACATAATGTAATTTCTTCTTTTCTATTCGCTTGTGTACCAGCTTTATTTTAATATTTACAAATAAAAAATGCGGCTTATAATTTTTAAGTTTTCAGACGTTTATATACAACATGATTTCATATATTGCACAATTATTTCATAATGCACCTTTTCAAGGCCTTTTTGAAGTTCGAGGCAATCGTAAGTATTATCTTCAGATACGATCCCGAGATGATAATGAGTTCACAGTGGCTACACTTTTTTAGGAGTCATTTGAAATTCAATGTTAAGTTATCACGGCTTCTAGGATCCTTGAATTCTTGTTACATTTGAAAATTAACGAACATCGCTGATCTTCTCAATCTGCAAATGAAAAATATTGAAGTCAATATCGGAATTTTATTTGGTACATAAAATATCTACATAAAATAAATATATTGTGCGAAATTATTCTGTACTAAACTCATATAAAGTTAATTCGTCAGTTCCTTGTGAAGCATTGCAGTGCGCGTTGGAGAACAGCTCAGAATTATGTGAAATCAATTGTGTAGTAAAAAAATGTGAAAAGTGGTCACGAGTGCTGTCTTCAAACCGCAAGGTCCGATAACTTGAATCCTGACCTCGTGTGAATTGAGCTTTCAATTCAAATTCAAAACATCCGTAACCTTCGGCCCTGGATGTCGTCACAGCCTTGGCCAAAGCTTGTTGACCAAATTGGTCGGTACCTGCTTGCACTGGGTAATCTAGTTTATAAGGACATGCACGTGCTAATTCTGAAGGCTGCTTTGAAGAACAAATTCGACAGCTTCTTCTATACGAGACGACATCTAAAAAGATGTCTGCAAGTTTTGAGCTCGCACATAAAGAACTGCCAAAATTATTGACAAGGATTGCTAATGAAGGTTAACCGATATTAGAGATATTTCATTAAAATTAATGAACCTTCTATAAGATCTTCTATTCGAATATCATCTTACAATTAATGTTAGATATATTTAAATAGAAGATCCCTAAGACATTAGGAATTATCAGTGAAAAAAATAAAATCGAAATTTTATTCTTTTATATTGCGATAGAGTACCGTACAACGAGCGCGAATCCGTTATGCGCTGCTTCAACACCGGCCGTAGTGATATTATACCGTTAAAAAACATCAATTTAAAATAATTATACCGTTAAAAAACATTAATTTAAATTAATTATGTGTACTATCATATTCTCCAAGAAAACAAAAACTTATTTTTCTTTAGCTAAACAAATCATTTTGAAGTATTCATTTATATTCCTTGTTGAATAGTTGTTCAGCAAGAGTTATCATGATTAATCGGCTCGGTGAAGATCCAATGACAAATACAATTAATGAAATTATACCTTTGCATAACATTAACTGTTATAATTTATTAGTTATTAATGAAGTAACATATCAAAATCCTAAAAGAATTAAAAGACAACCTAATAGTTTTTATATGAAAATGTATTGTTATTTTGCAATTGTTTACGTGTTTGTTTGATTATCTCAGGGATCAACACTTCGAATTTGTGAACTAGACTAGGGTGTATATAAGGGCTTTAGGTCCAAGCTCTAAGTCTAAAATAAAAAGATTGTAACATGCCTCAGCAGAAAAGTGATAAATAATCAAACAAAAAAATATGTAATTTTTTAAGATTTCTCTCAGACTTATTCAACTCCAAACATGTACTGGAAACGATTATTGTGGTATGAAATAATCACGTTGAGTCAACGTTTTATTAACATATTTCTGAATACCTATAAATTAGCTTAATAGCTCACAAAATAAAAATAAAAAAACCGACACGTTAGTTAATACCTTTGAATCTATTTGGCAGCACCAGTTAAATTCAACGTAGGTCATACATAAAATGAATAAACAAACAATACATAAAAAAAGATTATTTGGTGTATTTGATTATTTCAATGTGCTATATCACTGAAACTGTACTTATTACAGATCAAGAGAGATATTAAATACATAAATGAAAAATGAATACATACGCAATATATAATAACAAACGGTTTTAAGCACGGAGTTTTATAGATTTATAGTAAGCTACGCCGGCGACAAATGAAAAATTAATGAGAGAAAGCGCATCAGCCACATCGCCTTATGCTAAGCACCTAATAAATCTTGGTCGCCCGAAGGCAGTTTTTTTACTGATTCCCTCCTACTTAAGGCCCCTCTAATCCCCTTATTAATGGTGTTTCGCCTCCCCCGAAATGTATGCGGCGACGGTGCATTGTTTAACGGGACTCCGATAAGGATTTTTGTGGGCCCTTAAGGGCAATGTGGATCTTAATGGACCCGGGAAAAACCACAAGTCATACAGCACAAACAGACACAGTGTACCTAAAACGAATGTGACCTGTACTTTTACTAGTATAACTCGTATTAAGACAAATACGCGAATCCATCAATAAGAGTATGTTAGGTGATGTTGCCAACATCTCTCTTGAAATAGACCATCTCGGATACACAGCTTGCCTCTCAATGATTTTCTTCCCTGTTAAAAGCAAGAAATAACTTCCAGTCTGCGTCAAAACTACAAAAAAATATTATTGTCTCTGCGATGGAAATTAGAATTTTCTGTGTTCAAAAAAGTGTATTTATTCGGAAATACAAAAAAATATTCAGAATTTTTAAATGAATTGTACATAAATTCGAATGCCTGTACAAAACACACATAGATACTATTTTCCCTTTTCGTTGTTAACTTTTAAGTTTCAAATACGCTTTTTTTAAATGCGATTTTTTCGTCGGGTAGAAATTTTTTCGCAATAATTTTTTACAATAACAACTTCAACATTGTAAAAAGAATCTTTTTAAATTCGTATAAAATACATATTTTGTTTTCAAATAAAATGGAAGGAGATTATAAATGCAATAGCAGATTTTCGTAAAATTCTTAACAAGCTAAAAACTATTATTTAACATGAAAGTAATGTTTAAATTAAGAAATATTAATGCATTGATAATTTAGTTCAATATGGAGACTCAAAAAGCTCCTCAAATATGTGGTCCACGTTTTTGTAGAAATAAGGAAAGGAAACATATAAAGATGCTGTTCAAAAAACTGACGTTTGGTTATGATAGTTTAAAAAAAATAATAAATTTGCACTTTTCTAGGGAAATGTTATAAAATTAGGGTAATAGACACAATAGGGCTTTTAAAGAGAAATTAAATAATCCTTAAATACAATTCCCCGTTACTAGAGTTCCGTATCAAAATGAAAATATAAATCATGGATTTGTTTCTACAGAGAGATTCCAACATAAGTGTTGCACCATGTTGAAATGAATGTCATCGCGGGTTATTTTAAATGTGAAATGTGAAACGAAAAGTATAATTAAATATGGCACTTACGATATCACTGATTTTTTTTGACGGAAAAAAAGGAAAAATTGTAAAAGCTCCATGTAAACTTATACCGTATTGAACTGTTGTGTGTTGGCAAACAAAAAAAACAATTAAATATTTGATCTCTGCACACTCTAAGATAATATTAAAAAAAAAAATTAATTCTAAAACTATCTTCATAAGCGATTGAAGTAAAATTGTCTCGAGTGCGATGTATCCAATTCATTTCTCATAAATATAATAAAATCTAAGTTAAATCTGATAGGGTGGTTTTCAGCGATATTATGTGATTTTTTAAAAATATTCTGTTTTGAATAGTAAAATACACATCAAAATTATTTTTATTTATATGTAAAATATTTGGTACAAAAAAGTTTGTGCGAGTCCCATATTACATTATAATATATCTTTACTTGTATTTTTGATAGCTTTTGCATCAAAAATACAATTTGTGTCAAGCTTTCGCTTGACACAAAACCTGATGCAATTGATAGAAAGTTTTTTTTTTATAATGCGATTATGATAAACAACAATCGAGATTTTTCTAAAATTATTTATAAAATTACAAATTTAAAAACCTTTTTAAGATAGAAAATGATATTTTTTACAAAGTATTGTAAGGATATAATCACGGATATAATACGGACATAATTAATTCAACTTCTTACAGGATTACTTCTTGTTAATAGAAACGAATTGTTCCTAAAATTATTTACAAAATTACAATTTCAAGGTCTTTATTAAGCAAGTACTTAGTAGAAAATGGTATTTTTTATCAAGCTTATAAAATCAGATCAGATTATGTCTGCGAACATTTATCTTATAAACTTCTTACAGATTTACTTCTTACAAACCGAGATACGAAAATGTTTCCGAAATTGCTTAAAAAATACTATGTGTTTTAATTAACTAGAAGAAAACGAAAAAATTTTTCTTTTATATTAAATTAATAGTAAATCTAAGATTGAAAGAACATTAATATAACTGACATTTACTTCATAATAAAATAGTAAATTAACAGTCGCGCAAATAGCCGTTAAACATCTGGATTTTGTTGTGAGGCTTAAGGATCCCTAGAACATGCTCTTTTAAACAGTGAACATTATATCAAAATATTTCTCTACCTTTGTACCTACGATGTTAAAAATTGTAATACGAAACACCGATCATACGATATCGCCTTGTGCACCTGTTTGTTTTTTTATGCGTATGATTATTAGTTATAATTAATTGCATTCAATATTTTTTCAAATCATAAGACACTTTTTATACTTGTTTTAGTAAATAAATGGTTCAATACTAGTCATACTCGCATGAAGAGTGGTCGTAGTATAAAATCATAGTATTACAAACACAAACAGTTATAGTATATTTTAAAAAAAATAAATATACTATAAATTTTTTAATTCTATTTATAATTGTTCATGGTAAATAAAGAGTTTATGTGCAATCGCTATAGAAAGAAAAATTCTATTATGTTGAATTTTAATTTTTTCCTTTTTCCCAAACATTTTTTTGTGTTTAAATTTTAAAGCCTTAAGATTTCTATCTTTAGAGTTTACTGTGAATTTCGATTTACACTTTTTAAAACATACAATAGATATATTCGTATTTATTATAATAAACTCTTTCGTTTGATAATATATTATGCACTTAACAAAGGTTCTATTACTTTTATCGTTACTAGCTCTTCAAAATGAACGTAATCAGAATTGGTTTATGTAGGTTATACTTCCGTGATTGGGTCATCTAACAAAGTAGTGTAAGAAATTAAATTTTTTTTTCATAAAATATATTCGAAGAAAATTACTTATGACAGACGGATAGATAAACATACAGATACGACAGTGATCTTATAAGGGCTTCGTTTTTAATCGGATATATGCAACCCCAAAAAATTTTTTTTTCTATTCATAAAAAACTCAATAAACCGTATACTGTTGAAGTATCTAGATAATTCCTTCACTTAGTTGGATTTTCAAAAATTAAATTAAACTTTTTATATAATTTTCAAAAAAAAGAAAAGTACAAACTTATGTATAGAATACAATTACATATAAAAAATTTTCGAATAAACATACTGAACAAGAAGGTAAAAGGTTTAGCCTCTTTATATTTTATCTGAAGAAGGTACAGGATCATAAATTCTGTACATAATTGCGATAAATTGCGATAAACAGCAGTAATGGTGTTTATATATATGCTTGTATATCCACGCATATAAAACCATCAGTCCCGTTACTAACTACTATTTTATGCGTTCTTAGCTGTTTGTTACGAATGAGTAACACGATTCAATATTCCGTCCTGTCTAACGCAGATGAGAGCCTTTTTAAAGTATAAGAGTTGTAGGCAAAAAAAAAAATACTCGGAAACTCGGAAAGAGGGACAAAACTCATATAAAATTTATTTCAAATAACAACCAATTTCGCTTAGACTGCTCTCCAGCTCGTTATTAGGAAAATATTTAATACAATTTCTTTTGGCGTTCCTTTCGCGAAAATGGACACTCTTCGAAGGAGCATAAGGATGAATATCGCTTATACAATACTCCTTAGACGCTGAAAACAAAAATATTTCCGACTGACTACTCATCCACATCGCGCTTTATTGAAATGAAATAACAAGAGGAAAAAGGGAATTCCAAAATTGGTCTAAAGGTGACGCACTGCACGGCCGACATGAAAATATGCTGCGATTGGTCTTTTTTATAGCGTTCACCCCGTGCGGAGGGTAAAGGGAATTAAAACCCGTTATGCCGTCCGTTTGCCGAAGGCATACGGGGTGTTGTCCGTCTCGCACGGACTAAAACCACTCCTGAAGACTTATACGCCATGCCGGCAGCCCAGCGGCTTTTACAGCTTCATCTGACGCGACCTGAGCGACATGGATATGCCGCCATGGGTGACCGCCCTACGGGTACCTTATGAGCACGCACCTCGATATAAGAGGTCACGTCAGAACTTCAGCGCTGGCTCGACTCTCGGGCCGCGACGCTGGAGGCACAGGAGCGCACAGAATCGTGTCCATAATGGGTCGTGGCTATGGGATCGTACAGGATACTCCGTGGCTTTTTAACAAAATGGCTGGAAGAGGTTCGTTGTAACAGATAGCTGATAGTCAATTTTGATGATTTCTGACTTTAGAAATCGAAGCTTGTAAAGCGCACAAGGAGCGATGTGATGGCGAATACTGGCGACGCGTATGTCATCAACAGTTTTGCTCACGGTTTGTGCAATACGCATTTAATCGTAAGCTATTTTGCTCTTTACCCATCGTAACGTTTGTTCCGTTATAGGTATGATTGAGCGTTTTTCCTAACATAGTTGAAATGTGATCTTTGATATGCAGATGCTGATCAAGCGTAATGCCTAAATATTTGTAATTAGAATTGGGACCTGTAATTGGTATTGGGTTTGAATACGGGGAGCGAATTTACGAAATTAATTTCCACAGTTATATTAAGCGGTGTTGTCGGCGAAAAGCGGAAGTTGGACGTCCGATGTGGTGCCATATTTTATATAGTATATACATTGCGTACATAATTGGGGCAATCGATTGACAAAGATGTTGTGTTACCGAGAATCGAACATGGAATTTCTTTAGTCCGAAACGAGCTTTAAATAACACTAGTCGATTGATAGTTGCTTCAAGCAGGTGTCGATCGATAAATCAAAAGAAAATCATTTATTAATTATTAATTTTATTAATAGGTCTTTGGGTTTTTTTCATAAACTCGTTTGTATTCCATCAGTGTAGAATAAGGAATGTAACATTACAACTCGGAAATTATTCACACAAATGGAATCACCAAAAATCAGTCTATTATTGGAATAGACTTAAAAGAGTGCCCCAACAATTTCGCCTTTCCCTGCGGACCGAAGAAAGCAACAAGGTTTGGCCCTAGGCTGAATTTTAATAAGATGTCACCGCCATAATAACAGGCGAAGGGAGCTAAATTTTATTACAACGAACTTTATCAACTCGAAATAACGCCAAATTAGAGGTCTGCTTTTAATTGGGAGTAATAGCTTAAGACATCCGGCACGTTTGGAACGCTGGGCGTTGAATGGCCCGAGGTTCTTGACTAATTTGGCTCTGCTGATATTTATAGACGTGGGTGCTTTTGATGTTTATGACTTATTTGGATTTTTATTTACCTCCTTGCTTGCTAAGAATGGAATCTTGGTTTTGTTAATGAATTGGACAAAGATCTCTCAAATCTCCGTTGACGTCTATTATATCTTATTAATAGATTGTCCTAAACTAATAGAAGTATTGTATATTTTATCTATCTGTAGCCATAAGATAAGTAAAGTAGATTAAGTTGAATGACTTCCACAAAACAATTTAAATAAATTTCTCATGCGATTGAAAATATATCGAAATTGAATATTTACTGTTAAGAATTGGTAAAATAATATATTAGACCAATAAACCCACACATTTTATTTAATTAAAAGGTTTCTGAGAAGCATTATAAATTTTAAACTTTAGTTTCTTCATTTTCATTACCGAATCACGTCTTGAACATCTTTTTCAATAAGAAACAAGAAATTTAAATCTCGTTAGGTATTCATTAAAAATTTGTCTTTATATAAAAATTTGTCTTTGTATAAAGTCTCAAGTTTTTGAAAATTCATTTCGTATGGATCCCCTTTTCCGAATGAAACCTATAGTCTAACAATATTTACATTATGATCGCATCAATCAAAGCATCTACCCACCCCATATAATACGTGTCGTGATCGTAGGCCGGGTCTATTGATCGGTCGCGAGTCGCGCGTTTAAAAATAATTTCTATGCCAACCCTACTTGCTTCACGTACCCGATGCTTAGCACAACTTCTACCTCGCAGTATACACAAATAACAGATGAATTTTTTATTGTGCGATCGGCTACTGGCCATTTTTGTGGAACTACTGGCGCCCGCACGTGATAGCGATCAAAGTACAAAGTTGATAATAAACTAGTTTTATTATTGGATTTAAAAAGGATCCTTTCTATGTAGTTATTTAATTTTCAAAATAAAGAACATTTTATATTTATAATTTCCTTGATAAGTATCGATCCTTTGATAAGTAATCATACAAGTGTAGATTAGCATAATTAGTTATAACTTAACTTTATATAAAATTATGAATTCAGTGTTAAATGTGTGTTGATTTATGTGTATATTTACTCATGTGAATTGAATTAATAAGTTATTAATAATCACTGCCATCTTTGGCAAAGCAGTGATAACAACTGTTCTTTAAACCATTACTATATTTAGAAAGAAATAATATATATGAATTGTACTATTAATTAATTAATTTAATAAATGAGTAGTAAAGGCACATAAATAATTTAATTTTTAATAAAAGCCGTGAACATCAAATTTATTTGATTGTTCCTTTATTACCAAAACAATCAAAGCCCCGAATAATTACTGGAGGATCATAAGGACTACGGTGATTCTACGGAACCGGATTTAGTACTTATATAGAACTTTTTGCCTTTCGGTATATTTTTTATTATGCGAAATATACATATGGTTAAAAAGACAATGTTTCAATCATCATACGATAAATTTAAATAACTCGTGGCCATTATACGAGGGCTGCTATTTATATGTCCGGAATATCAAAAAGAAACCAACATTAATCATTTGATGTGGTTGTATTGCTTTTCAAAATATTCGCCATGATGATCGATGTACTCTTGCATATGCTGAAACCATTTTTTATAACACTTTTTCTATTCCGACTGAAGTAACTCCAAACCATACATTTTGAACGCATTAACGGCCTCTTCGCGGTTCGAAAAACGTTGACTACGTAATTTATTCTTCACGCTTGGGAATAAATAGAAATCTTTGGGTGCCAAATCGGGGCTGTGCGGTGGATGACCCGTCAATTTGATTTTCCAAAAACCAAGTTGTTTTGGTTGACGTGTGACATTTGTCATGATGAAAAATAATTCTGCGTTGTCGGTTGTTTTTTTCTTATTTATTCAAAGACTTCTGGCAAACAAATGGTCGTTTATCACTCCAAGTTAACCGTTTTACGATTCTATAGTAGCACTGTAATCACATGTCAATTTATATCAAGAAAACAGACAACCATCTACTCCAAAGTGCTTTTGGCACAATCACTTTTGTTGGGTTCGACTTATCTTGGAACACCACACCGTTGATTGTTGTTTAGTTTCGAGGTCATACGCATAGATATAGGATTCATCACCGATAAACAGCTTTTGGCACATTATGATTGCATTTTTTTTATAATTTTTTGCACCAACCGACACGAGCCTGTTTTTGATCAGTGCTTAAGTTGTTCGGAACCCAATACGAACGAATTTTTTTTACAGCTAAATTTTCGTGTAACATCATATCGTCATACTTATGCCCAGGGACGCTTCTATCTAGCGATATGTAACATGGCGATCTTATATTATTAGTTTCCACACAACATCGATATATTGTGGTACAACAACCGGTTTAGGGCAACCTTCTTTAAATTCTTCCGTGAACATATACCGCCCACAATTAAACCCACTAAATCAGTATTACACAGTGGTTTTCAATAGTGCTGCCATACCCAACAGTCGAAGTGAGTTTATCGATGCGCTGTTTTTGAGTTAGCCCACTCCGAAAATCGTAATAAGTCACCGCACGAGAATTTTCATGACTCAAATTAATGGTGATAAAGACACGCAATTTTTAAAATAACGTCAGAATAGTAAAACAATTGACAGTTACATGAAACAAACTGTATCATACATCCAAGGATTTCCATTATTAAATGCTATGATTACTTTATAAATATTGTTCTGTTTGTGGCCAGTTCCGGATACATAAATAGCAGCCCTCGTAACATGCGTGAGAACACGACAGGCGGTTTTATAGGAACTACATAGTGATGCATCAGAAAACACCCATGAGTGTGAGTCAGGGCGCAAGTTCTTCTATCCCGTTCTCATTTGTTCGCGATTGTCACGATTTTTGGCATCAACACAGATTACCTGAACTTTTATTAGCTCAAATTTGCTGTGTCATTCAGTAGTCATAGTATGGCGAGATTCTATACTTAACCTATATCTATTTTTAGAAATTATTGTATTACAGAACTTTCATAAATAATGCTCTAGTGTTGTGTGATAATCACAATTTTTTTCTTGTCGTTAAAAACTTACAATTTTCCCTTATTATTTTCATCATAGTTAATTATTATTCTGTATAAAAGGTTATCCTTATTATACAGAAAGTAGTTTGTCTACATTTCTGCCATATACCAGAGACACCTCTCGCGAACGGCACTACCGCGTAAGGCGAGGGTGGGACAAAATGGGACCTCGCGACATTCGGCCGCCATTGCCCGCCCCGCCACCCCCTTCCTGTATAACCCTCGCCGCGCCCCAAACCACCCCCGCTTACCAAAAATGCGTTCGCCGATTTTAACAGAGAAGGTACATGGGGGTGAACGTATATTGTAAGTATATAGAAATATATAGCAATACGTATGTTGAAATGTTGTTTCTTTTTTTAGTTTTTTTTTCTTTGTAATATATTATTTATAAAGCATTTATAGCAAAACTGGTATTACAAAAAATGGTCTCTTCCAATTATGTAGTTACATTTAAGAGAACAACTAAATTTCCATATTTTGTATTTATGTTTAAGCTGAGTTTACATTAAAAAGTAATTTCAGATAAAATGAAATAGTAATGAAAGCAGATTTAAATAAGTCTTAGTACTTTTTGCGCTCTACTTTTCTTTAACATTTGTATTATAATGGAAATGTACACATAGCCATAGTACACATGAACTTACCAATTTTCATAGTACCATGAATTATAATACGCTTAATTGAAATTTCAAAATTTATTTTACAAAAGTTTAAAAAATTTTTAGGTTATCTTTATGCATCTCAACACGCGATAATTGAAAATAACTATTTTTTTCCATGGGCATCAGAAAATGAGTATTGTACTGCACTGCAAGCCATCATTCAGAGTAGCGATTAAGGCTTACCTTTCTGAGAAACCTTAATGGAAAATCAAGTTCTGAATTCTAAAAAAGACGTTGTTAAGTGTAATTCGTAAAATATTTAAATAAGAATTTGTTTTACCTATATTTACAAGTTAGGCGAGAACCAAAGAATTAATTCGAAACGGCAAAGGCAGGAATAATTACAAGATCCTTGAATAAGTCGGTTTTAATCACCCCACTGCTGTGGCATGTCCTTCGACAATCGTTTCATTTTTTGTTGGTTGTTGGACTTAAGCCGTCTGCGCTGGCCCAAGCAGGTTAACAGACAGTTGGCAACCGTGTTTAATATGTAACTCTTTACAATCCATTGAATCAATCATTCAACATATAAAGCAAGTTAAGAGAATTATATCTTTAAATTTAAAGAGATAAATATATCGAGAGATTTTAATACGAATTTTTTTGGTCATAAAATACATAATCATTACACATATTAATCACAAACCATATCCGTACAGACGAAAAATATTAGATATTTAATTTATAATTGCTTATCTATTCACTCGATTCCTTCTAAAATAGTAGAGAAATATTACAAACTATTTACTTTCCGGAAATAATAAATTTAAAGGATCTATTATTATTATACGATGCAGTTGATGATTTGAGTAGATAAATTACTACGAAAACTTTTGACCTTTTTAGAGAATAAAAATTTTTGCTGAAATATGTACAGAAATAGAAAACATTTATGAAAAGAACAACATTAATTACAATAAACAGCAAGTGACTATTTGTACAGAACGATAAGCACTCCAACTGCTCACATAAAAATGTAAATTGTAAATATTAATCAAAATTATTACCTCCCAATATCTTACAGACTTTCGTAGTGTTGATACGTATTTCATAACTTGATTAAAAATACTTTTTAATATTTTTGAGAAACTTGTGATGTTTATTAAAACACGTCTAACTATAATCACAGTTCATCACTAAATGAACGCGAGGTATTAACCCTTCAACGGTGTCGCGTCATTTTTTTTTAACCCAACGACCGCACGTAACGAATTCATGTTTTTGCCCGGATCAAAACTCACGCCGAAACAAATTGCTGTGGACCGCTCATTATGACCCTTTCTTAGTAGGAAGGTATGCGCTTTGAAAGGAAGGAAGAAATGAATTCATTGCGAACTTATCGGATCGTTTTATCAACCGATTGGTCTCAATTGTGCATGTAAAGTTGTTCTTACTAGTTCTTTTTTTTCTTAACTTTATAGAAGATTGAGAAAAAAATTTTGAACTACCCACCCAATTCGTATTAAGATAAGTATAGGTAATGTTTAAGGCGTCGCTTCGCGTCGAATAAAAAGTAACTGGTGTGTAGTACGTACCAGACCATAGGTGAGTTGAAGAAAATAACTCTGTGCTTCGAGGAACACTTACCTCTTCACCCTGGACATGGTTACTTTGTACATGAAAACAATTTCCATCGCAGTTCACAGCCCTTATCGTGCATTAGGCCAATATTAACAGGCACAAATCCGGGCCCCTTAATCTGAAATCTAAAATGAGATTGTGGTGGGGTGTACTCAGGTTTATTATTTTTCCTTTATTCTAATTTCTAACTACATAGTTACATTCATTTCAAAATATTCAAAGAATAAAGTTATCTTTTTAGGGTTCCGTAGCCAAAGACAAAAAGGAAGATTTGTGATTTCATCCTTTCCGTCTATCCGTCTGTTTGTCCGTCCATATGTCCTTATTGCTTTACTTTTTTTTTTATCGATTCTGATGATAATTTAGGTACGTGTCTTGTATGAACAGCCGTACAGTATTGTAAAGAAATTATATGTAATATTTAAAAAAATAGGGCTGGCTTTTTTAATCTAAAATTGAGCCACGGAAAGTAATTATTTTGTATTGTCGTTGAATATGCACTTTAAAATGTATTGTCGTTTTTAAGCTAGTTTTTTCTGAAGTGTACATCTTACAGTTTTTTTTGTAAGTGATCACTGCCACCCATAGACATCCGCAACTCCAGGAGGATCATTAATGCGTTTCTAGCCTTTCAGGAAGGAACCGGTTATCTGATGGATGAAGAATAGGTCACCGGAACTCTTACTTACTGGACGAAATATAACAACGCAAGCAGCTATTTTACGCCTGTGTTCTGTGAGAATATCTTAACGGTTGGCCCGTCCATTTTCGTGCTACAGCTATGTTGGCCACAGCAAGTCTTTGGCACGACAAAATTTCTTTTTAAATTTCGCCGCTCTAATAAGAGTTTTATTCGTTTATTTAGTTAATTTAATGAAATTGAAATATAAATATTTACTACGAAGTGGCCGAAACACTTATCACGCGGCACATTATTTTATTTGAATTTTTCCGTTGGTCTTCGCATACCTTTGGATGACGCTCTTTCAGGTTAACTATTATTAAATTTGTAGTGTCTTCGATTTGTACACATTTTTATAGACATTTTCCAAGAGCCTTTGAGCTAGTGTAATATAGAATATTAACTATATGATATACATACTTGAGTATGTACAATATAGCACAATAAACGAATTTTGTTGTCGTACCATTTATTTACCACCAATTAAATATAATTTTTTTTACAAACAATGGTTGACCATCAGAGCATTGTCTTCGCTTCAGAAGGTGCTAATCTCGAATTTATTAATTTGTTTATAACTTGAGTTGAAATAGAACCACTTACTCCTTTCCTCAGATAATATATTAATTCTTCGGTTCCGAACGTTGTTACGGCATTAGTGATGCAAGCCATTAGCAGCTCTTAAATTGCACCGGGCTGGCATGGAGGATGTAAAGTTCCAATTCTTACTCCGAAAAAGTGATTATTATCTAACCATGATTTGTAATTTTCTATAAATACCTATCGGGAAATGATGAGATATAACTAAAACTTTGTAACATCCACACAAAAGTTATCAAAATAGAAATTTAACTAAAAGTTGAATTCACGTTATACATTACTTCTCAACAACATGGCGTTTGGATCATACTTGGCCGGATTATCATTGCTATGGAGAAATTAAAATATCTGTAAATCAAGCATGTTAAGTAGAAAAAATGTTCTAATTCGCAATTTATTGGCTCATTTAATGATAATTCAATATCGAATTTATATATGGATAGAATTAATTGATCACTAAATAATTACCCCTTCTGATTTTACGGTCAAATTTAAATGCACATTTTGCTACTTAATACATCGTTATTGTTGTCATAATAGGATTGCTCTGTAAGTAAAAATAAAAAAGTTCCTTTTAGTTTCTATTCTATATATGGACAGCTCTAATTAAACACTAAATAATTACATACTATGATTTACAATTATTTTACTAATAATTTACGTATAGTAACATTAATCAATCAGATATCCCTTTTCCACCCCATTGTCTGCTATGGATAACATTTTTTGGAGTGTAATAATAATAAAAAAAAATTGATAATGTTTCATAATGCATAAGGCAACACTAATTGAACACTAAATTTTCAGTACTCAATGTCCGTGATATATTGAGCTGATTTCGGTGTTAAAGTCAGTGCACTATTAGTATAATTAAAAATAGCTTTCTATTTTTTGACTTGTCTTCCATTACGTAAATTTTTTGGTTTTGGCGCTAAACGAGCACTAAATTATGCCTTAAAAAATCAGTGATTTTGCCTATTTGACTATGACTTTATGGATGTGAGATCACGAGATCTTTTACTCAAACTAGCTACATCAATTTATTAGTTATATGATGCATAGCAACAAATTGCTTTTTTTTCCGCCATATCGAAAATCTGCATCTGAACATATGCATCTGCCGCGCGCGCGCAAACATTAATTTAACGGATTCCGTGTGCGGTACGACGACAAGAAAGAAAAAAACTTATTAGCATGTGAACGGCTACAGTTATAATTCTACTTTGTGTTACTAAAAATAATAGCGGGCGCGTCAAACAATGCGACGTAAAGTAAAAGAAAAAAAAATCCGTGCGCGGTGTACGGAACCCTATCGCATTATTTAAAGGCCGGTGAAAGACGAGAGTTTAATGTCCTCGAGCGATGGCTATTGTGAATCGAATCAAGAACGAAGTAGATCTTTATTTAACACGCGGCTATTGTATGTGTACGATGGAATAAATTCGCGTCATAGACTCGTACGAAAATTTCGTATGTCTGAAAGAAAATTGAAAATATTTAAAAAAAAAACGTGATTGTCATAGCCTTTGTGAAAAAAATAAACTTTGCTTGTTACGATCTGTGTGTGCATGTTAAAGGAGGTACGTATATAAAATACACTCACATAAATTCAAGATCGTTATTAAAACGTTATTCGGGAAAAAAAAGGTATTACTTATGTATTAAAATTCTAACTATTTAAAGCTTTAGGGTTTTTTTTTGATATTTTTATGATTCATTATAATTGTATGTATTTAAATATTAAAACAACTACTTTTAAGTTTTTTGCCCGATCTTCACGAGGAAAAATTGTCTTCTGAACGAGTGGTAAATTATTAAGATAATGAAATATTTCAAGTTTTAGTTATAGGTCTATGAAATAAGATACTTTTGAATTTGAATTTAAAAAAAACGTATGGTATTCATAGAGTGCGTATTAGTTTATTTTTCTATTTGTTGTCTCGGTCACTAATTGTAGATAGATAGATAAGGCGTTTAGTGTTAATTATTAAGAAAGGGTTTACATCGCCTACTCGTAAGTCGGCAACGACGGTAATATTTGGAAAAATATGTATCGAATGCTTTATTTCTCTACAAAAAATCATCTAAAATCAGCCAAATGAATATGGAAATGTTAGGTTCGATTAATTGTTTTCTTGGTAAAAAACGGAAGAGATTACGAATGAATTCACTTATTTTAGCAAAGTGTTTACATTCCTAAAATATACAAAGGGCTGTAAGATGTGATAATTAATGGAAGTGGGTGATAATTAAATAATATAAAAAAAAATGGTGTATTGTATAAAAAACTACAATTCAAGGCTTGTATTGTCCAATATTTGATACTATTGAACTCTCTTGAAACATTTATCGGAAAAAAAATATTAAAATCTATTTGCATTGCTTATTAGTAAAAAAGATCCTGGTGCGTGTCAGATTACTCAACAATTCAACGCTTCGACGAACAAACACAATTATATATACATTGTTTTCTCGCGCAATCATTATACCCGTCATTAAAACAAGCAAATTACACTAAATCAATTTCACAAACGCTTTTGGCGGAATGAAAAGATCAAAATCAACTAAATTGAGAGCTTTGATCAAAAAACAGTCAAAGATTTTATCGCAGGTGTTCGCACGAGAAACTGTAATTTAACCCTTAACCGGCGACTAAAATAAAATACGTTTCAAATATTATAATGCTAATAATTTGGCTTAAATATTTAGCTATACATTAAAACATACAACGACAATCATAATTTTTTACTTTTGTTTATGAAAGTTATTAATAGTTTTAAATTCATTTTTAAAATGTGTTATTGTGACAAATATGATGCGAATAGAGTTGAGAATTACTTCATTTTTAAATTAACATTATTTTTGCTTACTGTGCAAAGAAAATTGGAATACAGATCTATGATTGTTGTTAAGAACCAACAAATCGTAGACGAGACTGCACGTATGGCCGGCTTATTGTACCCAATGCTTTTTAACATAATTAAAGTTTGATGTTACTGTTCTCTTTGATAATATGAACTTGTTTTCGCATCATTAATTACAAACCATTTTGCGTTGATTTGTGTCTGCTAGAAGAAAGGAGGTTACAGAAATACACTGGTTAAGTAATCCTACTTTTTTGTTGTTTTGTTATATAATGTATATAATACTGTTAACCGCTCCTCTCTGTTACTAATGCTATGTTTGACATCTCATTAATTTACAAATATATTACCAAGAAGCGAATAGCTCATTAAAAAAAAAAATGTTTTTTCGATGTTTTTGACACGGCGTGTTATCCTACTCACATTTTGATTTTATAGTAACTTAATTATCGCTTAGTGTTTAACACCACACGAATAAATAAATAATAATTTTGCATTATAACAAATTTGCGACGGTGCTCTAGGGTTGAACCGTATGATTCATGTAGTAAAAAAAACATTTCAAGGAACAATTAAATGTTGATTGGGGTCTAATTACATGAATTTTGCACTTAAGTCACTTAAGATTGTCCTACAAAAAATTGAACAATTTGTAATAATCTTCTAAAGTACTGCGATAATTAAACACGAATTTTAAAATAAAATGCACTACAATGATATAAGTTAATATGCATAATACAAAAAAAAATATAATTTTTTTACTTCCTCTATTTACAAACGTTACGTTAAATACCTATACAAAGGGTAAAAAATACATATTCTATATATCAAAACGGTACACATAAATTTTGCGGATTTCGTTTGCATAATTTTTACACTGCGCAGTATTGATTGAGTTTTTATACTTTTGTAGTATCATCGCAAAATCTCGTCATGAATTTACCACTGGTACATCGCTTACTTAAACAGAAATAGGATAATAACCCAACCTGTCTTTCCTGGGAACTAATATGAAGATTATAAATTTTATTACGTTAATTTATTTCGGTGTACATGAAGCTACGAAATGGTGTGCGATACCAAAACATTTTTTTTACTTATGAACGTTGTCTCTCATATAAAATTGTCGTGGCGTCGTTCTAACTTCGAAACCATCGAAAATATGCGATGTGAAATGTGTGAAATTTATTTTTTGGATTCGCCCGTCTCCCTTGATCAAAAACATAAACTAACGTCTTCAGTGCCTTTGAAAAAATATCCAACATCCATTAGGCGTAGATCACCTAGCGTAGATTAGCATAAATTACCATTGCGAGACTTTGGGAAAGATTCAACGCGTGTCCCTCTCGGTAAGCGATACGCCTGAGAAACGAGTCGCGTATTCAAATTGAGAGACAGCGAAATAAAAAAAAAACTCTATTGAAAAGCCCAACTTTTTGTCTCATCCGCAATGTAGGACACGCATGTTATTAGCCCCCATTATCTATATGTCGTTTTTTTTATTTTATTAAAAACCGGTAAAGCCATGAATATGATAGTGCGCAGCTGTGATTTTTTTTTTTGGTTTACGGAAGTGGATTGTTTGGACGTGGAGCTCTGAATATTTGTATAACTGTTTGACTGGGAAGTCAAAAGGTGTGTAGTATTTTTTTTTCTCTATGTGCCAATTAAAATTATTTTTAAATATGAATGCAGTTTTTTTTAGCTTGTTATCGTTAGAGAGAAAGGATAGGCAACATTAGGAGTTTTTTGCATGTCGAGGAACGATTTAAAATTATATTTTATTTTGATATACTATTTTATAGACGACTTTTACTACATATTAGTTTTGATTACATTGTTGTAGGGTAGCAACATGTTTAATGTTAATGCCTCCGTATCACTTCTCTCTCATTTTATTTTATTAATTTGGCTTCCTCTGCCATGTGTATTTCATTTGAATTGAGAAATTATCTACATCTGTGTATTAACAAAATTTGATTTTGCGCCCATATTAGAACTGACAATAAGGTATAAACTTTGCATTTAAACCTATCACCATATAATATTTTAACTTACGCTTTGTTTAGAACATCAATTATCATTTGCTATAACGAGAAATGGAAACATCGTTAGGAAACCACCTGTTTTTGAAGAAGAACGTCAAAAAAAAGTCAATGATGGACGTCGAAGAAAGAAGTCGAAGAAGAACGTTAAAGAAGAACGTGTAAGGATAACGTCGAAGAAGATTTAAGGGAATGTTGAAAGTTATGCGTAGTTCCCAACGAGTCTGCACATCGTTTCATAGACAAAAATAATTATGGCCTAACAATAAATACTCTTCTAAGATGACCAATAGTCTCAAGTGGGGCATGAAAAAAAAAATATGATAAAAATCTATAAAGTCTATGATTGTAAGTATAAGTTGTTAACTTATTAATTTCTAATAATGTTATTAAATAAATTTAATTTTACCCCCGTTCTCACACTACAAGCTGCAAATTAATATCGGGCTCCACATCTGCCCGATGATTGTTTAAATCGAAAGGCGTATAATTTTCAATGAGACGCCGTATAACAAGGAAGTTGCAAAGCTGCTAGGCCTTTATTTTTAACACTGTCGCCTTAAAAAACCTGTCGTTCACAGAGCTCAAGGTGTGAAATTCGCAATAAACGCTGTCTTTGATAAGTCGCATGATGTTAAAATGCACGAGGAATTGTCAACTTTAAAACTTTTGTATAATGGACTTCGCGTAACGGCAAGACGTTCAGGCGCTTACGACGTCTCGCCTCGAGGTTGATTGAGATGTAAAGTAGTTAACCCATTTCTTGGCTCAACGCACCCCATAATAATTACGGTAGCACGCATACATTTCCGACGTATAAATATTTATGAGGTGGATGAATTTAAGAACGCATTTGTAAACTCGTCCTTAATAAATTGAGTTCGTTACTTGCGGTAATAATATCTCAGTTAAATATTTCTAAGTGTCGCGATGCAAATTAGGGGTGTGAAGATTTCAAGTTTTCATTTGATTTTATGAGAACCAAACTTCTCAGGGGTGTCCTTGTTGCGAATTAATTAGTTCTCATGCTGTGAGAAAATAAATTATGCAAATTGTTGACTTTTTAGCGAATCTAGACAAAATCGTTGTATAAGCCTTATCGCCAATAATAAGACAAAAATATATATTTTATTACTAAAATAACATTAGGTATAATATGCGGACCAAATTAGTTGCTTATCAAACAAGGGTTAAATTTTAAGCACCCGCAATTGGAGAGATTATATGAAACCTCTATAACATGAAGGGTAAAAAGTCAGCAAAAGAAAACTGAATGAGGTACGAATAATAGGGTACTAAATGAGAAGTGAGAAAATTAAAAATAATCTTTATAGATCAACGGCGTCCACTACATTTTATAGGAAGAAGGAAACTTCGACGTTCGGTGACAAATGGCCGTAGGAAGTAAGTACAATTAACGTTCTTATAGATGGAAATAATAATTACATCATTATTTGCTAAGACGGTGAAGGAAAACATTGCGAGCAAACCGGCGAATTTTCTTAAAAGAGTATTATTAAAATGCCATATGCAAGAACCCTTGAAGTTACTATCACGCATCGGGTCAGCGTGGGTATATATATAACTATAAATTATTAGACCATAGTCTAATAATTTATAGTAATCCAAAATCATGCATCGTAATTTACATGAGTTATACAAAGACATACAACGAACCACAGGCAGGGGATCCTGCTGCAGAAGCATGAGAAAGCTTAGATCTAAATAAAGAATAAGATAATAAAATAAGGGATTACAAAAGCCTGTATAATATTTTGGCTGGCATGTCGGCCTACATTTACGGCAATTCTTTAATAAATGTCCTAATAAAACCGCGCAAAATTCAAAGATGATATATTAGAAAATAACAACCATGAAAGAGCCCATATTTAACACAGTTATATTCCTCATCATAAATCCAGTTATATTAAAGAACAATCAAATGAATTAATAAAGCCAATCGAGCTAAATCATGATTAGATCCGTAGATCCTAACTACATACAAATTAACGGCCTCGGAAAAATTTGTCAGAAGGAATTTATTGTTATAATGTATATATATCTAGTGAAACGCTGAAATTGATATAGAGTTTGAAGAATAGAGACTCCCCTTTTTAATTACACTTTTTATACCGAATAAGAATATTTTATCATCAGTGAGAATGTTTGAAGTGGAATTGATTGAGGCTTCTACTTTTTTGTTAATCAACTGCGATGCACAGCCTCGGTGCAGAGTGCAAAAATTACTACTATATAACAAAATATGCCCATTTAAAACCAAAAAAAGTGGGACTTACATCCGCCTAATCTCGAGGTGAATGGCACTTGACTCGTGCCTAAGAATGGATCCCATCGAATCATATTATCGAACCCCAATCGATCTTTTGTTAACGCACACCCCAATTTGTTGAGGTGTTGTTATGCATTTATCGATAGAATCAGTTATGTTTTGACAGACTGTGTTACGGTCTCGATTTATTATTGTGATTGATAAATCAGTTAACAATTAGGTGTGACGTCTGTAAATTAAATTGTTGCAAATATCTTTATAGCTACCAATTGCTTATTGCTTGTTCGTTTGCTGTCAGTTTTTATAAACATTTTTATTATGGGTAAATTATATTACATTATAATTATTAGAGGTAAGTTAGATTGACTTGGTATTTATATTTTTTAAAAATAATTGATAACTTTACACATTTGCTATAACATTTTTAGGTATCATTTCTATCATTAATATTTTCTGATATTCGAGGCTTTAAAGTCTTGTTTCTCCATTTGGTGAAGATCGGAGTATGATCTGATGATAGCCTTTGAAAAATGAATGAAAAAAATTGTATTCGTTCTAGACACCTAAATATCAGATTTTCAAATTTAAGTTCAAAAACTCCTTACAGCCTCTATTTTAAGTACCTTATCCTGTCAATTGGATCTCTTTTTATGGATCTGGTCCTTCTCTGTTCACTATCCACAAGGCCATCATCAGATCACACCCCGATCAATCTCGAGTGGATTAACCAAAGCTTCAAAATAACCTCGAATGTATAAAAGTTTTAACCTGAAACGTTCAAAAACGTTTTTTTAATTTAATTCCAGTGCACTCTGATGAGCTATTTCGTTGAAAAATATCTAATGAAAAGTAAACCGCAAAGGCTTATTTGATATAATAAAAATGAATTGTGCGAATAACATTCGTTAAAACAATGAAAATAATAACTTTCCTTTCATTTAGAACAAAATTAAATTGAATTTTAAGGCAGATATAGATTTTTTGATATCGTAAATTGTTGCAATAATCTCCAAACAATATTTAACATTGCCTCTTAATACACCATATTAATTAATAATACAACAAGACGAAAAGCGCATGCATCCAAAGATCGCCAAGTAATATTTATAAAACTTAGCTAGAGTGCGAAGGAGTGGAAAGTTAAGAGAGCTTTCATAATGCTTGATATTGCTCCTTCTAATATTTTTTATCGTTTCTATGGCAGCATATGTAACATGATTTAACCCTAACGTTTTTATTATCAAAGCAGTAGAGATGAAAACGTCATTCGTAACTTCAGCATCGTGTTATACTTTAATAAGTAAGTAAACGCCGTACAGTTAAATCAACGAAAATTTAATTAATTACACGGTAGGTATGCTTATTTTTAATAGCAAGAACATGCTAGTGGTGCGCGCACAAAAACACAAGCCAGAAACCCTAAAAAAGTTAACGATCGTCGTCATTCATATTAAAATAATAGTTCAGACCGTCGTGCACGATCCCAAGGTGACAGAGATGAGAATTTAATAACGGTTCCGTTCCTATGGTAGCTCACAAAAAAAGGGTTGTATCCCCTTAAGTGGTATTAAGTGACCTGTCTTTCGGATCGTATAGTTGTTTAAGGATAGGTAACCCTAGATGTTTTAATACTTCATTAAAAAAATGTAATCAATGTATAAAACAAAAATTAAAACTGAATTTAGGATTACATATAATAAAAAAATATTTAATTTGGGTGAAAAAAATCTTGACTTACTTGTATTAAAAGATACTAACGACGTTAAACTCTCGTCGAACTTTGAAATAAAAAGATATGGAAACAGTAAGTACGAAGTAAAAAAAAATAAAAAAAAAACATCCCTTTTGTCAATACAAACGCCAATGCATCTCTGTATAAATAGCAGATTTAAACTTTCGTATATTGTTATTTGTCTGTGGTAATTTACAACAGGCAACGCTTACTTGCCTGTTGCATAGCTTATAATGAGAAGCATTTGCGAGAGTTTAAAAATAGAAATATTTGTCAGCAATTATTTCTGTCACTGTATTGCGTTAGATCATGAAAATCGAAAAATTTGCGTACCATTCTACCGAAAATTTAAGGAAAATTAATTCTGTCGGCTTCAAAAAATGATTTAATGTAACAGAAACGATAAAAACATCAAAATCATTTAGAAATGTTCCCATCAATCAACTGTGAACTTAGTAACACGATCGCTTGTGATAAAATCCATTAATTAGCCCTTTTTTTTTTTAACTTTACAATTATAGCAAGTACTTTGCTATGTAAAATGGCTGTCTGATTCGGTATTGTTAAATTATAATTAGTACAAATGTAATCTTAGAAATGAGATTCCTTCCCACAAATAATGTATTGCAAATTTTCGTGGCGACCTTTATTAGTGAGTAAATCTATTTCTTTGTTACCTATTTGTTTTGTAGAGAATTTATCCGTTTCCTTTTCTAATAATTGCAATAATATACTTTAGACTGTACTTTTATTATTTTTTGGATCCAAATTTTTTATGATTATTTTGAGGCAGCTATTTCAGGATTTTACTAAAGTTTTAAAAGTTTAGTCAGATTTTTAGCTTGTCTTTCGTATTATACCTATGGGCATGAAGCAACTCAACGTCTAACCTATTGTAAGCAAAACACATAAGTGTTTGTTACATACCATATTATGTTGTAACAAGTTGACCATATTATGGCCAACTTGTCTGCAGTACAAAAGTGGGGCGACTCGACCGGTGAAATGCCACAATCTTACAGAATACGCATGTAAAGTAGCAGCTTTCAATTTTGGGTTTCGTCTAGTGTGTAAAAGTTTTGGTCCTGGATCCACTCCCCCTCCAGTACCCCTCACTCTCTTCACAAGTCCTCGCTCCATTGAATACTCTATTGTTACCCGAAAAGCCGGCAACACACTGGTGGCTCATCTGCGATTGTGAGTGTCCCTAGGCAGCTGTGACCATCTAGTCTCTAATGGCTCGCCTGCTCGTTTACCTCTCTAATAAGGTATAAAAAGTAAACGATCACCCTATTACTTCAAAGCATTGATATTTTCATCAAATAATCAAACTATGAAACCGAGATCAGAATTCAAAACTTTGATTGAGATCGAAATCAAGAGTAGTACAAGAATTAAATTGAGAGCGGGATCGGGATCACTATTGCCAGCAAAATTTACCCAAATAAAGATGAAGGGATTAAGTACACGCGTGCGAGGCCGTGGTCGGAAAGCTAATATTTTAGAAAGATCCTAACACTGTTCACTTGTTGCCGATGATGGATGCTGACCTTCTTATTCGTATTACATATTATTGACTTTCAACGAATGGAGTTATAACTTTTCTGAATTTCTTTTTTTTGTTTCATAGAACCTTCTAGAAACAAACAAGCATGCGAGCCACCAAAAACTTAGTTTTCACCGCAGCTCATAGATGCCCGCGAACACAGAGGAAGGTGGAAATCTACGATTGATTGAAACCAAAGTGTTCGTCTCGTTCCGAATTCAAACTGAAACAATTTGTACGACGGGAATGCAACAAACGAGCTTAAATAGAAGAATATAATAATATTGATGTTCGATTAGAGTTCCTGATGCATAAAAAAATGAATGAATAACCACCATTTTTTAATTTGCTGCAAATGAAGTAAACATAAAATTACAAATACTGCGGAACCTCATTCCGCTTAACTTATCCACACACGTCCATTTACTGTACCCCACAAAGCGCCGCGTATGCGACACATTTCGGGTATGGGGCAATCACCTGTCGCAAGAGAATGGGGTCATTAATTTCAAACCTATGGTTAAAGTCTCTTCAGAAACAGCTTTCAAGTAATTTATGGAGTGTATCAGACAACACGTCGGCGGTGACAATTTAATATGATTTCATATGGCATATTTAAGTTCTTTACATTTAATGAGTTACTTTAAAATTAATTTCTTTCAATGGAATACGTAAAAAGTTTTCACTACAAAATTGGCTTTTTGCTCCTATACCGACACATTTTTGGCTAATAGAAAAATCGTATAATACATTTACTTTTTATTTTAAACAATTTAGGGACTTTTTATTTGAATGGTATTTATTATTCAACAAAAACTAAAATCTAGTAATATACCAATTTTTGAAGACAAGCGGCACTAGTGTGTGCAATGTAGTATAAAATGCAGTAGATACAACGCACGCTTTTATAAATACTGGAGCCGCGAGTTCGAGTCCTAAGCTTGTACATGCCGAGTGATTTATAAAGTTACGTGTAATTTGGAAAGTTAACCACCATTTCTTTTTTAAGGATTTTTCTAAACAGCACTCCAGTCAAACTTACGTCACCTTCTCGAAAATCGCAGTATAACTCTTTTATTCCTCAAAATAAAAAAATCAACACGAGATAAACCAGTTTTCATCGACGGAGGATGGATTGGCGGTTTTTGAAATGGCTGATGAGGTGTTTAATATATTTAATATTTAATGTAAAATGTGTTTTGACTGTTGGCTAGACTGTCTAGCTAGCTAGAGTTTTAGACAACCATAAAAATATGAAATCTTGTATTGACACCAATGGAAAGTTCTTTGAAAAGAATAATTATAGAAAAATAACTTTTTTTGTAGTATTGCAAAATTTTCCGAGTTCCCAAAATAGTGCGTTTTAGGTTAAGTTCAGCCAAATTCTTTATTAAAAATGAAACTGTACCCATCGGTTTGTTTGAAAATACATTCATCAATATATTTATATATATTATGAAATCTTCAGAGTACTAAAATTTATATCTAGGTATAATTCGGTAGGTATGTCATAAAATTGATTCTGTTGTAAAACTGTTTTGAGGTTTTATCTATTTATTTATTTTATTGTTTATAGTTCCTAAAACCAAGAGATAATATTTACTTTGATGAAAATACATAAAATTTTTGATTACTTTCATCTGTGAGTCATAGCAGACGCTGTATAAGATATTTGTCATTTCTTTTCATATACAAAAAAAATTATTTTGTCATTGCAGTAGTATCTCGTGTTTTTGTAAAATCTGATTAATTCTCTTATTAGAACTAGGCATTTTTTTTTCTATGGGTAAATAACTAAGGCATTGAACATTCAATCGCTTTCAAATATAATTTGACAAACAATTACCAGTTAGACAATAAAATCGAATCAGTTTCTTAAGATAGTCCATTATTTTAGAATAAAAAAAAGTCTGAAAAAAGGCTTGTCCCTGCAGCCAATCCCTAAAACTTTTCATTATGATATTTACCTACCGATGTGCCTCTGAGCTCCTTGCTTAAAATATCGATTTTAGTGGTTTCTCCAGTTCTCCGAGCTCAAAAATATAATTTTAATACGTTTTGAACTCATCGATTTCAAATGTATATATATTTAACGCTTTTTTTTTTTTGAACTATATCTTTCGAACGCGTTGTTGGATTTTGATCTCCTTTGTGATATATGACGTAGTTTTCTAAGCAGAAAAAGATGAGCGAGTAATTCGCTCATTTTTTTCTGCTTATAAAATTACGTGGATTTAATGGATTGGTGACTATAACAGTCACTAATCCATCAAAAATTTCAAGTTTAAAAAAAAACTTTTATTTAATTAATTTTCCTATAACGATATCTCTAGAATGAACCGATCCATTTTGATTCATTTTAAAATGGTCGATCCTGTTTTTTAAGGAAAATCGCTGAATCAATTTGGATATTTATCTGTGAAGCTGTTAAATGATTATTTTAAGAAAACACTAAAAAAAATTTTTCTCCAACAACATTTCTTGAAAAAAATCAACCGATTCGGATGCAATTAGCAATGAACGACGTTGTTTTTCAAGGAAATCCACTGCACATATTTTGGAATTTATCATTAGCATAGTTTAAAAAAAATTGTAAGGAATCACTTTCTGAAAAATTTTCTCCAACAATATCTCTTAAAGGGATCATCCGGTTTTTATGCAGTTTACGGCAGCCGATGCAACTGTTTGGAGTAAATAGCTTATTAGATTTTGGTATCGATTGGTAGGGTAGTCTAAAATTTATTAAAAGAAAAGACATTTTTCTGAAGACGTTATTTTTAAGATTCCTCAAAATCTATCGGGCTAAATCGGTTCAACGTTTTAGGAAGTCTAAGTGGAGTGAATCCCTTTGGAATGTCGCAAACTGCGTTACGATCGGTTAATCCAGTGACGAGCAGAGTACGGCCCGCGGGCCAACTCCGGCCCGCGAAAGTATTTAATCCAGCCCGCCGAGGGTCCATCAACATGGATAGTATATGGTCCGTTACAATTACGTTTTGACGGTAGAGAACAAAAATTGATGCATTTTCTCTATAATTCTGGCCCTCCTGTAGAATTTCTTAAACTATGTGGCCTGCCATTAAAAAATTTGCCCACCACTGGATTAATCCGTTCAAAAGTTTGAGAAGTTTATACCCACAAACATCCACGCACGCACGCAAACGTATACGCACGCACAGAGAGAAACACAGTAATTACCCGAAAAATGGTCGAAAGGTAAATCTTTGTTTGATGGATTTAAGTATAACTAAAATTTGCATTTAAAAAATAAAATGATCACAATATGACGGTGCCAACAACGGAGATAATGCGAAAAAATCTAGGTTATATTATAAACAAAGACCGGATTATATGCAACATAAAAAACTTGTTATATGCATACAAATATGCATGAAAGATGCTTGAAATATGCACGAAAATTGGTATGGTTAGAAAATTTTTCTCACCAAAAGTTGGTGAGAAAAGTAAATATTCATTTTTTTTTATTTCAAAAGCAGCATACAATTAGTAAATTATTTTTTGATAGGCGATAATAGGTACAGTAACATTAATTAGTATTTGAAATTGAAATCATAAAAATGTTATTTTACACTGTAATTTTTGCAGTTTCATTTGTGAAGCGCCACTTATTACATTATAAAACTGTAATTTATACATTTTTCTTTTTTTCGTGTATATTTTGTGACCGTTATTAAATTTGGTCCCATTTCGGAATGCAGGGTGAGTGAAAAATATTGCAAGTGTACCGATAATATGCATCATAACTAGATCTTAGGTAAAATATGCTATTACCGCTGAGAATGGCTAAAATAAGCAAATGCCTATGCGCATATGCAAATGCATATAATCCGGTCTTTGATTATAAGAGAATACTAGTAGCTTGTCCCTGTCCTGTTCAATCATTTTTTCAACTCTAAAACCGTATTGGAGCAGCGGATAAGACTTACAATTAAGACAATGAATCTGAAATAAAAATTCGCGATTGGGGGGGAGGTATGTTTCAGGAGTGAGGTGACTAAAATTTGACACAACAAAAATCATTATCTTCTTTTTTAAATTCGCTAGAATTCTATTGTAATATACTCGTGTAAACAACAGTGCTAGATAGTTTTGCAAATTCATTCCTTGAACATCAAATCAAAACGCACTAAACGTCATGGAGGGGATTGAAATTTGAATATAAAATATTTGAATTTAAAGCACTTTTTAAGACTCGAGTTTTTGTGAAAAATGGTCTATTAACTTAAGATAAATAGATTCTAAACATGGATGGCGCAACGCATAAGTTATCAATTGCCTCAATTTTTATACAAACATAAATCTTTTCTCCTGGAATGTGTTCCATCGGTGAGAATTTAAATGTAAGAGAAAGTGAATCCTATCGGATAGGTACTTACCTACGTATGTTTTTAGAAATACATATTTTTAAAAAAGGCTTATTTTCGCCGAAAGATTTGCGAAATGAAAATAATTTTTTTAAAAATACTAAAACATTAGACAAATATTCAGAAAATTTGAGACTAAAATAGATATTTTTTTTACTGTAATTTTATATTGATTTTCATTTTAAAATAAACTAGAGATATTTACTATATTAAAAAAATATATCAATATTTATTTAAAACTTCCACAGTCTAATGATGACAACTGTTTACCTATCATTAAATTAATGGTAGCATGTTATCTAATGTATCAGTCATTTTTTATTACCCAAATCGACTTTGTAGCCTATAACATTGTCAATATTTAGCTATAAAAGATACAAATTAGTAATCACTTTCAACAGCTTTAATGAAGTGTTGATATAATCAAAATAAAAAACTTTAGCATTTGAATGTAATAAAAAATAAATGTCAGTATTCTTAAATATTTATTTTTATCACAAGAAATAAATTAATTACGACCCTGTCGAATTCTCATAACTATGTATTTAATAATTTTTTATACAAGTCGGTATATAAGTAAGTATGTTTTATAGCAAAAAATATTAAAATAAGAAATAAAGCGTTATGCGTTTCAAAGACAATGCATTTGTGGATAAAGAGCTTAGATGGTAAGCAGATAAATCTTTTTCTACCTGTTAAAGTCCCTGTATTGTTTAGCGATGGAGATTTTACCCGAAACACAAGCAGTGAATGCGGACATTCACGGAAAAATTCTCAGTATACAAAATCATCTACATTCCATAAGTATAATTGTTTCCTGCAATTATGCCCGCGTGGCCTCAAAGACGTGGCCTCTTTCTTCTCATTATATCAAAGCCGCAATTATGTACTAGACGTACCTACAGTCGTCCTAAACGCGCGTTCGTATTACGATCATTCCACAAAGCCCCGACAAAAGGAGCACGACAAACGAATAAGCTTTGTTATCGAAATTGGAAATGGGAATATATCTTTTATAGCTATCTAAGGAGTGCGGCTTTGAGGGTGTATTTTTTTTTTTACCCGGCGTCGCGTATACAAAAAACACCCCAGCGCATATGAAACATTACCCTACAATACGTCCAATAGAACTGTACCGTACACATCTGCGCTCTCCTTTTTATTTTTTTTTTCTTGGCCGGACAGAGATAGCGTACGTCGCGTGACGGTCCGGCGTGCTAAAGTGTGAGAGGGATGGGAATAGAGAAAAGTTGCGGCGGATAAAGAAAGCTCAGGTACAGATAAGGGTGTGGAGGCAAGAAAAAAAAGGGATATTGTGGGGTGGCGTCGCGGCGGTCGGGTAGGGGGGGATGGGGGCGAACCGGTGAGTCCCGCCGCCGCCGTCAGATGGGGTGGCTCGTATTTTTTCTTATTGAATTCCGGCGTAGAGTTTCGGCATAATGATGATGGATTGTACGGTACCGTAGTAGATAAGTTTCGCTAAATTTCCGCGGAGCGATGTGTAACGCGGTTCGAAGTTTTTAAATTAGGTACGTAACATTTAGGGGGTTGCCAAACGAGGGGGGACGTGTCAATTTCTTTTGAGGGATGGCATTTTTTTTTTATAAATTCCATATTGATATTATATTCTTGTACTAAATACAGCGTTTCAATATTTTACAAATCAAACTAGAATAGAGTTTTTCATGGAATGCACTCTGATTGGAATTAATTTAATGCAATATTCCACTATAAACTTATAAGTTTAAATATATTATTATAGTAGAACTATTAATTCACGAATACGTTTGTAATGTATAACTATAAAATGTAACAAAAAACTGTTATTAAAATTAGAAGACTTGGAAAATAACGATTAACACAATTAATTCTTTTATGTATAAAATTAAATGTTTAATTAATATTTGGTTGGAGTTTCACAAACTAGTCTTCGCCCGTAGTACTCTTGAATTTTCATTTTTGCCAAACGAAATGAGCCATTTCAAAAAATATCTACTTGTCGTTGACTGGCAAAAATAACTGGCAAAAATATTCTTGCCAACTGTGCTCGGTTACAGTTAAAATAATATTCATCAAAAATGAATAATTGTAAGATAGTTTTAAATAGAGTGCTGTAGGTTTTTCTGAATGTTCATAATATATCGCAAACACGTAAATTTGTTGAATTTATTTATAACCGAGACAGTTACTTAGACATTATAATACCTTACCAAGGATTTATTCCTTGGCTTAAGAATACATTCAAACACTACTCTATAGTATTACATCAAGTAAATATTGACCAAAAAATATTTTAACAAGGGTTAACTTCATAAAATATAAGCATCGCTATTTCTAACCTAGGATTGGTTTTATACACTCCAAATTTTCTGTATAAGACATCACGAAATACAATTTTATTTCGTGTTGGTATAGCAAGCACACTTTTAATCTTGGGACCACATTCATCGATCAGCTCACACGTGAAAATATTCATTGAATGCATATACACAGAAAAAAGTCATGATCTGCTTGTGTTGTATTTTTGTTACTCACTCTATAATTTTTGGTTTGTATTTAGTTTTAACATTCTGTAATTGTTAGTATCACAGTCGGTTGTGAATGTTTCCTGTGGGTGCACAGCTAAAATAATTTATTTCCTAAAAAAACGATGTCTTCATAGAAGTGTGTGAAACGA
The DNA here is from genome assembly GCA_005406025.1 of Eumeta japonica. Classification (NCBI taxonomy): domain Eukaryota; kingdom Metazoa; phylum Arthropoda; class Insecta; order Lepidoptera; family Psychidae; genus Eumeta; species Eumeta japonica. The sequence continues at coordinate 490,077 of BGZK01000225.1, forward strand.
TTTATAGTTTCATCGCCCTCCTCAATTCTACATATACTAGAAAACTAAATGCTATAGGAACTCTCCAACTTTTCACAGGCTTAAAGCTGTACTGCAGTCCTGGTTCTCCGCTCGGGACCGATCGGAGTGTGATCTGATGATGGCCATGGGGAGAGTGAACGGAGTAGGTACAAAATCTCTAAGGACTCTCAATTGATCCATTGTCTTGAACCAAGTCAGGTATATTCTTTCTATATTGCTCTTTTCATAAAAATCGATATTTTGTAGATTGAATGCCATAGTTTTTGTACCAAAATTCAATATGGACGGAGTCTATTGATAGGCTATTTCCATCGGATTCGGTTTTAGGTGACGTCAGAATGTAACGAAAATTTCTAAGTCTTGACAGATAACAGAGAATGCCGTAGTTGAGTGTGTTTGAATGGAGTTCGATTTCAATATTATGATCGCAAATATGAGATCAAACCGGGCGTGTATTTTGTTGCGATTCGTCTGAATAGCTAACTGTAATTTGGCAAAATTTTGTAATTCATATCTATGGTTCATAAATGACGATAATTACTTAGGCATGTCTAATTCACAGTCCCGTACAGGTTATTGGATAGATATATGTAATACCTATAGTTTTCACGGTTAAGCAAGCGCCGGTCTATGCATTGGGCACCGACATTTTTCATTAGGCTAGGATCGCATCGGGCGGACAGACGGACGGTCGGATTATTGGATCGGACGGAGGCTTCGATACGGACTTTTTTATATACACTTTTTTCCTTTTGCCACGTCTGAGAGAAGCTTTCCACTTATTTATTGCTTATGCGAAACAAAAATTACGCATCAGCAGAAGTTAATTTGTATTATTAAAATGAGGCTAAAAAGAGGGAGTATGAGGGTAAATAGATTTCGTAAAAAAAAATAATTTAAAATATATTTATATTGGAGTCGATTACATTATATAATGTATTAGGGGCGAACACTTTAAAATTTGGACCACTGATAGCGAATTTTGATAGATAGAAAAGATATTGTTTTAATTACCTACCAATACAGTAATTGACAACGGTTTCGTCAAATATTTAAGCATTATCATCATTTCTTACGGCAAGTTCAAATTATTTCGTACTATTCATTTTCTGGTAACAATATCAACTACTTTGTTTTTATTTGAACGATATTTTCTTTATTCTTAATAAAACAGGTGTGTGTCTAGTAATATACATTCATCATTGATAATCTTGTATTGAAATCAGTGATGTATTTTTTGAGAGATAATTATTTTCCTATTTTCCCTAATGTAAAAGTAAAATGACAATGTATATTTTATTGTTAATTCGCAATCCCTTATAACAGAGTAATGAGAATTTAAAATGTCTATCCTATTTCTAATCTAGCTACAAAATTATAAAAAACAAATTTAAATGAAATTTTAATAATAACTGAATATTGTTTATTTGTGAAAAACAAATTTAAACGAAATTTTAATAATAATCGAGCATTATTTATTTGTGATAGAAAATAATGACATTCCTTATTTATTACTCTGACAATTACCTTTAACAATTTAGAATATATTTTTAATATATTTTTAGTATATATCTAGCAGCGAGTATGAAAAAAAAAATAATAAAAATGAACAGTCCTCTTTAAAAAATTATTTACATCCGTGTTGAACGCGAGAGGTCTAGTGCAAGTTTTCCAGGCAACTTTTTTCTTTTGATTAAGGCCTAGGAAAGCTCTCGAGAAGAAATGAATGAAATCTTATCTGAGTGTTGTCGTCTCTTTCGCTCTCGCCGGTCTCGCGGTGGCTGCGTCCCGTTTTGGGGCAGGACTTGTGACGTCATAACGAGTTCGCCCATGCCGGGTACTCATTAAATAAACAAGGAGAGAAGGTACGTCAAATTGCTCTTGATATTAACCGATATGTGTATGTTTTTAGTAAAGATAATTAGTTATTCTACTTTATTGGCAATGATCAATATTTACAGTGTTGTAACCGTATAATTTTTTTTTTAATTCGTATAGAAACAGGTGTCGAATCAACTATAAAATTTAATTTTATGCTAATTTACTATACGACAGTAAATATCTAATTAAAATCCGTAAGATTTATAGTTTATTACAAAAACTTAACATTAATTCTTTTTTTAAACATACTTCATAAATTATAGATTGATGATATACATTAAATTTTACAGTTTTGCAAAAAACTGCAAATTAATTCCAAATTAGGTGCTTGTATGCTATTAAATAAATTAATTAATTTTATTGAAACTGGCCGGGTCAAGGTGACGTACATCGTCTCAGTTCGTTTTAATTCGTACCAAGACCCGCGGTTATTAAGCAAGATCTTATTACTAAGCAAACTTTGTATAATTCGACTTACAAGTCTTGATTTTTCAATGGCCTTTTTATTTTCAGATATACATAATTTGAATATAAAGAGGCTAGTTCAATTCTTTGACGCCATTTATTAATTTTATTATGCGTATATTACATTTGCGTCGCTTCAATATTTTACTCTCTGCTTATATTTTAATTTTATAAATAAGTTCAACAATTTAGACGTATTTGACCGTCCAACTAATATTATACAACGCGCTTATTTTACTTTTATACTTATTCATATAAGGATTCCTTTTGTTTGCACTGGTAATTAGTAGAAATAAACACACAAATACAAAATATTCATCTCTCAGTATTATCATATTTTTTTTAAATAACTGCCTTAAACAATAAAAACACCATAATTAATATGTACAAGGACCTCATTTTGAAACACTCACAAGATTGTGGAATTATGTACAATAATATATTTAAGCATTACTTACCACATAGATAATAAAAAAAATTAAGCTCATTAAAAATTATATTCAAAAATACATTGTCTAGTTGGTTTAACAACATATAATGTAGGTAATAATATTACACGACTTAACAAAAATAATACATTTAAGAACTTGCTCTCTATTCTAATTTATTGGTCTTAAATTTCTCTGAAATGATAAAATTTTATATCATTTTTACAAAATCATATTTTCATTTCGTAAAATGCTTTTATAAAATAAATAAGAAACCAACAAAATTAATATCAAGACGTATCGATAGCACTATGCAGGATCTTAAGACTTGGAACGGGAGTTGTTCTTAGCGGGTCGTTAATGGGTCGACGCGACGGTCTCACCTTGACCAGTGAACTTTCACTTGGAGCCGATGACCTTAAGGTCACTGGGTCAATTCGAACGAGAATATTTCGTATTTTGGGAGTTTAAAGGGTTGACTAAACTTTTGATAACGTTATGGAACGAAACCTGTATTCTCATATTATTTTCGTAAATGTTGTGATGTAAATAATTACATTCCAACCTAACTATGTTTTCTTGTACTGTGGGGTAATGTTTGATTATTTTTATCTATTTTAACATGTTAATGTTTGAAAAAATTATAATAATTATATATCTACTATACTTTATTTTTACTATTGAATTTATAGAAAAAAAGTATCCACGCAAAAAATGAACAATATAGGTACGCTAAATACAATAATAATATATTTTCATGAACCATATTTCGATTAGAATAAAAACACTCATTTATAAGATTTTATATATATGTACTTACAAAATAATTTATAGATTTTTTTCAAATTTAAATCAATTAATTGTGAACTTAATTCGATATAAAATGAAAGAATAATACATATTACTAACATTTATTTCATAATATTCATAACATTTACAAGCATCTATGTATCATTACTTTAAATTACTGAGATTCTCAAGAAAATTTTGCCTCTAAAATACTTCTGCTATTGAAATATCAGTTGTCATTTAATATTTTTCATTTAAATCATTCAGCAAATATTTCCATAAATAAATCCTTTTGAATAACATACAAATAGTCCTTTTCCTATTTATAAAAAACAAAATCTTATTACAGTTTATTTCAGGTTCTTTAACTTGCCGTCGGCGCGCGACTTCCAAGTGCCGACGGCCGCGGTGCTCTTTGAAGTTGCCGCCGCCGACGGGAAGCGACGCGGCCGGCTTCAGATACTCTTCTTCAATTCTGTGTCTTCTATCTGAAAGAAAATAATGATAATTGAATAAACAGAATTTCAATAAAATAATATAAAATCTTAACTAATCAGGAAATCACACAAGATCGAGTTAGAATTTTTATTAATTCTAGTAATCCTTGTATTTAATTTTAACAATTAACTTAAAAAAAAAATACAACAAGTATTAAAATTTCATATAAATCCCAATAATGTTACTGAAAGTAAAATGACAGACGTTTACTCTAAATTAAAATTGCATTTTGGTTTTAATCAATCATATCTGAAAATTTCTCGCTTAGCAATAGATAAAATTATATCATCGCTTAATCTGAACCCGGATACCTCCATTTGTTACTTAAAACCTACATCATTCTTAATGAAGGAATCAAAATAATATCCTAGGTCCTTCGGACTGATCTAGAACGTAAAAGATTGTTATTATTCGAGTGGAGATAAAGAGTGCAGCGGGCAAATAATATATCGTTCGACCACAACGTTTACCTGCAAAATAAGAAATCGTGTCTGATTAGGTTGTCCCTTATTTTCTATAAAAGTACATTATAATGCAGAGGGGAAGCATGCTTCTCAGTGGAAATGAGGGGGTGGAAGAGAGCCCGTCCGTGTGTGAAGGCAGTGGATATCTTGGGCTGCCTTGTTGCAAAATAAAGGGCGAGAATACATTACTTGTGGGACGGATTCATACTTTGAGATGTACTATGTAGCTGGTATGTTTAAAATTTTCCTGGGGTGTTTCATGAAAATATATAATAAGATGTGAGAATGATGAGGAGATGAAATATTGAAACTATATTGGAACATACTCTTCAAGTTTCCGCTTTATATCACATAAGAGAAAATAGTTTGAATTAGTAAGGTGTGTTTCTTTTCGTGTATTAAATTTCTTATATTGATTATTTTTTAAATAATCATATCTTTAACCCATGAGTGGTGAAGATATCGAAATATAAAAATCTTGCAAATTTTACGTAAAAATAACACAAATACCTAAACACACTTCGAATTCGAATGCAAGCATATTTTCAACGACGAAAATTTCATTACTGTTTCTGTTGTAAATTATTTTGAAAAACGGGATCAAAATATTTAAAGCAAATGTGGTTATCAATATTTTTCAGTGTCTTAGTATTGTTTTTTTTTCAATTTACCATTATTTATTAATTTATTTGATTTTTTTTCAATTATTCCTACACCCATTACTCGCTAAATCTATAAACAATAATGTATTTACAAGCTGTCATGCTGGATTTGAGTAATATCGAGAAGTGAATAAGCGCACCAAGAGTGCTATCTCTGGATACTTCATAATGTGAATGATGCCGTGTATTTGTAAAAAAAAGTTGTTATTTGTCGCGTTTGCAAACGCGACTCGATAGCAAAAAGTAGAGTTTTAATATGATTTTTGTACTTGAATTTTTTGTTTTCTTTGAATTCCAGATACGGTCAGTTGGCAGATATTTTATATAAATAAGGTGTGTTTTAATAGAAATCCAAGCTTATCTACTTTGTGGTATAAACTTCGAGAACACAGCAAAAAATGCCTAATTTGCTGACATTTAATGAAGACTAGTTTTTATATAGCTTGTTCGCGAGCTAAACGAGCAGGAGAGTCATTACAGAATAGATGGTCGCCACTGCTAATGTACACTCACCATCCTAGAATTGCATTGCATTGTCGGCCTCTTAGGAGAGAGTAGGATATATGATTGTGGAGGGAATCGGGGTGATAGAGAGGGAAGACGGCGAGTAAGTCACCACAGAACTCTCACTCACTAAACGAAACGTAACATTGGAGGTTGCTATTTCACGTCCGTATTATGTAGGAGTGCAAATGTGGTATTTCACCGATCTAAGCTGCTCATTTTTGTGTTGTAGTCAAGTTCACAGTATGGGTCTACCACAGTATAAGATTTTCTATAATCAAAAATATATTTCTTGTAACATTAAAAAAAGTTTTTCTTTTTGTCAATCAAATCTATTTTATTGACATTAACTTTTATTGGAGCATAAGAATTTTTGAAAGCACGATAAATTTCTTATTTGACTCATGTTTGATCGCAATTATTTGCACGGACAGTGGTAAATTAGAACAATTGTCATTAATGAGAGAAAATATGAAAAATACATTTACAAATGTTTTGCAAATTTTCACGCGGCTAAAGGATCCTGAATCAGATAATCGTAAGACTTTACAATAATTTTGACGCATCAAAAAAATCCTACCACAGGTAAAACCGAAAAAATATTTTCATTTCTTCAGATTTTGGATTAGTAATTAATGACTGAATTTTATTCCAATTAATGTATTAAGAAATACGAAAAGTTTTTGACGTTCAAGTAGAGGACTTTCCGAAAAGTTGACATTGCAAGGTTTTATAAATTACAAAATTTATTCATCGAGTGCTATTTATGGTGCTGTACACGATGAAAGGACAGCTCCAACCATAAATAGCAGTCGATGAATAAACGTCGCGATATGTCGGCGCTATAATCGATAGCTCACCCGGCGACGTCGGCCTAACACTGAAACATTTCCCCGTACAAAGATATATAGATTGATCACAATAACTCGTCTGATATCCTTTTTCTTTTTTCGTATCCTCACGGACGCCTTTCTGTGTGTTCCGATTGAAAGTCGAATTTTCATTTTGTTGCACAAAAGGCGATCTCCTCCGCCTCTCCTCTGACTTAATTGGATAAAAATTGAATTTTGAATGCAGCGTTGTCGGGGAATCGTTACATGCGTCCTATTACTCTCATCTTTTCATGAAGTTTTTTCTTTTTGTTTTCAATTTCAGAAACACCGAACGAGGTATTCTTCGAGAAGTCGGTTTGTTTCTGACACTTTCTTCGATTGATAGAAAAAAAAATCCTTTTTTTTTTGTTATCTTCTGCTTTGTAGAACGATTTTATCACATTTCATTATTATATACTGCGATATGTTCAACTTTATACTTGTACTTAACGTGTACTTAATATTTTCTCAATATATCCTAATGAAATTTATATAAGAAACACTAATATATTTTTTGCGCATTTTGGTCGTGGTGAACGTCCTTCTTTTTTTTTCGATTTAATTGGAAATTTGAACCTAAACTTAGCCGAGCTTACAACAAGGTGAATTTGTTTATAATAAATGCATTTCATATCCCATTTCTAGATTAAGTGTTATAATTCTGTATCACTTACATTTATTATAATTTTAATAACGTCTTTTTAATAATTTATTTATAAAAACAGGACGTCCTCTATATGCACATCCATTTGTGAATGTTTATCAATTTCCTAGAAACAGTCTAACCAATATGGGTTGTTAAAAATGTATTTATTCTATTAAGGTAGATAGGTTATGAGGTAGACGCATTTTTTTAAGACGTTAACCGGTCTTTGTTCGGAAAATTGTATAAAAAAATTATGATTTTCATCAATGCATGCCTTTCCTGGATTTAGGGTTATTTTTCAAGAAGTTGACAGCTCATTTAGGTTAAGTACGTTGCTTTATGACTAAGAATATTCGGACACAATTAAATTTTTATTTTTACCAAAATCGGTTCATTGGTCTCTTAGTTACTCAGTAAAGCAGCTTACGTTACCACTCTATATATACCTACACACATGCTCCTAATTTTTCCGCTGAGTTGGGGAAAAATTGAAAAAGTCGAAGGTCTTCGGAACCGAATGAAGTTAATCTATGGCCTGGCGATACTATGAAACTGAGGACGGTTATATTCCAATCGAAAATGAAGAGTATCATGGAATAATTGCGGGCGCCATCGGAACCAGTTTTCCGATTTCTTCTTACAAAATTGGAGGTAACGGTGTACCCAATTGTATTTGGCCGACTGCGAATACAATCAAGTGTTTCGACTAATGGATTTTTCAAAGTCATTTTAATTTTATAATTTTAGTTAAAGTTATTTTCTCTAATGCGACACGCTTTTTTTTAAGTCGCGAAATCGATTGCCAGTTGTCAAAGGCGCAACGGACGAAAGACACGGGAACTTTTATAAGGATAAGGAGACTTCCTTATTTTCGCAGTCGCATGCATCTCGGCGTCCCTGGAACTAAACACTGGCGCGTGTTAGTGGGAGGGAGTCTCGCCCCCCGGCTCGTTTTGTTCAAGACATAAATTCAGCAAATGCGAATCATAAATTCGTTGCGACCGCGCCGGCCCCTAATGTAGCGTTATGAGATGTCTCTGGGACTTACACGTGATGGGATTGCATTAATATAAACAGGAAGAGCTTTCATATTCACGCCGAACGGCCCGACGGGGTGAATATTGTGGAGGGACGAGAGCGAAAATGGTGTCTAGACACGCTTTCTCTAAAAAAAAAACACGCTAATCGCGTTTGTCTGATTTGTGAAAATTTTGCTTTGTCCAAGAAAGCAGGACAGTTATATTTATATACAAGTATATTACTTGTTTCCGATATAAGTCAAGAATAAATATTCACAACATTATTAATCCGATTGGGATAGCATTGATATTTTTGTTAAATTTTTACAAAACTTACGTAAGCTTTTATAAGTGAATGAATATGAAGATTAAGCGTTTACTAATTGAATTTTAGTGTTAAATATATTTTAAAAATGTTATAACATGTTTGAAAATTTTATAATATGTTTCTTCCGAATATGGTTAAAACAACCTATTATATACATATATAATGAAAATAGGTTGTCTTTGTTCGCTAATCACGTAAAAACTACTAAAAGTATAGACATGCTACTGGGACCATTCGATGCGGGAAGATGGATCTAGGCTACTCATTTTTTGGATTCCGTAAATCCTTCGCCATTTTATTTATAATGAAAATTACCCAACGAAGTGGGCGGGACAGCTAGTTTATTATAAATTTTAATGTCCTACCAGTTTATATAAAATAAAAATACTCTTTTAAAAACTGTTCTAAAAAAAGATCTATTGTTTTATCGTTGGTCTATCTGTGATCTATCGTTGAAAGAATTTCAAATTCCAAACATACACAATTCATTTTGTGGATACTGTACCACTCGTTTTCTCTTGAAGATAAAGTAATGTTAATTCAAAACCCCTTTCCCCTTAAAAGAAGTGTACGATATTATGATATATCACTTTTAGTTGTAAAAACCACACTACCGAGAAGAATTCAACTTTAGCAAGCCTTAGGTTGCGCATGCGTTACTTGAGGAAGAAGATAAATACAATCCTAAAATGTATACATGTACAACTTTAATAGCCTAGGTACAACTTTGCTTGTTAAACGTAATATTTTTTTTAATAGATTGAATTATTTACACCAAACTTGTTAGACATCATGCATGTATCCAAAATGGATAGTACGTGTAGTTAGACCATAAATATTCATAAAAGTTGCCAATGAATACATAAAAGTATAGACTAATTTTTTTAAGGCTTAATCACGTAAAAACTACTCAACGTATCGGTATGGGAATACGACCATACGTTGACAGCTGGACGGATTGTAATTGCGACTTTGACCATTCAACGCGAAATCGTTTGTAGATGTTATAGGCTATTTATAATTCAAGAAATGCAAAAACATGTTTGTATGGACGTTTGTCATACGCTGACGGCTGGACGGATTCTAATTGGGACTTTGACCATTCAACGCGGAATCATTTGTAGATGTTATAGGCTATTTATTATTCAAGAAATGCAAAAACATGTTTGTATGGACGTCTGTCATACGTTCCTAGTTGGACGAATTGTAATTGGAAATTTGACCATTCAACGCGGAATTATTTGTAGATGTTATAGGCTATTTACTATTCAAAAAATGTAAAAGCATGTTTGTATGGACGTTTGTCATACGCTGACGGCTGGACGGATTGTAATTGGGACTTTGACCATTCAACGCGGAATTATTTGTAGATGTTATAGACTATTTACTATTCAAGAAATGTAAAAGCATATTTGTATGGACGTTTGTCATACGCTGACGGCTGGACGGATTGTAATTGGGACATTGACCATTCAACGCGGAATTATTTGTAGATGTTATACGCTATTTATAATTCAAGAAATGTAAAAGTACGTTTGTATGGACGTTTGTCATACGCTGACGACTAGACGGATTAAATAATCAAATTTTGAATAGACGTATATTATGTTCTCAAATAGGATATTAGATTAATATAATAGGATTATATTATTTTAAACATATAACAACATTACATTTTATTTAAAAAATGTATAAATACCAGTAATAATGATATTTGATTCTGGAATTTAGTACTATAATAACATCTATTATTATTTGAAATGTTTGATTGTTATATTCGACTAACAATATCTTTAATAATATAGTAGTAAATATCGGTATAATGCACACACTGTCGGTAAGTTAATACATCAAACCAATACGTCAACACAGAAACAATCAATATAGAAATCTATGAAAATATCTCATCACATCTCTTTCATTACGGGCAATACAACATTATCAGTATTTTCGCCGTATTCAGTGTACGGTGACTATCTTGGTTCTGCGACTTGATCCGTCTTCAGAAAATAAAATTAAGTTGCATCATCAAAGACGTCCAACTGTCGTCGCCGCGTGAAAATATAACTGGCAAAGCGACCGCCTGCCACCTGTTGTTGCTTTAATTAATTCGATTTCGGGCACCCGACTGCTTCTCTTCTAGTTTACGTCGTCCTTTCCTACTATTTTTCATCGTAATTCGTTGAGTTTTTCTTGAGCTGCGACATTTTCTTTTGTACAAAACTAGTCAGATAACATTTCAGGTAGATTTTTTGTGATAGAGAAATCTAGGAATTATAACACACTGTCATTTTCATAATATTGTAATTATATGCGTGTACAAGAAAAGAAATCGAGCAAGTACGAGTCGAACACGCGCTACGTCCATGACCTTTCATTTTTCAAAATGTAGAGAATACTGATCTATGGGAAAATGATTAATGGCGGTGATAGTTATCACAAAAAATTACTAAAAGTGCTACGAAAACAATTAGTAGAGACAATTATTTTAAAACAACGTCATAGATCAACCATCATTCAGATGTTATAGCAAAATAATTATACATTTTGAAGTCAATGGTCTGCAAAGAAAAAAGAAAGATGTGAAAAAGGTGGACAGAAATTTATGGACATTAATTAGGTTCGTAAGTTGTCTGCTCTATATTTTTTTTTTTTTTGCTATGGAACCATAATAAGGGAATGAACTGTGTGAATAGAGGCCTCGTATACATGTAACCACGAGAAAAAAAAATTCTTGCTTAATGTTAGCGTCAATATCTATTTGATCCGAAAGTGTATGTTTTTTAGTATTTTTTGGCTCTACCTCAAACGTCATCACTTTTTCACCGTATGTTTACCAATTCCACTACAATAAATAGTTAACCCATATTATACTGTCATTGATTAATACTATTAAGCTTATAATAATATTAGGATACTTAGACGCTCGCTTGCAACATATAGTAGTATGTAGCATTAATTTCCGTAATTTCGCGATCTGCAATATAATTAAAATGAATTTTCTTGAAGTAAAGTTTTACACAATAAAACAGAAGGATTCTAAAAAAAAATGCTGTTGCATGCCACAAGCTTGCTATTCATCTGGCGCCGTCAATGTGGACAAACTTAGTTCACGAACAGGGAACGAATGTTTGATTAAATGGCGATGAGGACTGATTTTTAAATAATTTTTGAACGTCAAAAATTGGTTCCGTGGGTATCAAATGATCCAATTACTGATGAGCTCGTACGTTGTCATGAACGATACAGTTGTAATAAATTAATAAATACGTCATTAAATTGCATGATATAAATATTAATTTTGTCTCAGCGAATAACTTTCACGACAACTTGCACTTAAATTAATTATCAACGGACATACCCACGTTTTATGAAAACATATATGGACACAAATATTGTTTGTTTATTCCTTAATATTTTATATCTCAATCGTATACTGTACTCGAACATTTTACGCACGAATCGCATAGAAGAATAGAGTAAGATGTTTTAAAATAAGTCTTTCGAGTGATAATTCCACATACCGCTACTCCAAGATATGTACAGTGCATATTCTGAGTTAACCTTTAGACCGCTTACTGAAAACAATGTTGTACACTATATCGATGCGATCATTATACAGAATTGTCGATTCACGGAATGGTCGATGTTTTTTCGCGTATCGGCTGCACTAATTATAAAAAATACTGCACTGTCGCGTCTGTGAAGTCGACAGCATAATAAGTGTTACATAGTAAGTTGTACAATAAAATCAACCACAGAGCAATTATTGACTATACGTAGAAGCGGCGAATTTCCGTTTAGCACTTTGCACTCCGCTAAGCAGACAAAATAGTCCTCGCTTCCAAGGCCTTATTCAGTCGCGTGCCGCATAACAGTTTCAGACATGGCAAATAAAAACAAACTACTACGTTTATATTCTTCTTGTACTCAATTTAGGTATTCTTTTGATTAAGAGATTTTAAAAATCTCAAAATGGATCTTCTCTGAATTTTTATTTATTTGTCTTCAAATAATATTGTAAATCTTTTCATAAGATTGAATATTTATTCTGTATAAGTTTACTTGTACTTACTTAATCAGCCATATAGTGGACAGTGTTAATTATATATGAGAAATTTGTAAAAATCTTGGCGATGTTATACATTTTGAAACGTATATAATGCAATACATGTCTTTTAATTTTTTTTTCGAACGTAACCAATGTTTGCTATGCATTGCAGTTTCATGAGATTATTCAGTATTCTGTTTCAACGTACCTTGTATGGTTACTTAAAGGCAGTCTTTGATGAAAACTTATGAACAAGTTTATAATCTGGATCATTATCATTTTAATAACAATTAAATATTAAGTACACATTGACGATGCATAACTGGCTGAGCAGGGGGTACATCGACGCGGTGGAATGCTCGCTAGGTATTGGAGCTATCAGGAACTGCTAAGATCAAAGAAGTATCGTGTCTTAACATCTGTTTTTTTATCATTATGATTAGTCGATTTTGTTATTTGGCAAGGCATATCATATCCTGTAGAATATCCCTTTGAGAAATACACATTGAGAGAATACCATGATGGTAAAGTCCCACTTGACAGAAAGTTATTGGTATTTTCTGAGGAAAGAGAGAAGTTAGTTTGTAGATTTTGATGAATAAATTCGATGAAAGTTTATCAATATTCTCTCCTCGTCATATTTTTTCGCACAATTCACAGCGAATGATAATTGTTATTCCAATCTACACAAACAGAGCAAACCAAACATTACTTTTTATTCTTATATTTTTTGATCTTTTTTTCTTGTTATTATTTTTATTATAGATTTAATGGAATAATTGTTATGTACATTATATACGCACTAATTTACATTTTATCATTTAAACAAACATTTACAATTAGTATAAAATGTACAATGTAGTTTTTGTCCATGATTTCAGATATAAGTATCATAATAACAATAGCATTATTGATATCGTTTTATTCCTTTCATCCTTTTACTTGAACTTAATTATTAAAAAAAAAATGCTTATTACAGTAATTGTGAAAATTAATGCTATACGAATGGGTACTAAGAAAGCATGTTTTAAATTTACGATTAGACGAAATGGTACTATAAAAACTGACATCAATTACCACTAGTACCTTTCGATATGTGTCACACACTTTACACATTATGCAGAAAATTGTCAAGAATGCATCTTTGATGGCTTCTCTGGATGGTTTGCATAACCATTGCTTTTTCATGTAGCCCCCAAGTTTCAATCACCGCTCTGATGAGATCAGCCCTTTCACAATCCATTCGCTTTAGATTGACGTGGTTTCGGCCCTAAGTCCTTTGCTTTTTTAATTGACTTCAATTTTGTTACCACTTTTTGTTGTCATAATTGTATTTATACTTTTATTATATTTAATTAAGAAATATTGTTTTTCTAATATCACTCGATACTTCTATTGTCTATTAATTGTCAATGACTAATTTGTAATAGAATATCGTGTTAAATTTATTGCATATCAATAAGTTCTGGTTACTTCTTTTATAAAATTTAGGTAAAAACTATATAATTACCATATACTTTTTTATTTAATTTCTATATAATTGCTACCTATAACAAGTAGCAATTTAAGTGTTTTTATGTCAGTAACTACATTCTTAATAGGAACAGTGACAGAGAGTTTATAGGTGAAATATTTAATTAATCAAACTTATGTGTCTCGGTTGAAAAACAAGCACTAGTACTATCGATGATTTAGTTATTTTTTTGTGTTTGTCGATTCTGTAAAGTTACCAGAGCTAATAATTATTACGATTATTATGTAGTCATAGGTTCATTCAAAATGATTAATTATGTACGTATACTTAATTAATAAATTTAATACTGTATGAGTACTTAATTGGCACTCGATGAATATTTATATAGACCGCTGCCTACGGTTCAACAAGCAAAAACGTCTTTTATGGTAAATAATAAATTTCGTATCATGCAGTAACAGCGGCAAGGCCTCCAGTTCCGAGCCGGCATTTCGTGTTTACATAATTATGCTGTCACATTAACCCATCAGATGTCGCTCTTGCGTTGACCTATAATTAAAGTAATTTTTCATGCAATCTGAAGCAATCTCGTGTTCTTTTCCTTACAATTATACGCAACAAAATTGAAGTAGATTACTTTTCAACAACGTGACCGATAACCGAAATAACAAAAAAAAAATGATTGATTATCCAACTAGAAAAATTGAAATATGTAAAATACGATTAAAGGAAAAACTGTGCAATAAATTTTCTTCTTCTGTTCGTAACAAATACGAACATCATTAGGAGAAGAACAAAATTCTGTATTTGTTAAAACTAAGGAACTGAACCCTCGTAAAGTCATCTCTATGTCTTTGTCATTGTCTGTTTGTCTGTCATTGGCGATTTTCCGAAGATTGTTTGCTGTAGAATCTTTCTTGAAATGACAATACATAAATTCAATATTATAGTAGTCGAGAATGAGACATATTTTTATTATTGTACAAGGCGCACCCGCGATTTAGCACGTGAAGAGTTTTAGTTTGCCTTATAAAAATTAGATAAGCTTTAAAAGATAAGCTAAACTTCCAGTCTACGTAAAACATTTTACATGCAATTATCGATGGCACGAACGAAGAGCTCGTCTATGTTATATACGGCGCGAGAAAATCTGCCACTGTGAAGTTAGTCACGAAAGCGCCGTAGGAACGCGGGGGAGAACAGGGAGCGGTCGGGGAGCGTTATACTAGCGCATTAACTCATACGCAGGCAATCCAGAGCGGCAGAGTTTCGCGCGTCGTACTGTACTGACGTACGGGAGAGATAAATGTATAACTGTTCGTGTCATAAATAATTAACACTATAATAGAAGGTCCACGTCTGTGATGCGGCGAGCATAGTTTCGCATTTTGTTTATGGTCGTAACGTAACACGAATTCGCCGAAAACCGTCAATTTAAAAAGAAGTGGGAAATAATTTAAACTTGACTTGACTTACTTGAGGAATAAGCTAAATTCGTGGTATAAGAACAGAGACTCGCCTAACCCAATTGACTTCATAATCTACGATTCGATTGAATACTTTCCGTTCTAGAGAAGTAAGTTTAAGTCTAGTATGGTTATACCATTTCAGAAAACTTATATCTGTTAGCAAATTAATTGAGACGCCCTTTTGCATTTTTTTTATACGATTATAATCTTGGTGCGCTAAATGAGACCAAAATTCGATTTTATATATAATTGGTAGAATTGTCGCTGAAAGATATTCTGCAATTTCAATTTGCTTGTGATCAAGAATGAGGACTTTAATGTTGTTTAATTTTTAATATTCATTCGAATACTATTTTAAAGAACTATTTTCAAGGTATACAAAGAACCAATTTTCGAAAAGCCGCGAATTTTAAAATAAATTGTGAAAATTTAAAAAAATCTTGCGTTCTTTCAAAAGAATTCTTCCAAATTTATTGGACTTGCAATGAATAGTACCATAACCTTTATAAGAATATCATAGAGAGAATTTTGGGTCAATAGCTTTTGGGAGTCGTTATTGTTCCATCCATAAATGATGACGGTCATTCGTAGATTACGTCACAATTTATGGGGGCGGAAGTGGGTTGAAAAATTGTGTTCACCATGTGACAAGGGGGGCACGAGTCGTTAGCCACGTGACGTCACATGTGTACACCTAAAGTATTAAAACTGTAAAATTTCAGTTGGAATGAAAAACTAAAATATTTTCAATTCTATATTGTTTATTATAAGTTTTTTTTTGTTTGTATAATTTTTGGCACACTCGGCGGCCGCGCGAGATCACACTCACTATAGCTACGGTGTGACGCATCCGCCGCTTTTGACGTACACCGAAGGACTAAGGCCGTCTTTGAGGTTTTGATAAAAAAGCCGTTTTGTGAATTTTTAAAACATTTAATATATAGATGCGGTTGTATCTTTGTTTTCATATCTTCATATGCTTTTTCTGAATATTTTCTGTTCATTTTCATTCATTCGTTCATTCGTTTTCTGTTAATTTGTATAAATATAGGTATTGAGTTTGGTTATCTCTATTTAAATTGTTGTTTATTGCTTTATTTATAATATTCATTTTGTTTTTTATTTTCATTACTTTGACTAACATTATCTCTAAACCACTTAATTAATTTAATAGATTTTTGAAGACTTTAAATTTTCAGAAGAAGAATTTTGAATTCTTTTGAATTCTCTTAATTTTAGAAAAAAGATATTAAATAGGAAATGCTGTTTTAGTTTGACAATTTCTAATGTCAAAATTGCGAAATATGTGAAATCGAACAAAGGACGGAGGTGACACAAGTGTGCCCACCTGCGACTAGGACGGGGGCCCCAAAAATCATGAAATCTATGCGACATAATTTAGAGATAGCCCCTGATAACAACATATAACGTATTTTTTTAATTTATAATCAAAATTAAAAACAAAAACTTTTACACACAGCACACGTCTAGCATGAAATCGATGAACAACAATTACTTTGTAGGTACTCATTGTTTAAACATTTATAATTTTTCATACCGCAGAAAGGAGTCATGACAGACGTTTAGATCTGTATAAATAATGAATAATATTGTTAAATTGTAGGTTTTTATCCATATGGAATATTAAAAAGGTCACAATTTTACGATCGGAATTAAATAAATGTTATATCGCTTTGTCGTATCAACAATACGGATCTCAAGAATAACCACTAGTCACCCCGAAATTGCTAGCGGTCGCCATAATACGACCATTTATAACAAATTAAAATATCCTTAAATATTTATAACAGTTTAATATTAATGTATACCGAGCGAAAACAATGTTTCGATGTGTTTACGCCTAACCGTAATGCGGTTAAAATAGTTTCCTCCACTCGTAAGGTTCTTTATACACTGACGTAATTAAGAAAAAAAAAAACTATAAAACCGGCTAAGCGTATGTCTGATTCGCGTGATCGGTGTTCCGTATCGTAATTTGACTTTTATACGTATCATGCATAATAATTTATCTTACTTAAAAACTATTATAAAATATATGTTTTACACGAAGTTTGATGTTTTATTCGACTACAGAATTATTTTATAATTAAAAGTTTTGTCGGCTTAAATGAACATTAAAGATGTTTATAGGAAAAACCTTAAGCTAATAAGAAACTGACTATTGTTATTTGCATTAAACTAAAACAATTAGTTTTAAAATAAAAAAAAAATAATTGAGAGATAGTAATATTATGTTTATAATCATACAATAATGCTACAAATTAATAAGCTCACAAAATAAAAACAGAAATAAATGCAATGCATAATATTTAATAATATGCAAAAGTTATAAACAATTTTTGGGAGGATCTTAATTATTGTTACACTTCACATATACAGCATATACTTATTTGAAATACGATATCATAGTTAAATGTGTTTCCTTTCAACATATTCTTTTGAACAAGTATTAAGAAAACGAGAATTTTGGGACGAACCACAAATGCGTATTTTATTTCAGTAAAAATCGATATGCATGTGTAATTGGCACTCATTATAGAGAACTGACTTACATTTTGGGATTTAATGAGTTTGTTTGAATAACAAAGATTTGATGTAAAGGCACAATGAAACCTAAGTGAGCAAGCGGCAAAAAGATGTTAAGTCTGTATGTGTAAAATTAAAAGTATTTTTCACTGTCCGAGCATCATTTAAAAACTGTTAAACTTATCGATGTGGGAGTTTAATCACAACAATGAAAATATAATGTAAAAGGCTAGTTATAAATAAATAACAAAAATATATTTACTGTAAATGAAAAAGTGTACTTGTTGGGATATTCGTTACGCGATAACGGCTAGACGGATTGTAATTAAATTTTTCATAAAGGTAGATTGCGTCTTCGAATAAGATATGTAAAAAAAAAATTATAAATACCAGTAGAAACAGTGATTTGTTAACAATAACATTCGTGTCCAATGAATAACCAAGAGAGGGATTATACTCGCATCGGGAATAATATTAGCAGTGTAATCGGGACCGTGAACAGACTCAATAGTGAAACTGGAATCGACATCAAGTATAAAATCATAATCGGAATCACAATCGACAGGGAAATCGATGGATGAAAGAATGAATTCTGTGTTATTAATACAGTAGTAGACTCATGATGTGGTCAAATTATGGCTGCAGCATGTTAATGAGCCTTATTGTCCGATGCAATACTATACTTTCACAAAATACAAGCGTGTAGTAACAGTTTCCCCTGTTTCGTTTCATCCAGCGAGTGAGAGTTTCGGTGATCCACTCCTCTTCTGTCACCCCACAATCTGTCTCCATCCACCCACTCCTTTCTCCATCAGATAACCTATTTCTATCTGAGAGACTGGCAAAGCACTGGCGATTTTTACGGAGTCTCAAATGTCCGTAGGGCGGCGGTGACCACCTCCGACGGCTGCTGTGCTCGAATACCCATCGATAACACTATACAAAGAAAAAATGTTCATGCGACCAAAACCGTAAGCGTATTTAAATAATAAAAAAAATATTGCATAATTTTTATTTAGGCCTAGCGAAGTGGGCGGGTAACGGCTATTATTTATGAATGTGATTGCCTACGACATACCCATGTAGATTTGAACCGAAAATGGCTGAAATCATTTAAAAACTTTTTATAACTATCTGTTTACTTAATCTATACTTATTTTGTTTAGTTATCGAGAGAACATTGTTAAATTTTTCACTTGGCAAAAAAAAAAAATATCGCCCATTGTGGAGGCGTCCTAACGCGTGCGCCCAATTCCGATCCGTCGTTCAACCTTAAAGTTAATTAATGATAATTTGGGGTAAAATTAACCGCCGTGCCGCCGACCCGCATTAACAGTTTGTTAAACGTTGACGTCTAAATAAGGAAACTCGGGTAGGGTTCCGTGGGCGCCGCTGCGGATTTTATTACATTGCAATATGTAATTACTCAGTTATGCGTGTTCGTTCCGACGAAGCTTGGATAATTATGAAATATACGAGATCATACAAGTGACGGGTGATTAATTGCGTCACGATCGGGTTAAGTGTTGTTGAATATATATTTCAGGTTAACTGATTTTGTCACGAATGTGTCAATTTTGAAACAACGGAGTGTCGTGCATTGTACTACAACAAATGCTGAACTACTGCGTAACCTGGATTTTGATAACTAACAATGCAGTCGCTCAAAACTAGACGAATTTTATAGTTGTAGCTAATTCTATGTAATGTATAAAATATTTGTTAAATTAAAAATATTTGTTAGATTTGTTACATTCGTTTAATAATATATTTTTTCATATGCTAAAAAATTTCTGAGGCATGCTAACATGTTACAGCATGAGAATCATATTTAAGGACCACAACGAAAAATTATAATGTAACAGTACATCGTAAATAAAATTACGCGCTTCTCTCTACTTCCCGTCATACATTTCCGTTTGCATTCGCGAATTAGTCCCAACAAATACCGCAAAGCGAGTGCTGCCAAACATCAAAAATTGTCTGTATTGCGAAATAAAGAATAAGTTTATTGCGAAATAAATCTAAAGAATAAGTAAGCAAGTTAAACACAATGTTGGGTGCAAATAAATATATTATGTATAAAAATCGAATCAATAATTTCGCTCCGGTTTTTGGCATCGGTCTAGATTTAGAATCCGAATTACGATTGCAATCTCGTCTTTAACCTTGATCAATTTCAACCATTACGATATCACAGTGCAGTCATAGGTTTATTGTTTCTGGTCTCATAAGTATTATAATATTGAAATCCTTATTGTCTCTAATGTGATGGTAAACATTACAATACGGACAGAAGAGAACAGAGAAGAAAACAGATAAATATAACGATTTATGTTCTACTTATAGAACGAACTTATACCTATTAACAAATCCCCACAAGGCAAATTTTAACGGATTAATATTCTTGTAACGATGTACTCGCAGCTATGTTAAGCTGTGTATCAGAGATACCAATAGCACTCGACCACTCAAGCTCGAACTTATGAATTATGCGTGACGTATTATTGGCGAGGATTACGATTGGAGAAATTTCCACAGATGGTTCAGTACACTATTACTATAAAAAGAGCATTGGAAAACTCTATAGAGCTGTCACGCTTAACGAAATGACTGTCATTGAATGCGATTCGCGTATTTGCTGTTGGTTGAATACACTGGAAAGTTTTAGAGAGTTTAAATTACTTTGAGAAATTACGTGAAAATGATTTTATTTTAATATGAAAATAAAAATTGAGAAGCTCGACATGGTTCAGCTTGTAATGTTAAACAACAGAAGTGTAAACGGTGGACGATATAAGACATTTGTATAAATTTTTACTATACCTTATATTATACGATGCCAAACAAACATCTTTATAGATTTTTCAAAGTTGTGAATCGATCTAGTTCATACCAATTTCGTTTGCGAATATCTACGTTTCTACTAGATTAATATGTGCCCAACTTATCTGCGTATCTTATACGAATGCAGTGGCGGATCCATGGGGGGTTCAGATGGCCGGCAGGCTGGATCCAGATCCACCGGCTATGACCCGCCCCCGGGCTGAGTTTTTGTCTTGCTGTTGCAATGAAATTACAGCCAGTCCTGACTATACCTCGTATGTGTGACTTGAAGGCTGGATCCGCCTTTGTACAAGTGACAGATATTATAATGTGAGTATTTATTAATATGTTAATTCCGATCACCCTTAAACATTTTATACGAAATAATAGAAAATATATGCATCTCGACCAGTTTATACCAAACCATAAAAAAACCACTTTAGCAACAGTTCTTATGTTTGACAGAAATTGCCTTTTAATTACTAATTATGTCCGAAATCAGCTGCCATAAAAAAAAATTACCCTTTTTTAGAAATAGAACAGGTAGACAACTATTGTAATTTCGGCCGTAACATTAAAACGCGCCCGACTTTTACGATCGCTGTAAAATAGACGTTGCCTTATATTTTTTTTACCGACCACTTCTCTGTCCGAATTAATTGATATAATTTATGACAGCTTAATTTATGCGTTTCTTGAATAACGTTGTTTTTTTTAATACTACATACACCACACGCGTCGATTATATGGGAACGGAGAAAAGTAATGATTTTTCGGTAGAATTTATTTAGTTAACTTCATGTTGAAGGTTCTATTAATATGCATCAATTAATATTAGTTTTATGTAGAAGCCATCAATAAATAAAATAAATGAAACTTTATTTATAAAAAAAAATTTAAACATTTTTGTCGTTCATATCAAAACTATATATACAGCTACTCGTACTATTTCAATGAAGGTGAATTCGTTAATATAACTAAAATAATATAAATTTCCGAAATGGGAGTCAAATATAAAATAAATTACTTTATGGATAATAGCTATTTCAGGATTTTGAAATATTGCTAATGCGATTGTACTAAAGTCGATTATTTGTAATCTTTGGACTAATTATTAGAATTTTGTTGATAAAGAAAAAGGTCTATGCAATTTTATACCGTAACTTCATTGAGAGGACAGTTTCAGTAATTTTATTTAGTCTGAACTTATAATATTTTTTCTTATTATATGCCATTCTAGTAGATTTCGAATTCTCATTGATACTTTAAGAAAAGCTTAAAACAACTTTTTATAAAACAAGAATTTTTTATAAATTCTTATTAAAAAAAACAAAATTCTAAATATGTTTATTTCATAGGTTTCATACGTTCCATTCGATTTATTTTTGCAAATCGTTATTTAATTGATCTACTGCTACCTAATTTAAATTTAAGAACCAACAGAAAAAAACGTCAACATCAACACCACCATCATCATCATCATCATCCCGAAAAGAACTCGTAATTGAACCGGTTCCGCCTGTTCATAAGCCCGGCTCTACGGATATCTGATATCCGTAGAGTCTAAACAAACCGCCAAGCTGAAAAACATTATTTACAATGAATATAATCGGTCAACGGGCCATTTTATACCGGCGGCCGTGTTATGGCGCCGGACACGCGAGCCGGCCGCCGCCCGCGACTTATCGCCGAGTCGGCCGCGGGGCGCGCTTAATTTAGTATTAGGAGCGCGTTTTATGGCCCCGCCACAATGGCCCCACAATTAGTCACTCGATAAGGATCGACGGAAGACCGGACGCCTGTGTGAACTGTTTCGTGTTATGGACTTTACAAAATGGCACATCTACAAGGGGCCCTTTTTTGCGGGAATATATTTTTCGTTGTTGCTAATGCTATAGCATTATTTATTGTACAAAAGGTATAAGTTATTAATAAGGACAAACCCGTTATGCCAATATGAAGTCGGTTTAACGGTGATGATACGATCAAATACTATCGAATATGCAAAATCTAAAGTTATATTTAAAGGCGAAATTTTTACGCTATCTACTAATTATTTTAACTTGCAATGAATCACGTCGCAGTATTGTCTAAGTATAAAATTAGTATGTAAAATTTTAAATTAATAATATGAGATTTTAATTAACAAAATGTTAAATAAATCCACTCTAAACTCGGTTTTCGAGTTTTATTATACATAAAATATATTTTTGAATACTAGCTCAAAATTTATTTTGTTGTTAGTATTTATATTACTTTTAGGCTTTATATTAACATTTCATCTAGAGCTTGTTTTTATATTAGCTTATCAACATTAGTTAATAATTACTAAGGTGAATCTAAATCAATGAAAAAGTACTTTGAAAAAAAAAAGAACTGCGACAGATCAATAGATAGAATTGAAGTGATTGTAGAAGTATTCCTTTGTTTTGATAATGAACGTTGAAAACTTATTTATAATTTATAAATTGTAATTTTAAACATAATGTTGTAAATCCTTACGCCTTTTCTTATTCTCTTTCGACATAATATATTACAATATAATCTTCACTTTCGACACGTCTGTGTCGAAAGTGAAAATTATTCCAATTAGGCCGACGGAAATCACAATATAATATCTAATATAATGGCTCAAACAAACTTTTCAGCATTTTTTTTATAATGCAGGTAAAGCTCATAATAAAAAAGTGCCCTGAGAAACCCCCGGTGCAACAATAGATAGTTCATATTTCAAGGCAATGTATTTGCATAGAGCGATGTAAAAGCATTTCCTGTCGCAATGAAAAATCGGTAACATCGGAACTTTATAAATACTTTAAATAACTACACAAGAAAAAAATTCTCACGTAAAAAGAACAAATTAATTAAACTTGTGAAAAAAAATAACAATATATAGCAATGAAAAGAAAAATACCTTTTTGCAACCATTTTAGAACGTTCTTGCGATCCGATAGTATCGCGCCGTCAACGCTCGCTCAAACAAATACCATCGTCCGAGTCCACCCTGGAATATATTACAATAATTAAATTACACTATGATCTGCTTGCGTGTATGTTCGTACAAACATTTCAACCTGTAACATTTTATAAACAATAAAGTCAAATATCTTATCAATGCTACGGATGTTCTACTCAAGCGTTAATGTTCATTGGATTCGAATTAAGAAACATAAGTACGGAAAGTGAGGCTTATCTCTAGAGATTAGTAACAAATTAATTATCACATCAGAACAAGTACTCGATTCGGAGCTCGACTGTATTTTATCTGTAGATGCCGCACTAACCCGCCTTACGAAGCCAGTTGTCGTCAACGCGGTGACGACATCCAGCACCTACGGCTTAAAGTGCTTTTCGTAGCAAGTGATATTATTTTAATTATATTCAAAACCATTTATCAATTCTTCAATAAAGTACAGCCCTTCACCAGTTTCAAAAGAATTGCGTTGATTTTACATATAGTAATACTATTTTTTTTTATAACATTATCGGGAGGTAAAGGAGCATGAGGATCATCAGAGTATAGATGGTCACCGCCGCCCATTAACACTCGTGACTGGAGAAGTCACCAGTGTGTCGCCGTCGTCTTAGGTGGGAATAGAATATCTGATGAAGGAGGGAGTGGTCTGATGAAGGGAGGGTTGCGGGGTGATAGAAGGATTGGTCCACCGGAACTCTCACTTACTTCAATGAAACAAAACGGTGTAAAATATATAAGTGCAGTATTGCAGCGGTGGAGCCAACTCATTTACGTGCTATAATCAAATTCACCGCATCATGACTCTAGATTAAAATAAAATCTCATTCTTCATCGTAATGAATACAACGAACTAACTATACATATAATTATTCTATTTCATAAGGTTTTTCTTCGCAGACATCCATATGTCTAGTTCGATTTAATCAGTACTGTATAGATTCGGAGCGTTGGCCGTGACAAACAGACTCACAACTGATTCTAAGAGACAGATATGCGGACCCCAAAGAAAACAGTTTTAAGAAACAATATATAAAATTAACGAAACTTTGTCGAAACGAATTCAAAAACATAACGGAAACTCGGACTTCCATAAACATTTCGCCGTATTATTCGCGATCTGTGCGATATCGCCTTACACTTGTTCGATTTTTAGAACATCTATATTTTTGCATTCGTATGTTAATATAGAAACTAATCTGATTTAAAATAAAATAATACTATACTGAAGTGAAAACTTCTTTAGCGACGTTGTTATTTGAAATTATGAAACGAAAAAGTGACATTAGAACGATAAAAATACATATATGTATACGATTTAACCTGCTAGAGAATGAGATAAAATATACAGTGTTCGTGGCGCTTGTGTGTGCCGTGATGTGTTGTTAATCAAGCTGTTGTTTACGTGTATCGTTCTTATGAATATTTTCATCATTTTAATGCAATATATTCCAAGTATGTCGAAAACTAATGCCAAAAACTGTCGTGAGTACTTATAGACAGAATAAAAAAGAAAATAAAGTAAATAATAAAATAATAACTTTGTTATGCCTGACAATGCATTCGTCTCATTCGCTCGCGGTTTAGTGTGCTGAAGTTTTCATTAGCTTGTAGCGTGTATGAATTACACACATTTTTTTAAATATTTCTATTCAAAGTGCCATTGAAAGCTCACCCCGAAATGACGAAATGATAAGTGATATCACATCATGAACCAAGATCAATTGCAGGATCGCATCGCGAGGTCAAACATCGAGAGCCACCGTTGACCAGGTGACCCGAGTTCGTACGTCGCGAAAGCCTAGGGAGTGGGTTACGTCCAACGGTGAAAGGAACTGGCTGAAACGATGAAATGGAACTTGATTAAAATTCAAGTATTTATATTTGTAAAATGTAATCATTTTTGAATGTTTACTGCAGCGACGGATACGAGACTGGCCGATGAAAAATATCGATCATATTATTTTTATGTTTCGCTAAAGGAAATTGAAAACAATCGAAAAATACGAGGGGGTTACTATTTTCCGTTTAATTTTTGATAATCGATTTTTAATTGAACATTGATATTTTAAGGTCCCTGGAAGCTTATCTTATCACCAACATGTCCTTATGTCTGTGAAACGTGTGTTAGTCCAGACTAATTTTAGTTTTCCTTTTTTTGCTGTAAGAAATATATGTATACAATATAGTTATAGTACACTCGTGTGTATATTTTACAGCTTTTTTAGGATTCGAAAATCGTGAAAGGTTCTCAAAGTTTTCGACAGTTTTTCGACATTTTACTTTATTTATAAAATATCGAAAAAACAGTACAAGTAGTGTTTTGCTTTGGAAGTTATTCACAACAATCAGTATTCATTTATTTGTTAATACGGTGTCATCGGTTTTATTGTTAATAATTATATTCTGGAGTGATATCTTTATTGCGATGTTTGTTTAACTTTCATTAAAGAATTAAATCATCTAGGGAAATCTCACGAAATTAACTGAAATATCTTGCGTTTGGTATAGTTAACAATATTATTATAATTATTGCTATTATTTTAATGACGTTAACAAGTTCATCAGATATTATTTTAGATCTTGTTAAGTATTACATCATCAAGGGTATATATTCATATAATAAATGTGTAAAATCGACGCATTTTCCTATTAAAAATATTATACTAAAACTATTAAACGAACTTTCATGGTTTTTTTACAGGAAAATTGGGCATAGCTTATGCCATATAGATATTATTCCACCAAAACTGTTCCATTAAAAATTAAATGTACATAAAAATAAATTCCACATATGTGCTAAAAGTGGAGATACGGTCTCATTATTTTTGGCCAATTTTTTATCACCTCACAACAAAGATACATTCTTCTACATTCTCTTTATTGTGGAACTCGTCTGTATAATAAAGCACACTCAAGTGCCCGTTTCATCTTGAGAGTGGAACCGGCAAGAGTTTTGCTATAGAAAATATCTCTCCCGCTCCCACGTTACTTCTTGAGACGGCGCATGATTTAAATGACGATTGTTAATACGACCTTTAGGTATTCACGCCACTCCGTTGTATCACTACTGCGATAGCAACATACGGGACTGACGGTTCAATGTACCTTCTGAGACAGAGAGTAAGTTAACCTAAGTCAAATTAAACATGTCAATTCATAAGTCTCAGATATTCTTATACAATCTCGTATTACATAGTCTAAACGTATGTATAGAGTAGGGGTAACAGACATTTTTTCTTGTAAAATTGCAACGTATATCGCATATATTGTTATATTACAAATTTGACTATAAAATGTAAAACAACCGTTAGTACCCATAAACGTGCACTATACCAGACCGCCATACTGAATCCAACAGTAAGTAAATAGTAAATTTAACTAACGTAGTTCTAAATTCAAACCTGCAAGTGTAATAGTGGTATGCGTGCGTGAAACGTTCGTAGCTTTTTTTTTGTCATCTAATTTGCATTCTGGCCGTTATCGAGCGATCTGAATAGTTAATTGTGCTACCTAACGCGGCTGATTGTTCGGGCTTGACAGATAAATAGTTTTAACAACACGCAACTGACGCTATCAACTAGATACGCACTGAAATAACTGTTATGGAACAGTTATTTTAGTGATGCAGCCACGTTTAATAGAGCAGTTTCATAATCAACGAATGTTAGAGAATATTCCTAATGATATCATGATTTTTCGATCTTTATAATAAATACAGTATATTGATAAAAAGATGCATAGCACAGTAATACTAAAATAAAATTTAGCTGACTGACTCAAGATTTTATAATGTAATAGTAGCTTAAAATAGTGCAGACATTAACACTCTTGCAATTTTTTTAAATTCTTTGTGTATCACAACGTATACTTAATAAATATTTACTTAACTTGTGGTATTGCATTTTTTTTGTTGGTATAACACATAAAGCTGTTTTATTTTAAAATCTTAAGTTGGCAATTAGAATTTTAAAATTATGACATTTTTTATTCGTTAACGTACATTATTGTGGACTCTACGAGTTCGTATTTCATTACCCATTACTATACTTCGTCATTCGTAAAATGGCTTCCGCGAAACTTACTAAAAAAAAATCAATTTGAGCCCTCACAAAAAAAAACGCATTTTCGTATCCCGCGACGGCGCTTGATAGAGCGACTGAAACGGGCTTATACCGTATACAGCACGCGCCAGAGGGAGATAGAAGACGGAGTCGCGAAACACTGGTGAAAAAATTGCGTAGGGGTTGAATATTGGAGTGCACATTAGAGAGTGTTGGGTTGACTTCGAAGGAGAAAAATGAATAATATCCCCACCCCACTGCTTGAAGGGGGAACAGAGAACGGGCATAAAGTTTTACGAGCATATTCGAGTGTTACCCGACTGCCGAAGACGTTTTGGGGCATACAACTTTCTTGTGGGAATATTAAAAATTTTTGCCAACGGTCTCGGTTTGTACCTAGTACGGTTTTACGAGATATAACTTAGGACAATTTCGTGCGTATTTTTCGCTACGTTGATTTTGCCTCAGTATCGTGTTTAAAGTCTAAATATCTGTGTCTATATGTAGAACATGTGGTCAGCCAGGAACTTGACAAAGTTCTATACGGATGATGATTAGAATAAATAAATTAATAAGAACAAAATTATAGTAGTTTTGAAAAACTTTGTCACACACAACATCACACACACCGACATACAGTGCAATAGAGGTACACATATACACGAGACGGTTCTTTTTGATGTGGTGCCTCGTTGTATTTCCAATATGAACTCAATTTTTCTAGTTACACCAACTCCTGATTTGTCATTACCATAGACTTAGCATAAATAAAATGACTTACTTAAGCATACAATATGTTCATTTAGAAGAACCATTAACTATTATACAAGTTATCACACATTTCAAAAACATTTTCATATTGGAGAATTATATCTATCAACTTGAAAATTTAAGAAAACTACATGCTGATATTAATATTGAAAATCTACGTGACAAAGGATATTATAGTTAGTTTTATTTACAGGGGATTGAACGTTTCATCTAACATATGTACCTAGTAATAAAAATAATGATTAGATGCGGTTACACCTATTGCATATTAGCCTCCAACAAAAATGATTTGAATTTTGAGATATGGGAAACATGTTGAAAAATATGTTGTTTGCAGTCATGTTTCATCAAGTGGGCAAAAAAATTCCAAAATCTCACTTGGGAAAAGGACTTACTGTACTAAAAAATTTTCATTTACCTACGTTGGCATTGTCATTTTAACAATTTCGCACAAAATTTATAAAAGTTTTTACGTTTTTTTTTTTTTTGGGTTTAACGTGGTAAAACCCAATTGTTACCCTATTTCTCGTATTGGATAAAGTAGGTTTCAGGGGCGAATCGATTCATTAAAAATCAAGGTCGCTTTTACGCCTCCAGCGACGTATTTAGCGCGAGGGAGTATCCCCTTAATTTATTCGGCTTAATCAATATGGAAACAGATGAGTGAGGAGATTAACCGATTTACATAAACTGTACAAAAATATATTGATTTCCACGTTTTTTAACGTTTCGCTATATTTACACTTATAAAGATATCTTAAAATATCTGCTATCGACACTTATTATGTGTGATGAGATTTTTATGTTCATGCTCATACACATGGATTTATTTCAAAACTGAAGCTAGCTTTGCTTTTGCTTATCACGTCATAACATAAAATAATAACCGCTTTACAGAATGAATATACGAGCTACCTTTCGTGTTTAAAAAACGTAAATCACATTTTTGGATTGAACAAATTTTTCAGACGAGAAGTCGAATTATGAACCTCTGCTTGTCGCTATGGAAACCCAGTTTCCTAGAAATTGATGATGCGGATTATATAAGGAATATAAGAAATTGTTGTAACTACTTATTGCACACTAATTTACTTAGGTAATAATATAAGTAATCGATTCGTTTCCATTTACGATTGGAATTCGAATTTGAAACGCAAATTCTCTTTTGGTTTCATATTAATGTTTCGACATCGCGTTTGAATATGGTTTTTTTTTTAGATGTCGCGTTTTACGTATATAATTCCGCTCCTATAAGTATATAGAGTAATAAATCCCTCTTAGAAAAGTATAATTCGATCTTAAAAGAATAGTTAATCTAGCTTAGTGTCTGCTAAGGAGACGTTTAATGATGTCATTAAGCAAACAAAAACATATTTCGCGAAGACCGCCGCGAACCCACCCCGCCGGAGTCCGGTTCGAAAACAAAATGAACTCAAAAGTAAGTCCATTCGAGAGTCCCATTTCGTACAAAGCGCGGCGCTAATTTGCGAACCTAGTTTTTTCCCCTAATATTTACAGTTATTTGTCAAGCCAGCTAATTGCCTGTTGTACTCAGAGTCGTCGCTTTTGGGGAATTTTTTTCAGCTCATTAACAATTCTTTTGCCGCGATTGGTCGCGCGGTGAAGCACGATGCTTGGGGAGAGCTTCTTTTTGTATGCATCTTTTCCTTTTTATTTTTCTTTTTCGTGTGACTCTTCAGTTGCACGATCTTTTAGGATCGTTTAGATCCTATTATCCTGTGTCGTACAATGAGAAATTAAATATCATTAAAAGTCGGTTTATTTTGTTTTTTTTTTGTTACGTTCATTATTATTCAACCAAAATTAGTAGACTAAAAAGTAACAACCTGTATAAAATTATATAAAAAAATTTATACAAATTTCAAAAGGTGACGACTTAGAAATTTTGATCTCAATTTTTCTCAGAAAATACTAATATATGAAGATGATCATTAGTGACCCAATTCCTAATGTTAGTGACTTTATTTTGTTCGTTGCCAAAGCGTTGTATATACACTTTTATAGGAAAAAAAATCAAAGATATGTTCTTTTAAAACAGAGATTTACATTTTACATGCAAGTATGAAGAACAAGCATGCAAATTTTTTACGTTGATTAATCGACACAAACACTTCAAAATGCCCGTTGCATTGTCCTAAATTAATGCCAGTCTTTATTTTAAATAAAAAAAAAAACTGCTTTGTCGCGTACAACCTTCAAAAATAAGCAAACGCCCACGTGTTTTTTGTTTTGATCAGTGAAGGAAGATGTGTCGTCACGTTCTGGTTGTAGACTTTGAATCTGGCAAACTCGGCTCCGTCTGTATTTTAATAGGTTTGTTTCTAAGGTATTTATTTCACAAATGCAATTGAACAGGTTGTAACTTATATACTTCATGATTGCAAAAATAAAAAAAAAATTACTTATAAAAACGAAATTCTGGTTTGGTTCCTGAATCTTGCATAAAATCAATATCTCGTACCAAATCAATCTTTTCCAGCGCACAGTCGAGAGTACAGTAACTAGGAACGTAAAATTTTGCACGCTTTTTCCTTTTATAATGTAGACGAGCGATGAGATTTTTAGAAATTCAATTCCTAAGAGGTTGAAAAAAGTGACACACTGTTCTATGGAAAATCAAAACGTGTTGAAAATATAGATGTCAAACGTAACGTTTAAGTTATGCATAGCAATAAAAAATACCTTCATACCTTTTTTTTGTTAATAAACCCTAAAGAATAAGGGATGAAATTTTGTATAGAAAATCGAAACCGTTGAACCTATTGATATCAAAATCTATACCTTAGCTGCTCATTACCAATAAAAATGAATGACAATGCATCGTTTTTTAATGAAACCTCGACAGGATGAAATAAGGCTTGAAATTTTCATACAGTAAAAACAAACTGATGAAACTTTTGACGCCAAAATTTGTATTTTAGGTACTATAAACGAAAAATAATGACATTCGTCGTTTTTGGAAAAATAGTTCTAAAGGGGTCAAATAACAGATCAAATGTTGTATGAAAAATTAAAACCTCTAAAGCTATTGAAATTACAATTTTTATTAGATATTATTCATCATAATTACAGTATAAAAATTAAACTCCCGTATGTTTGTCGCCATAAAACTCGAAAAGTAGTATATCGATTGACTTGAAATTTTGACACAACGTCATATTCGTACACAGGCATCATTTTTTTTTATATATTCACTAGCAATTGTTGTCGAATTCGTCCGCATATTTGTATTATTGAACCGAACTACGACAGCGATTTTAAAAAGGTTTTCACTCGTAAGAAACTACAAACACACACTTCATTTTGATATCAAAATTTGCCCCGGCTTTAGACAGGGATCGAAATCAGCAACAATACCGTAATCAGATAAAATTGGTTTGTAGCGAAAACCAGTAATTGATAGCAAAATCGATCAATATAAAAGATGAAGGAAGACATTCTACAGCATCCACACGGGCAAAGCCACGGGCCGGAAGCTAGTTATTAATATAAATTAAATTTAAGAATTAATAAATCGTATGAGTTTCCACTTTTGTCGCAATACAGAAGCATCGTAAGGATATTTATACAATTATAAAACTACTAACATTCAAGCACTGTAATTAGGAACTCATCAGATTTTTACATACGAAAGTTGGAAAAATGTTGTCATTAACAAACCATAAATAAACTTTAGCAGTTTGTAAATCTTTTCATTTTTCAAGTTTCAAACAATTCAATACGCCCAGCGAAACAAATACCTAATAACAAGTGACACACCGACGCCGAAGCTGTGGGCCCGCGCCCCGAATCGGTAATTCGGTTAAGGAAATTGGGTACGGCGAGCGAAATGCAAATATGAATCCTTACCAATAAACACAAACATCTGTACGCTGAAATATTTTGTGATTTCTCGCATGTTTCGGGAATTCAGAACCACCATTGGCAGTTCCAGCTCAATAATGCTTGTATAATTGTCAATGATTAACTTCGTTGGTTGATGCTGTGAGGCTGTGCTTCATGTAAGGCGTGTCGCTTTAGCATTGGAGAACGAGCTAGGTATATATTGGTGGGATATGGTTCTAACAATACGTGTCCATAAAACAAAATTTTTAGCAACACTAAATAACTTCATTCACATCTAATAAACTCACGCTTGTTTCCCGGAAGGGTAAGCAGAAACTATAGATTTCCACATACTACTATCCTTCCATATCTCTCTTGCTTCACTTTCATAATAGATTTTTTTATTACTAGATCGTCGGTTTATGGTGCTTGAAATTTGGGCCTCTTTTGATATGCCACCAATTTGTTTTCAGTCCGTAGAGTAAAGATCCTTCAAAGCCATATACTATCTTGTTTAAAATGGTAGTCGATCAAAATACACAAAAATACGTAAATGAAAATAATAGAACACTACACATTATAAAAGTTAGAAAAAATTCACTAAAAACAAACATGTGAAGTTAATTATTCAACAGGATTGTGTGTTTTTTGGCCTGAAAATAATTACAGGAATGTGAAACTCTTATCTACGTGGTAAACATAAAAAAAATCTTATCTACGTGGTTTTCGTTGAGGTCAAAAAAATGTTGCATCCCTTGATATATTCCCATACCAAATATGACAGGTTTTCAAGGGTCCCAATATTGCTTAGTCTTTACGAGGAATGATCTATGTTTGATTTAAAAATACAAGTGGGAAAACGGTGCTGTTGTTAATTTGGTTACAGCATGAAAATGGGTCGGCTTGAGCGGTGAGATACCACTTTCTCACAGAATACAGACGTAAAATAACAACTTCCGTTGCTCCGTTTCATCCAGTAAGTAAGAGTTACAGTAGCCCACACCCTCTCTATTATCCCACTTCCCCTTCCATCACCCCACTCCCCCCTACATTAGATATCCTATTCCTACTCAAGAGGCCGACACACACTGGTGACTCCCACGAGGTTGCGAGTGTTCATGGGCGGCGTTGGCCACATACTTTCTGATGGCTCGCAAGCTCGTTTGTCCCTTTAAAATATTATAAAAAAAATTAATTAACGTGATATATTTCTGGAGTGATAGTTTAGTACATATATTAGTAAACATATTTTTCATTTAACAAACTTTTCAGACGAGAACACCAGCTTTTCTACATGTATATTTTTGGTGAGATAATATAATATTTATTGTGTGAATTATAATTTATATTTTTGTATTCCTACAAACATATATATATATATATATATATTATATTTCCATTTATGTATTTAAACAGATGTATATAAAAGTAACATACGCAAGACGTATACTGTTTCCTTTACGTAGCGGTATCCAGGAAAAATTATATATTTAAGACTATAGACCATTAAGAAGGCGCGAGATAATATATCAAGCGGGCTTTGCTGACAGCGGGGCATGGCGTTGACGCGAAAATATTGCCATGCATCAAAACTGCCGGGGAAAAAACAACGAGGGCGAGGGGGGGACGGAAAAAACTGCTGGTTAGCGCCACACGAGGCGGCTTGGAGCTGTGAGACTTTAAATCGAGAATGAACGAGGTTGTTCATTACTAAAATTATTATGTTTAATTTCTATCAGTAAGTTATTTACTCGAATTCCCTCATTACAGGGAGGCTTTTTTTTTAGAAGTTTTATAACAATGAACAATTGAACATAAGGTATATATTGAGGTGTTTCCGATGATTTTCTTTTGAAGATAATTAATTCTAAATTAGGCAAAACTTAAACATGTTACATTTTCAAATTTCAGTACACAAAATAGGCTAATAAAAGAATTCGTTTAATTCGGAAAATTTATGAAAAGTCACACAATAAATCTTTTTTTTTTTAATGAATCTACTTATTTATCATTTTACCTATAGAAGAATAAACTATTGACACTTAAAGGGCATCTTTTCTCTATCGTGAATGCGTACTAGTGCAACTATATACTAGAAGACCCAGAGTAAACAGCTAAGGTAATTTTATTTACTATATAAAAGCTTACTTACGTCAGCTCTTATTCGCCAGACATTCACCGTAATTGCTAAAATACATTATAAAATCATAGAGTTGCGTACTAAGGAGTAGATATGAACCTGCATTAATTTTCTGTTTGACACGAGAACAAGAACCGGTTAAATACAAATCAACCTAGCGCGTAGAGGGTTCCGTTCCTAAAAAAAATATACATTTCTATTATGTGTTTATGATAAAAAACATAGATGTTTTGATTCAGCTCGTACTGAATCCTCATTGTTAATCTGACTCACATTTAGCCGGTTTTTTGTTATTTGTTGTCTTGTTTTGAAGTTTGTACTATGGTCACACCAAGATCAACGCTTGTGAGTTCTTCCATTTTTACGTTAAAGTAAGAAATATTAATAAAAAAAGTTGAAATAAGCTTATGTTTTGTATGGGGATCCCAGGGAACATTTAAAAAAAAATTGTTTGGATATCAGTCATAAATAAAAATGTTCTTTGAAAATGTCAATAAGGTCCTATATAGACTCTTTTTATATGGAGTCCTAAAACCTAAATAAACGGAATCGGTACACATTTATATCTGAACTTTCTGCTACTTTTTTAGCATATCTGAAAATTAAAAAAAATATATATCTACAACAATCTTTATATATGAAATTCAACTTCCATATATTTGTCGGCGCAAAACTCAAGAAGTAATTTTTACCTACAAGTAAAGTTTTATATATACATATGTTAGCATTCGTCCTCGATTTCGTAGACGTATTTGTGCTATTTAACCAAATTACTACACCGATTGTAAAATTCTTTCATTCATACAAAGCTATACATATTTATAAGATAGAAATCAGCAACAGTACCGAGACCAGAATTGAAAGCGTACACGCTATTGGGATTGCAACTAGCACGAAATTGATTGGGACATCAAGATCGATCAATGTAAAAAATAAAAGAATACATTCTATATCCGTGTGCAGGTAAAGCTGTAGACGAAAACTAGTTGTAATTATGTAAATCATTACACATAAATTTCAGTAAGGTAAGTAAATAAAAACGCCTAACCTTCTGTTTTCCCGTAAATATGCCTCAACATATTTGATTTCGATTTGCATTTAAGGAAACACCTTTATTTAGAATTCAGGAAAAATCCACCTGCTGCGAATGCTTTTTAACTCGCACGTCGCCCGGGAGAACTCTTAAACATCTATTGAAAACCCGAAATAGGGTGGGAGGGGGGTGCACACACACCCCACCTTCTGTGCGCGAGCCACCCCGGTCTCCCCTTTCTTTCCACTAACTTCGCATCGTCATCTGTATTACTTGGGCCTTAACTTATGTGAGGGTGTAACGCGAAAACAATTTCTATCGAGCTACAATCTACCTTATTGTAATAAACTTAAGGTTCTTTGTAGAGCGATCGTTAAAACCAATTTAAAAATGAAAATATCATCCGACTTAAAGCCTTATCACTCATATGATAACGATGAAAATCGTGTGCGGATCTGTCGTTCAATTTCGAGATAGTAGTTTGTACTGATTCCTTTGCATTACTTTTCTTCCTATTTCCTTTGTGCACGTATTTTATACGAGTTTAACATGTTATATGGATGCCCTTGTCTACTCCGAAAGGTTTTAGGGCAATTTTGTTTTTAGAAATACTTTACGTATCTACTTCTAAAATCATTGGCGGAAGACAATATATTCCAATATGAAATATGCTCTCGGATAATCTGTACTTTTACAAGATGCACAACATTTCATGTAGCAAGATTTTTTTTTATGGCTACATGTAATGTCATGTACAATAATAATTTCTTACACTTTGTCGCCTATGATGTTGGCTTAATGAGTTTCCTTATTGTGTAAGATTTTTGTGACCCCAATACAGAGGCATATGACCTCTCATAGATCATTGACCTAATATGGGTCGAAGCTTGCTCACCGACGTTGTAAACACGACTTGGACATGCTTTTCAGAGAGTTCTTCACTTTGACTGAAGTAAAGTATTTGACTGAAAATGTCATTGATCAATTCGATCGTAGTTATATTTCGACATTGACCACTTGACCGCCGCCGAATTTTTTTTTGTTTCAATTTTATTTTGTTTTAATGAAACATATGATTTATGTTTATTTGATAATTCATTTACTTCTTATAACGAAAAACCTGTAGAATTGTAGTAAATAACATAATTATTGAATGACATTACTATTATTTTTTTTTTATAAATAAAGAAACTTTAATCGTGTAATATTTATGTCAGCTGTTTCGTGGGATGTTGGACATTAGAAAATGTATATTTAATAAAAAAATATATCATCAATCTATTCAGTTAATATAGCGTTACAAACTGTTGAGGCGCTAATCGCAAATTTTTATGCACACCGATCAAAAGGTTTTATAAAGCCTTAAATATTTCATTTTACAGTCTGAAATACATCACAAAACATTATTCTGTTTTCTTCAGGTACAAATGTTCACTTCTTCGCATACCTTCCCCACTTCAATAGTGGACTTCGATAAAAGAATAGTCCGTTTACACTCTTCCTATTTCAACCCCTTTAGGCTCAGTCCGTGCGCCAATCGTGAAACTAAACAGGTAATAAGCAAAGGAGACGGGCGCGCAAGGAGTGCGAAGGTGAGTTTTTGTGCCGGTACATTTTCCATCTCGGGCGATGTCTATCTCATATGTATGTAAATAACTTCTAAGCCCGAGCGGATAAGGGCGTGCACACAATGACCTAATCTCTTTTTCGTTGTTATTTTATTGTATTTCACTCTGAAATTTTTCGTTCACATGTAATATCCGATGTAAGCAATCATAATTCACTCTTACGGTTGTCGAGATATTGTCAAATCGATCCGCTAACTGATCTAGAATTACTCATAAATTTAAAAGAGTCCTTCCTCCATCACATGGACACAGAATAAGCCGATCCTTATATTTAACGTGCCCATCTTTTGTTATTTTTAATCTTTAAGTCTTACTTCGCTTTATTATTTCATAAGCACGTTGAACGTAAGTAAATCGATGCGAAAACAGATATAAACATACAATGAACGCTTAAACATTTGTATGCATAATACCTACTTGTAATAGAAGTTGATCAATGTTTGAAAATATTTGTATTTTTAATTAATTAATAAATTATTATTAATTTCATTGTAAACACGTTTTAAAAATGCAATTTTTGCGTTTTAAAAGTAAATTCATATCTGAGTATTCATCTATATAAAATTTTAGATATATATAACAAGTTACGAGATTAAGTAGTTTACTTTCAAAAAATGTACGATTCAGGTCACAAAAGCGTTAAACTGACTTTTTCAGTGGCAAAAGCTATTAATAATCCTTACAATACATTAATATTTATTTTGTTAGAAAATATACCACGGACGATATTTGTATTAATGGCAAGCACAAACAGGATAAGTAAAAACAAAACATTAGGTATAATCATTGTGAGGAAAATCAACGCACTAATTGGGCAGTAAAGGATTTAGAACCAAATGATGTTAGAACTTCTTTTCATTTGACTGATTTTAATCCATTACGCATGAGCTGATGGTCTTTTTAGTCGTCACTATTCTTTTTTTATATAATTCTATGTCATTAAAGCTTATATATAAGTTATGTAAACTTTAAGTGAAAAATACAACTTCACTTTCATAATAATAGTTATTATGTCGGGTAATTCATTGTTATCGGTACGTTATATGATAAAGATATATATTTTCTGGCTTACTACTTTGACTGCACTAGTTGAAAAACCTTATTTGCTTAATAACATAAGTTTTATACAAAGAATTGTGACGAGATTCTTAAACAAACTTGAAGTGTGTTTCGTTTAAATCTTATCATAAGATATCCAATAATACAGTGTTAAAATATATACACAAAGTGAAAACCTATATATTTTTCTTGTCCTATCATCAAAAATTTTAATATCCTTTTAGCTCAATTTACGTATACGGTTCGTATTATGTAATATAACACTTCGAAATCGATATAAAAATCGGAGAAAATGCCCCTCTAAATCGACATACAGCATTTCCGTTGTGCACACGGCCTTACGGAGCGTATCAAGCAATAAATATACGTCAGGTGCGCTCAAACCGGGGGTTAGGAATTTATTTTTCTCCCAAGATATTGCGTTCGTAGGAGATTTGTGGAAACGCGCATCGGCGCCGGCGCGCCACGCTTCGCATTTTATTTACGAGCCAGTTACTTCCGCGCGTCGAATATTTTCTTATGTAAATATTATTATGAAAGTTCAACTCGGTTGACTTATGCGTATAAGTCGGTCGGTGTTAACTATGAGCTAGAACGATCTGTGCTGTTAATGATATTAAAGATATAGATCGGCTATTGAAATACCGAACAATCTCAAAATAATACAAACAAAAAACTAACGTTCAATTTAACAAAAGGGGGGCATCTAATCGTCCATCTTTATGAAAATAAAATAAGAGAAAATGCAAAACAAAATGAAGGCATTAATTTCATATGTTACTCATTCAAATATACTAGCTTCTAAAATCAGGAATGCACAAGAACCATATTCTATACGTGAACTTGTCCAATATAAACTATTTTTTATTGCATTTACTGACTGACGTATTACCTAATTCAAACCAATTATTTTTTTTACAATTTGATGATTTGTAGTCAGCGGATTTTTAATTTACAAAAATATAAATATGAAATTTAAAAATAGAATAATTCTGCTTTCACATTCGCTATCAACTTTTGGCACCTCATTCAGTTATTAATCACTTAAATTATTTAGGAATCTACACGAGAATAGAAAATAGGTAAATTTATAAATACTTATATAGGGTATATTTATTTCCTTAACTAACAACAAATAACATTCATTACATTGACAACAACGCAATAATTTTTGTTTTTCTAAACAAGCTATTTAAGAATGGAAACAGCTTGTTTAGAAAAACTAAATATGTATTAAAATTTTGAAAATTAAAAAAAACAGTTCCAAAATTTAATTACTTTCCTATACTTAAAACAAAAACAAATAAAGTTAATTACTTATTTTCCATTTGAATATTTGTCACATTTAATAAAATAAACCTAATCAATGATTTCCTCATTGCGACAAAAATGGGTAGGAAGGGAACATATGGCATATTTATACACAGATACATAAAGAGTTTTTATTTAAGATTACAAGTAAGTTTGACACCCGCTAAGAAAGCTTGTTCTACTGCGCTGTCTACCTACTGCATCGGATCCCAATTTATAAATGTTTTAAAACTTGTATGACATATAAATGAATGCTAAATAATACCTATTGTAATATAATACTTAAGTATATTAAGGGAAATTCCATTGCTACTGTTCAAAGGCTATTGCGCTAATTTTTACAGGAGTAATAAATTGGGAGTCGGTCATCGAATACAAATTAAAAAAAAAACGAGAGTATTTAAGACACCGAAAATATTCCTTTACGCGACCATATCGCCAAAACGTGTAGCAAGATGATATTTTTAATATTTTATCAACATTACTGAAAAAAAGCATCTTTCACCTCACCTGTCCCAGCGCCTCCGCCCCCTCAACATTGTCCGATGTCATCACGTAATACATCACCGCGTAATCTTCTTATACTCGTCTCAATTCCGCCAGCCTGCCCCGGGGAGATTATTTGGCCCCTTCTTCCCCCCTTCTTGCCTCCTTTGTTGTATCGGCTTTTTTCACGCTCTGAAATAGTGTAAAAATGTCCGTGAAAATATATTTTTCGAGCCGGTATATGTTTTTGCACAGATCGCGTCGTTGAAGTTTACCCATGCTCATTCCTTTATCGAGGAACGTGAACGGAGCATGATGAACTATTTCGTAACTTTTCGTTTTGGTTTTGTTTCCGAAAAATTAAATTGGGGGAACCTAATTCGCGACATTATTTGAAAACCTGTAACCCCACCAAAAGGGTTTGTATAAATATTTATTAAACTAGCACAAATAAAGCCATCCGAAAAGGACGAATAAAAATAGATTGATCAACGAACGCCAGTGAAGAAAGAGAAGTGTGTACAGATCTTACGCACCGTGTATACCGTATATTTGCCGATATATGTTATCTCCCTTAATACATAATATTAATTAAAGAAATAATTAAAGAAATATTAAAGAAAAACCTAGATAACGAGGTCCAAAATTTTTTTTCGGTTTTTAAAGAATTTTTATATACGCATTGCCAATTTCTTTTTTTATTTGAAATGCTGTATACAATTCATTTATGATTCGCTATTGGGCACATGTATCCACATACCCGTAACAAAATACCACAATTATACCGAAGGCAAAAATAAACTGGTACAGTTTGTAGGTTCCTGTCACGGTTCTATACTCTAAGCGCTAAAAGTCCTAGAAAACGTCTAAAGAACATGTACATACGAGATGTTATATGTATGCAACTACATTTATAGTTAGGCACGCGGGCAATCAGAACAGGCAAAATCATTTTGAAAACTTGGTTTCATAAACATGTCTCGCTCTAATGGTAATCGAATATCAAACTGGCGCGGTGACGGACCTTCCACCGTCTACCGTTTGAAGGTCGTCTGAAATAATGGGAGAAATCGAGCCTTAAAACCTAGAGATATAGTTAAAGGTATTGTCTAGGTTAGAAGGCGGCGGCTTACCTTAAGACACAATTTTATGCTTCAGTAAATTACGAAATAAATGGTCCTTTCTTTAGCCCAGAGAACTTACAACTTACATAAATATAATACCTAAAGGAAAATTCCTTCTTTAAGAGCAGTTTCAATCGAGAAAATTGAATGAGAAAAAGTAGTTACCGGTCACTTTTCTTAACCATAAACGTTCAATTCGTGTCATTTGTGCCCGAAAATATTTTGATCATTGAATAGAAACAACTATATTGACCTCCAGAATTCCAATAAAATAAAATTCATAAAAGCTCATTTAAAAAATTGGAAACCATTAAACTACAGCTAAAAAGCAACAATCGATGTAATGCATTTTCTTTTATTCAATAAATATCGAAAATAATTTCCGCAATAAACACTATTTAACAATAATTAATACGTACTGTGACCGTTAGTGAAATTTTGTTGTACTCCTAAATATTTATTTTTTTGTATGGAATTTTTTACTCAATTATTATTTAACTTATCTATATCTATAGTCTTAAAAAATACTTAGTTCCAATTTACATACATTACACAATATAATTGTTCGAACACTTATAACAGGAGAATAGCTGGACCGATTTTCATTTTAATTAATAGTGATGTTATGTGTAAACTGAAATGTATAAAAAATCAGTAGGTATGGATTATGTTTATCTTCCAATTTTTAAGCTGTCGCTTTATATTGCTTTAAAAAACATCAGCCATGTAAACGAAATAGCTACAAATATATAGGGGCTGTGGTTATATCATCAATGTGCATAAATTGGCCCGATAAAAAAAAATTCTATATGAACAAGATAAAAGAATACATTTTGTGCCTACGCGGGCTGAGCCGCGGGCAAAAGCTAGTATATATATATGCAATAATCATATTTTCATTTTATTTGGTATAGTATTAAATCGATTGAAATAAGAAGCTGCGCGCTCTTTCATCGCAAAATATATAAATGCAAAATTGCATTTGTTTGATTCTTTATTCTTTTTTTTGCGTGAAACAAACAAATCCATATATTTCCATAACACTCCATACTTATAGTCTTGTACTATGGGCAAGAACATAAGATACTTTTTTATCATATCATTTTAGAACTAACTTGACGTGCTTTGCTTTTACGATTCATTACTACGACCGAACTCCATAAAAATATATAACCTTATACACATTTTTTTATGTAGATAATAATGGAATACCCTTCGTCTCGAAACTTGGGAAGAATTTTCAGGAATTGGATGGTTTACTTTGTTTGGTAATTGGTAGCACGATTATTACCGACATCGGAACCAACCAGGATTGGGATCCGAACTAAAGCGGACCCCAAGCTTCAGAGCGGACCGTTTTCAGGATAACTCGATATAAAGTATATAACAATTTATTCTCCGCACATGGACGAAACTGCCACCAGAAGCTGGCAAACGCATGCATACACTTACCTACACCTTTTTATAGCATCGCCTATTTTGTCGTCGGAAACAAAACGCACCCTTAAAAACCCATTTGTATTACCCAATTTTCCTTTTTTTTTTCTTCCCTTTTTCGTAACGCGCATACACGGTACGGGATAATTTAGTTTGTTACCCTCCGCGGCTGTCCTAACAAGACACAATGGCTTCGCGAAATAACGTCTTATAGGATAGGAGGGCAAGAGGGAGTCGAGAAGTGTGAGGGGGCTGGAGGGGGGAGTGATGGATGGCCTGCGGGGGCGAATCCAATCATTATCCTCGACGCATACTGGTACGTCACTAGTCGTGATTTGGGGATACTCGATTATTAGATTGTAGTTCGTTTGATTTTTTTTTGTCGTTTTGTCCTTTTCTATACCTGTGGTGATTCGCAAGTTTCGTATCGATTTATTTGTTAAATATCCGTTCATCGAAATGTATTATTTAAAAATGGCGTCGTACCCAATTTGGGAGAATATTCTGTGCGAAAAATGACCGAAACGTTTAAAGAAATTAATTTTTTTTGGTGTTTGGTATCGTATCAAATGTGTAGTGTGAGTATTTCAAAATGTTTACTAACTGCACATAGTCTTGAGAAACAGAAAAAAAATCTATTTAGAAGTAAAGTCACCTGAAGATAAGGCATGGTAGGGCAAAACATTTTATTGAATAAAAAATCAATTTTTGTCTTAAAAGTTTTTCTTTTTAAAGTTACCATTTGCTTTTTTTTTATAATGAACAGCAATTGCCATGCTATTACTTTTACAACAAAAATTGTGAATTAATTTTATAAGTTATTTTACTTTTGTTTTGATGAGACGATATA
Organism: Eumeta japonica; assembly: GCA_005406025.1. Classification (NCBI taxonomy): domain Eukaryota; kingdom Metazoa; phylum Arthropoda; class Insecta; order Lepidoptera; family Psychidae; genus Eumeta; species Eumeta japonica. Next base: position 533,744 of record BGZK01000225.1, read on the forward strand.
GATTATTCAGATAGTTTATGGATTAATGTTTCCATTAAAATCTGACAATTACCATCGACATTATTATTTTTTAGGATTTAATAATAAATAAAATGTCGTTATAAAACCAATACCTGGTTCCTAAGGTTATCATTATTAGGAAATAAATTATTATACATTAATAACATTAAAAAAGTTTTGCCTAAACATTGTAAATATTCTCGTACGTACCTCATGTAAGTCCACGATGCGCATGCGTTAACTCCAAGGAGGGTCTTGATTTATGAATCCTAGAAAAACAGGAGCGGCTAACCAGAAAATGTCCGACGCTATGTTGTTTTCATTTAATATTTTTATTTTTTTCGAAAATAATTCAATCACGATCCGCGCACTTCCACCGACGTTCGTAGACTAAACGAATTTCATGCAAAAAATCATACAACAGTCCCGTACTGTCCTGCATACATTAAGTTTTAACCCTTGAATAATTAAAAATATGCGTGAGCTTAAATAATCCGACGAATCAACCCTTCCGCGTATGCAAATAGCTGTGTGACGCGACGGCGTGGATCGTCTCCGCTTTTGTTGCCGTGAAGAGAAAAAAACTTGCAAGATGATCGGTAGGAAAAGAGACGTTTTTGAGAATCCATCGTTCGATAAAGCGACATTCCCGCATTTTGACCAGAGGCAGCCAAGTGCGAACTGTGTTTGTGTGATTATTGGTTCGGCGTTTATTTTACATCTTCAAGTGGAGATTCAAGGATCTCATCCCTATCGAATTCTTGAGAGACCGTTTATTTCTTCGTACAATTTAAGGATCTCTCGAATGCCTAAAGGATATCGGCGACGGTTTCACTGCATTAAAAATACTGGAGTATAAGGACATGAATTCCATTATCGAATATACTTCGTCAAACTTTCGACAATGGTCTAATATCATGTTGGTAATACGAAAATATGCCTTTTAGCAATATATACTAATATGAAAATAGAACGCGCAATTTCGTAGTCATCAAATAATTTTAACCATCAATTCATTTTCCCTGAGCCAAAATGTTCATTGATGAAACGAAGGCTTCAGGGTGTCCAAGCTACTCTCGAATAATCTGTGAAGAGCCCATGAAAATTCTTGAAGAAAAATTCTAGTAGTTTTGGAGAAGAGCTATTTCACACAAAGGAACAGAACGACAAAATTCATAAATAAAGCTTTATTTTATTCTGTTATACTCCCCTCGTGACTCGCAACCAGTTTTTGCGTAATATTTTCAATGTACAGACAACGGTTCTGCATTTTTATTATATATACGTTTATGTAGCGTACAAAAAAATAGCTTACTAGAGCAATGCATATAAAAAACTTAATTATAAAATTTTATACATATTGTGTAAAATTTCAAAAAATGAGCGGTCGTATTGACAATTATGCAATATTTGTAAATATTCAAGGCACTTAGATTTTTCATTCAACAAAAATTTTCCATAGTAAAAATTATTCAAGAAACTAACAAGTACTTTAACTCTATTTAAAAGTGTCAATTTACTTCAAGCAGACCAACAGCGTTGATAGCCATTAATACTATATTTCAGCAATAAAAGGGCAAAACTAAAAAAAAAATCTTTTCACTATTACCTTTCCTTGTTAAGTCTTTTAATTTGCTATTAATTTAAATATACATATCACAGAATTATATGTATTATGATATATTAACATAATCCATTGCACAATTTTGTCCACTGCCTGTTTTCTAGTGTAAAAGCAATTCGTAATTGCTATAAAAACCACAAAATGACAACAATACTTTTGATTGCTCATTTTTTTTTATCGTAGATAAAATAGGGCCTTGGTCTTTTTTTACTTTTTTATGTATTAAAAAGGAAAATAATTTATTTTATTTTATTACAGTTTACTTACCACAAACCGTCCAATTTAAACAATACGTTATAAAATGAATCGATTAGATTTATATAAATCAAATTTACGATAATTTGTTAAGATGTATATACGATACCGTATTATTTTTATAAAGCGGTTATTTTATAATTTTTTCGAACGTTACACTACATGACATTTCATTCATGCCCTTAAACAATATAGTCTATTGTTCGTTTAGAATTTACACCGGAAAACGCACAGTGGGCCGCTCACACCTGTTAGGCAGGGGACAAAATTAGAATATGAATGCATTCGATGTACGGAAGAAACTTGTTTTCGTCCGAATAAAATCAAACTGATTCAAATGTCGTGATCCTTAAATGCGTATTCCTTAGTTTTTACACGTGGTTCTGTAGTAATCCTCCCGTTTCAATGAGCCTTTATTCATCGGACGTAGAGAAAGGGCTTGTGAGTTTTTTTTTAAGATTTTTGTATTGAGATATATTGAAAAGATTTTTTTTTTAGTTTTGCCCTTTTATCGCTGAAATATATTATTAATAGCTATCAACGCTGTTGGTCTGCTTGAGGTAAATTGATGCTTTTAAAGATACTTTTAAACATAGTAACTGTTAATTTCATGAATGATTTTCTACTATGGAAAACTTTCGTTGAAGGAAAAATCAAAGTGCCTCGAATTTTTACAAATATTGCATAATGGTCAATATGATTGATCATTTATTTAAATTTTAAACACTAATTTAATTTTGTGACCCGTATTACTAAACTTCTCTTTTTAAGCAAATAAAAACATTGTGATTCAAACGTGAAAGTGCACGATGCATCGAGTCCAATATCCAAACGCTAACGCAATGATCATGATGCGAGATATAATAATTCAAAATACTGTATGCGTTTTGTCCCAAATAAATTCCAACACTCTAATTGATTGCATTCAAACATCTTAAAATTTCTGCTTTTACGTTCCAAGTGAAACAATTTGTTAGTTCCCTAACTTAGTTTCCTTAACTAATCATTTAAGAGACATGTGACAACCATCGACATAAAAGTAAAATGAGCCTATATCACAAGTATTATTGACACACCTTTCCCAAAATATCCGACCCCCGTAGTTAATACACAAAAAAGTCTCCCACATTCAGAAATGCACGTAGAGCTTTTCCCACGGCATCGCGACTTTAGTCTTTGCATACATTAAGCGTACTGTGTTCTTTGAAAATACGCATCATTTGTAGTTCTGTCTCTTTCATTTACATGAGACAAGAAAGGGATAGAATGCTAATGCATAATAAAGAGTCGGTACACTCTTGCTGGTGTCAAAATTGTTCTTCCGCGTCATCGGAAGACGCTAATTTGAATATCGGGAGACTACGTTATTTGCATTTGTATATCAATTTATGGGATTTCTCCTCCATAGAATATTTTAACTTTGACACTGCGCATAATGGGTCACGTTGTACAATTCGGACTCGAAATTCCCTTGTATGGATAATGAGGTTAAATATTTTCGTAAAATTATCATATTTATGATTTAGAATAAAGATGTCTGCGTAGACACACATCGTTTCCCACGATAAGAGTTTAGGATTTAAATTATTGAAAGTATTTAAAACCTGCAATAATAAAATTAAGATGAAAATAAAAAAATAATTCCTTTTGCTTTTTTATTATAGGCCCGTATCAAATCTTAAGCTAGAGCTTAAAATTAATATAAAATTAACAACTATTAACAAAATGTCATGAATAAAAAATGTAATTTATTACAGTCATCATAAATTTAAAATAAACTTACATATTTTTAATATTTTATTATCGTTCAAACGTTAAAAAGAAATCTCTAAAATGCAAAATACCTAAAGAATGAACAATCGAAAGATATATTTTATGAAGTGAAAATAGTATGTTCAAAATACACAAGATTAATTGTTGTTTTTTGTTGTAACAAAAGGGGGTTAGGGACATTATTGATCACGTCCTATTGTCGCGAGAGCGTAGTTGAGTGTAGCAAAAAATATCCCAATATTCTCGCCTACAGTTTTCAAACAATAAAATTGGGTTTGAATAAATTAAATGTTATTAATAGCGAATTATAATGCCCGAATTGAAGATAGCAATGGAAAAAATCTACTATTTTTTAACTTAAAATACAGGATATAAAACGCAAGTCTTGTAAACCAACGTATAAAAAAAGCACATTTATAGAGTACTTTTACTATGTACTAACCCTTTTCACGCCTTTTTCGGTTAGGATAAAAAAAGCTAAAGATTTCAACTACTCACAATTATTACAATATCGATAATTTGAAGGGACATTTAAAATTAAGAGGATTATAAAACAAAAAATATTCTACGTTATTTTAATAAAATAAGTAATGAAATCGCTATTGATGTCTTCACAAGACAGTTGGAAGTGCAGCTGCAAAAGTTCTGGTCTAGGAAATGTAGGCAGTTGCTAATAAAATACTTTTAAGACGTGCAATATCTTCTGAAATACGCAGATTTACAAATAGAATATTCTATTAATTATTGTACTTGTATTTTATGATGTAATAAATTTCTAAAGTCGTGTAAATTTGATAATAACAATTTCTATTTCAATATGGTCGATTAAAAAGTACATAATAATTCATTCTTTTTTATAATCATTTTAATTAAGGACGGGGTAAAATTTCTAATGTATTATTTCCAATATAATCTCGGGATATATACTAAAAAATCTGCATTAAAATAATTTATGCGTCTTTTCCTTGAATTGTTAAAGGAAGTCATTCAACTGTTAATTAGAAACCTTAAAAACCATCTAAACGCCTTAAAATATAATTCTAAGAAGTATATCAATATATAGAAAAAAATTATGTGCATATGTTACTGGACTTGTTTTAAATAAAAACCCATAATATTTTTTTTACTTTTTATCTTCAATTTATTTTGGTATATACATATAAACCGACAATTCCACATGGAGTAAAAGCCATCGTTTAAATAACCGATAAACACTAAGATGTCAAAACTAGAATATTTCTTTTGATTCGGTATTTTCCACTTTCATAAATCATGTTTTCTTTGTTAAGTTATCCTCCATTAAATTTTCCGTTTTGTAAAAAGATGAAAGCTTGCCTTCGCGCGAGATAGCTGCATGTATGATGCATGTGCGTGAATCAGTAGGAAGCGAGACTTCTTTAGGTGTTATTTTATTTGACTTTTGAATTGTTATGTGCTTCTACACACTCTCTTAGCGATACTAATCTGTTTGTCCAGCGATACTAATTTGTTTATCCATTGATTTTTACTAACCATAAACCAAATAATATATTCACTGATACATACACATCCGTAACCGTGACGGAAAACATTACGGGGGAATGTGACTTTTTTTTAATACCGGACCAAAATTTGCCTCGACTTGCTTAAAGAACTTTGTTTTACTTCAAAAACAAAAAAAAAATGGCGACCGAGTTGCGTGATATTAATTTTGAGTATGATTACTCTGACTTATAACTTACTCTAGCTAGTTACTGTTGTTTCGTTTTTTTTTACTATTCCAACGCTGTAGTTTAATCCTTTCAAAATCTTTTTTAAATTATTTAATGAAATTGATTAAATCGTTTTAAATTGAGAGGCTTGGAAATTCATCCCACCACTTTGCTTTGGCGGTTCCGTCACCGCACTTTAAATTAACGCTCATTATAAAGATCGACGTGGTTTAATCCGCCAGTCGTGGTTAGGACACGAATGCGGCTACACCTTAGAAACTATACTATAGGCTATACCTATCTTAGAAACCTGAAATATGTGTGTGAATGTTCTGCACCTATTGCTGTAAAATTATTATAAGACGTGTATGCGCAAGCTAATCGAATAATTAAAATGGGTATAAACCGATTCCAAATGCTTCCAATTCATGGGGACATTGAAGATCGCATTATCTTTTAACGCTAGTGCCTTAAACGGTGTTGAAAGGATTGCCAGAGAGTTTCATTTATACCTATCCATTAAGGGCTAATTAATAACCATCGCTGGATCCACACACACGTAAGACTTCACTCGTCGACGCCACCTGCCTACGGTGTGTATTAGGGCGCACTCCTTCAACAAGTAGTGTTGTGAGATAGTTACCGATGATAATATCAACGGCCAACCGTCGATTACTATATGTAGTTTTAAATGGTATTCTCGTTAGGTGAATTTACTGACTAAATTAAAGAAATTAGAGGGAAAAATAAAAATGTGGGAGTTTTTGAGGAAAAAAATAAACTATTTTTTTTCTCATAATACAAGAGGCAAAAGCAGTGAAACGGTAACTCTATAAATCTTTATGCGGGAAGGCTGTAATGCGACTTAATGGTCCGAAAGAATCCCCTGAAATATTGTCTTCGCTCGGTTACTTTGTTGACGTTTTAATGTCTTTGTCTCGAGCAGTGAATGTATAACGGGATCGATTTCCCGTCACTGACGCCTAAATACGGCACGTATTTTTTAGGACACTTCGTATTTCAAAAGCTGCATTGATTGAGTTACTTAAAATGCACGCAAAAGTACACAGGCCGAAAATCTTTTAAAGTGAAAAACTTCACAGAATTAGTGTCCAATAGTAATACGCAAGTAATGTAATTGTACATTTCAATTCTATTTCAACTAGCTTGCCTGGCAGACGTGGTTCTACCCTTTCCGGTAGGTGGCCTGCTTGTATACTATGCTCTCTCCTGGCTCCGCCTGCATTGACATAGAATAAATTCCTTCATCTTTTACAATGATCGATCTTGTGGTCAATATAGTCCCGTTTTCAATTTTGGTGATGGTCTCGTCCTCGATTCTGCTTACCGTCCCGCAGTCAATTTCGATTTCACTACCGGCCACAGTTCGGATCTGAACTATGTCGGAGGTAAATAATATCAAAATTTAGGTGTGGTAGAGCCGTGATGTCGTCAATTTAGACGCAACACAAAAATGGACTGGCCCCTCTGATGAGATACACTCTCAAAATACACAGGCCGCTCCATCAGATATCGTACTCCTTCCTGAAAATTCCTGTGATCCACTCCTCCCTCCATCGGGTATCCTATTCCCTCCTAAAAGGCTGGCGACACGCTAGAGACTCGTCCGGAATCGCGAGTGTACGTGGGCGACGGTTATCACCTTGCTCTTTGAAGGCTCACATGTCGTTGACCGCTTCAAATGTTATAAAAAAAAACTTATCCCGAGAAAAACACCACTCCGAGGATACTGGGTAAAATTACTCCTATCATATATGAAAACAATCAAAAGCATTGGGTTCGACCCTTTTGAGCAATGTCTGACTCCACCATATCAGAGACAATACTTTTGAAACCGGCGTCTTTAAAAAAAAAATTCTACGTGATAGCAATAAAAACCTTAGCATGCAAAGCCAAAGCAATTAACAAGCGAAGCACAACTTCTAAACATCCGATGTTCTACCAGACACAAATACAGCAAAACCATCAGCTTTCACGTCATAAAAAAAAAGGCAACGCACACATCCGGCCGCATTACTATAGAGGAGTAGACAAAGCGACGGCAGTCATAATTTTTCTATTTTAATTCGATACAGTTACAAGTACCGGTTTTCGTACTATTGTAGTACGCAAAAATATTTAAATTAACGCTGGCACGAAACAAAAAAAAAACGTTGCCGGGGCCTAAATAGAAAGAGTCGTGCTTTTGTTGAGCATTGAACTACTCAAATACAACTTTAATGTTATATAGATAAAGTTGACTATGCATTTTGAATAATGTTGTGGTAATAAAAATTAGTATTAAAAATTCGCCATGGATTGTTATCGAAATTCATGACCGTTCATGTTGTGTTGTATTAACGAACATCCTGTGTTTTTGATTTCCTTTACAATGCCATGAAGTTACACTTATTATTATTAATTATAATAAGAAAATAGAATTACTCATTTCGTAAATTCGAGTTATAAAGAATACAGAAAAATTTAAAGATGTTTTAAATATATAAATACAGCGAAATAGTGAGGAAGAATTATACAATTTTTTACACTTTGGAATTTCATTGCTTAAAACGATACACTTCGTTTTTCAAAATATATTATAAGTGTCATTATACATATTATAAAGTAAATTATAATATATCTATACTATGACTTTAAATAAATTTCATTTCAATGATGAAAAACAGGCCTGGACAAACGAATCACTTTTACGCCATTTCAAAACTCTTTCTTTTAAGAAGGATTTTTATCTGTAGCCTGTAGTATTGTGTATGACTTAATTTGATTTCTACCCAAGGTATTCTTCTATTTATTACTTTTGTATTTTTAAGATCTGTTCGGGTAGTTAACACTATTGATTGCTTTTAATCAAGGCATCACCCGCATAGTTATCGATTTACCTATTTATAGAGAGATCCCATTTTTTTTTTAATTATTGCTCCAATAGAAGAAAATCATTCTGTGACAGTGCCACGAAATCAAATAGAATTCTCTACTTCGTAGAGACTGCAACCGAGTGTCTATCGATTGAAATGCATCGGATCATCGCCGCGCTAACCCCAAAAACGTCGGCCCGACGCCGCACCGGTCCGCGACGAATCGTTCGCAAACACGAAGAGCCCGTGACTAAGCCGATGGCTCATTAAGATTCTAATCTTTCGCACCTTTGCCCGTTTTGCATATCGGCCCTGAGCCGTCGGCTGCATGGGAACGTCACCGTTTAGCCGACCGTGGTGAATGAGATGAACCATGAGTTTATGTAGCCTCGGTGACATCTTTCGTGTAAATTTAGCACTGTAAAATTGATATTTACTCGCTGCTATATCTTGAGTTATATTTTTTAATTTATATTACTCACTGAATTCGAAAGCGTAGTATTTTCAAATTCGGCGTAACACTAAAGGAAATAAACGAAATTAGATGAATAAAATTGGTGTGTGTGACTTGTGTGTGTGTGTGCGTGAGTGTGTAAACTTATAACTTTTGTACGGATTCACTGATGTAAACGCAGTATGCGACGTTCAAAAGCGGTCTACTTAATTTAGACTTTCTGAAACTTTGAACGAACTGCGCCAAGTAAATTTTGAGGAATCTCAAAATAAGTTTTCAAAAAATGATTTTATGAAATAAGTTTTACACTACTGTATGGATCGATACTATAATCCAATCAGCTCCATTCCCTAAACAGTTGCATCGAATGCCGTAAATTACACAAAAAAAGATTGATTTTGTCAAGAAATATTGTTGGAGAAAAAAAATTTAATTTGTGTTTTCTTAGATTATTTTTAAAATTACTCTAACAATAAGTTCCAAAATCTAATCAGCTCTTTTCCTTTAGAAACAACGAAATCATTACAAATTACATCAAAATCGGTTGGTTCATTTGAGAAATATTGTTAACGAAAATTGGAAAAAAATGGATTTCTTCAAAATACCATGTAAAATTCTTGAGGGTGTTTGATACTCGGTCACTTTTTTTTTTGATTGAAAACTGCGTTGAATACCATAAAGCAGATCAAAATCGAATAAAACGTTTGATTGATATTTTAGCATAAAAAAGTAATTAACTTTCTGCTATGAAAATTCATTTTATTATAAATTAGGAAGATACTGTTAACAGTTCGATTTTCTAAAATACATAGGTGTTTTCATCAGATTTTGAAGGTTTAGGCTCATTGTAAACACATTTTAACCATTTTTGGAGTGATGGTAGTGTGTGTGAATGTGAAAGTGTGACTTCAAAATGTTTTATTTTAGGATATTTTTTAATATCTTTACACAATAAATTCCAAAATCTAACTAGGTTTTTTGATTAAAAAGTAACATCGATCACTGCAAACTTTCATCGAAATCAATGAGTTTGTGTGATAGATATCGTTAAGGAAAAATTCGAAAAAAAACCTCTTTTTATCAAAATAACATGTAAAATTCCTGGTGGGCTGATGTTTGCTACTCGGTTATCGTTTTTCGTCTAACAACTGCGTCGAATTCCGTAAAGCATATCAAAATCGAACAGCACGTTCGAAAGATATCGTAGATGAAAAATTATACAAAAAAATGCAGTTTTAGTGTATACAGATTTATTAGCTCGAACACATTAGGACTATATTCTTGAGCAAGGAAAGCTTAAAAAAAAACTAAAATAGATCCTTTGAGAGTAATGAGCTCAATAATTTATTGCTACTTTATTTTTGAACGCTTTGAGCTCGAAAGTAACAAGGAGTTTGTGGGATGACTTGCAATGTCCACCGTTTTTCAGATTTTTTAATGAAATAAATTACAGATCTTCGACTGTATGGGAGTTCCAAAACGTAAGTAGACAAAAAATTACAGGAAAAAGTATAATGAACGAAGATAGACCTTGGTCATCTGCGTTTACTTTGCGTGGTGTATTTGAAGATTTCTAAAATTGTAAAGAATATAACAGAAGAATTCATATACAAAAAAAAGAAACCCGACGATTGTGAACAAAACTCGCAACCTGAAGGTTTCGTATAAGCTTGTAGGTATATAGCTCTTTCATCCATCCAGGTTCTTAAGGATTTTTGTTTGATGTTTTTGATACTAATGCTGCCTTTGATTTACACATCACTGTCCATACTTGAATTGCAAGCGTAAATACGTAATTACAAAATTTCTATTTGTATGATTTTAGTACAAGTTAAAATTTCCGATTTTTTCCTATATTTATACTGCGAAACCTTCTTACCGAATTTTTTGGGTCTATGTCAATAGAAAGTACCCTACATGTTTTTATTTATTTGCGAATTTCAAAATATTAGGCAAAAAATTACGTATTTTGGCTGTGTTTTTGGTTACATTGGCTTGATGTTTTTACAGCTCCAAGGGACCCCTGGCCTAAGAGTTTGATGTTAATTTTAACTTGATATCTCCATGTTTTCTGAGAAAAATGCTTGTCAAAACACATGGATAGACGGACAGACGGACAATGAAGTACAACAACGATACAAGGTGGATAACGATCCTTTAAGGGTCCTTTTTTCCTTTAGTTACGGAACCCTAAAATGTCGAACTTATTTATGTATACACTATGATTTACATTTTTTCATTTTTAACAGACTTCAAAAGAAGGAGGAGGACGACCGCTTTTTATGTATGTTTGTTACCTTAGAACTTTCGACTGAATGAACTGATTTTGATGATTCTTTTTTTTATTTGAAAGCTGGTGCTTTTCGTGTGGTCTTATTTTAATTTGATCCAATTCTGACAATGGCATCCATGAGAAAACCATATAAATCTTAAATTTGCATTAAGTATGTGCGCGACAAATGGACGAATAAATCAATATCACGCCAACCGATTTCGATGATTCAGCCAAGGGAACACTACAATATTCTTCTCCAAAAATAACAATAATTTGATTGACTTTTAAGTAGTCTAATATTTTTCATTTTTAAAGACATATATTGATGAAAGAAAAATTAATATTTAAAGAGAGTGACATTGCATAGCGCCAAATAAATCATGTATTTAAATTGATTTTTTGCAAGAATTAACAGCAAAAAACAAAATTTACGATTATATGTATTTTAATAGATTTTACAATTTCACTATCTTGTATTACTGGTCGGCTTAAATATTTCATCAGCACGTGTAACATTTTAAGTGTCATTCGTCTATCCTATTTGTATTTCGTAGACATTCAAATGGCTATACTTCATACCTACTAACGGTAAGTTTTCGCTGTCTGTTGGTCTGTGTATCGATTTGTCCGCATGTCATCGCCTTGTACAGTTATATCGTCTGATTGTATCTATTCGTTTGGAAAAGAATAGAGCATTTCATAAATATTAAAAACACCATCAAAAAACTTATTTTGAAGATTCAATACATCTTTATACCCATAATCTCTTTGCTGATATCCGGGGAATTTGGTAAAAAATAGAGCCTTGCTTATCTTTCAAAGCTTGGAAGCCAGACGACGTTAAATAATAAATTTATGATCATAAAACGTCAAAATAGAAACATTATAAAATAACTTTTCAGAGACTTGCAATTTAAGAAAAATAATAAATGCTAATTTCATAAGCCTCACGAACTCTAAAATTTTCAAACCACTAACTTATGGCATTTTTTATATCTCGTATTGCTTATTGCTTATTTTCCCATCTACTATGTCCATTCCAATATGGATGACGACGAAATATGCGGAACTTTTCATATTTCTTTTTTCAATGTGAGCCCTCAAAAGAAAAAAAAACAACCGTACAAAAGTCAGAAGGCATTACAACTGAACCGTAACTCCCTGTAATCTCAAGTCGCGCGTCCTCGTTTATTTTCCACCGGGCTTACGGAACCCCGAAAATAACAGGGTTCCGTGCATGACAGCAAATCATAAGGAGTCATTTGCGTTGCGAACGTCAATATAGAGGTATGGCGAAGAAAGACCCGAAAAAGTTCCATACATAGTGTGTGTGTGAAAAAATATTATCCGACTGCCTTCCACTTACTAATCTGAAATACGCTTAACTTTAACGGCGATAAAGTCGAAATCGGTTTGTCACTTTGAAAACAATTCTTAAGAACGTTGCTATGTGGGAGAAAAGACTAATTTCAACCTTATTGCGTTAGCGTTTAAATATATTTTCCGTTGGAAGATTAACGAAAAAGCGGCATCTTTTTTCCCTCACCCCCTCGCCCCCAAGGGAGAAGGAAAAATCCGCATGAAAGCCGCGTAGGGGTGACTCGGGCGGGAGGGAGGAGGGAAGGAGGGAACGAGTAGTTTTTCGTTGGATCACGCGTCGCGACACCCCGCGTATTGATTTTTTCCTTTGCACATATACGAATGGGCACGGATATGGGAGACAGCCACACTTTATCTTTCTGATGTTCCTCGATGTGTTTACTGCACATTGGACGTTGTCTGTGAAATTGGATTTGTATTTACATATATTTTTAAATTTTGATTATAGACGCTAAATAATGATTCAACGAAACGAGAATTAAAAAAAAATTGCTATGAGCAAATTAAAGTGTCATTATTCACTCGAATTCAAAGTGAAATACTTTGTAAAGGTAAATTAAAAATTAGATATAGCGTTCCAACGTTATAAAGTTACTTGAATGTCGTTATTAAAGTAATAAAATGTTAAATGTGAAGAAAATTTTCTTATTCTGTCGAAAATATTCTCAATAAATCAGAAATTTTGGCTTAAATTACAAATATTACTCTTTTCAATTTGTACATTCAGACTATTATTAACCTTATTTTAAACACTTAATTTTAAGTTATAGAATACACGTCGTGCTATGATATATTTCATCAGTCAGAAAATATTAAGATACAAGTATTACCATAAACTACTAAAAATTAAAAATATTAACGTGGAAGAGTTACCATAGAAATTAAAAATTATATAGATTTCTTTGAATTATCTGTTCTTGGATTGGGTCAAATTTGCTCATAATTATTATATCTCTTCTGTTAAATATTTTTTTCTTACCACAGCTCATATTCTTCTTAATGAATACAAGCGATAGTTCCACGGTGTGACCAATTTGGCTGGAACACGACAACAAGTCGGTTAGACCGGTGAGATACCATACTCTTGCAAAATAAAGACGTGAAGTAGCAGCTTCTGCTAATGCATTTCGTACAGTGAGTGAGAGTTCGGGTGGAGCACTCTCCACTCCCTTCTCTATCAGATGTCTTAGTCCTTCCTTAAGTTCCGTTGACCCACGTCCTTCCATCAGGACCATCTTTTTAAAAGGTCGGCAACGTGCTGGTGACTCCTGTGGTCCTTGAGCGGTGCTATCTAGTGATTCGTACGTTCGTTTGCCCTTTTAAATGACATAAGAAACGGATTATGCAGAAGCTGTCGTTATACTCATTTAAAATATTAATAGTAAAACGCTGAACGATTTTTTAAAAAAAGTTTTTATTTTTGAGAAAGTTTAGAACACTCGTGATGAATGATGAAATGAAATGAAAATGGATATATTTTTCTTATTTTTTTTTACATGATAGCTTAAAGCTGGTACTTTACCGTCTAAATAAAATATATACTTCATGTACAATTCAATTTCGTTTTAATGTCGTTTCATTTATTTACTATTTATATTTGTGGTTACGCACACGCAGGCATCCACGCACACATGCATACACACTTCGCCTATGTCTTCATACCAAAAATGATTATTTACACACATTCAAGCCAAAAACGTTGTTTGAACTCATCTCTTTTTATTGTCATTTCTCAAATCGATGATAGAACAAAACGGGAACATGCAAAATTACTTTTTTTCGAATTGACACTGTCCATTTCCTTTAGTTTTTGTAACGGCTGTCCATTACAACTGTCGCATTTAACACTTTCAACCCAAATCACAACTTTGGAGCTATATGAATCAGCATTCCAAGCTCAAGCTGCTTGAAATAAAGTAACAAAATAATTATTCTTGTATTGTACCCCGCCAGTACATTACAGTGATTGCCGCACGCCGATCCTGCGGGAGGTCGACACGAATATTGACCGCGACATACCGACACACCCATACGTACAGTCGACCACAAAACATCATTGTAGTGACGAATGACACTAGCTATGTCAATGAAGAATCGTGTTTGCTGAATATAATAATCACTTGAAGTTCCTCACTCAAAGCCCCCTACGTCCTTATAGACTCGTTTGTAACCAAGAGTCGTTTTGAAAATAGATTTTGAGTTCAGAATTCATTTTTAATAATAGTTTTTGTTATTAGTTAATTCAATTCAATTTAATGAAAGAATTGCTAAAACGGATGTTTCAATATAAAATAATGATGTATGGTACTAGAATGTTCTTGATCACAGTAATAAGATGATCATGAGACCAAAGTGATGATTAATTGATTGGTAAGTTCGAAGAAACAGCGAGTTGTGGAAAGAAAACCAGTAACAAACAATATTTTATTACATTTCTTTTTATTATTATAGTTTTCATCACCTTAACGTACTGCTGGATATTTGAGATAGTATGTGAGACAGCATATAAGCCGATGTTCTTGGGCAGGTTGCATTGAAGGCTCAGCCATCATAACGTCAAACGATTCATTTAAACAGAATCCAAATCAATTTTTTCTTTTGTATTTCTCTGATTCAATTTTCGTAAAAGGATTAAAACTTTTTTCTTATATAAGTAGATACATCTAAATCAAAAATTATAAAATCGTAAAGCAACTGATTTTCCTTACAAATAAATTGTAATACTTTCAAAGAATTCAGTAAACACCTTGAAACTCTAAAATTAAATACTAAAGAACAGTATATATACACACAATTATTCATTAACTAATTAAATACAGTAACTAAATATAAATAAACTTATTGTAAATAGAATAACGATTAATTAATCTACAGGTACGACTCACGTGGCAATCGCAAAAGTAACTTTCTAAACAGAGATTGCGTGACACGTCGTAGATACAGGAAGCATCGTTTTGTATAAAGCAACGGGCAATATAAAATAGCATTTTTGCCAGCGTCTGTACAAGCGACCATCGTCCGGCCAATTACGCCACGCCACAGAGCAATAAAACGCACAGAGAGGACCGCTAAAGAATGCTATCGCTTTTATAAATCTACTTATCTCGAAATCTCACTCGTTAAGCCGCAGAGCACCCTACGCTGGTGCCGTTTCTAAATTAATCGCTACATAGACCTCTTTACGGCGCAATATAATGTTCTACGTGCGCACATTTAGCTAGATTTATACTTTCAAATCTGTCAAACCAATCAGCGATCGAAATCAATTGTAATTAATCCTCACATTATGCATATCTTTTGAATATCCTCGTTTATTAACAGTTACTGCACGATACTGTATTTTGGTATTGAACGTAATGTGTATTTTACTGACAACTTGTAATTCTACCATAAATGCCCCTCAGGCTGTGAAGGATGATTTCATTATAATTTGATTTTTATTTCGTTTTTCATAACCTTCACGAAAGAGAATTTAAAATCTTTTTAAATATTTAAGTGTACACGATTTAAAACCTTCTCCAGTACAATTTGCATTTACAATGGATATTTTGGTAACTGGAGCCAATGCGCATAAGCCAATTACGAACTCTTAATCAAAACAAGAAAGTCTGTGTTATCGTATAATTTTCGATATCAGCAAAAACCAATGTAAAACCCTAAAGGGTTTTTGTTAAAGGTCGTTTCTAGGTACTTATACATCTTAATAGCAACTGTATTTCCAAAGAAACTAACGTGGAACTACTTAATACCGCAGACAAATGCTAGGAATAGAGAATGATTTCACAAACAAACCTAAAACGTGGTTAGTTTGTGAAATAGTTCTCTATATAGTAACTTCTGTAACAGTAGTTCATTATCCAGCGCAGTTGGTACTTCTGAAACTTAAGAAAAAAAATATTGATAACTTGACAGACCAAAGCAAAACTTCAAAGGCTCAGTTATGCTGTTGGACACGAAGAGTTAACTTGAAAAGAAAATTTAATTAATACCGTCTCGAGGGTATTAGCAAAAAATAGATTTCTCTAGGAGATGACGCGAACATCAAAAATCTTAGTTTGACATTATACTCACTTAGGATCGTGAACATTTTTTGAACCTTACATAAAAACGTAGGAAACTGGACAATCTGACATAAAACTCTCAAAGGAGATTGATTATCAAAGGACTATTACAAAAGAGGCTATACCCGACTAAAATTGAAATGAGTATTCGGCAGTGACCAGTCGTGATCGTTTCGCTGTGTTGTTTATGAGGTATTGTTAATTACGATAATATTTTGTATTGCGTACATTAAATTAGAATTCGGTCAATTAACGTTACATAATTATAATAACCACGCTAAAAACAGTACAAAATGAACTTTTGGAGAGTAAAATGAAAATAAAACGAAGATCGTACCTCTAGATGGATAATATTAGATGAAAACTTTGTACAAACATTTATTGATTTTGACGTGACAACGTCTTAAATTAGGTTGCGGCTGGGAGTCACTTATGAAAAAGGTGTAACGCTCGGTAACGTAACGATGAGTCACCGAACGAGAGAGAGGCCCGCCGAATGCCTTGCGTCTCTCCCACTCAACTATGATCGGTCTGCCGCGCGCTGAGAATTATGCATAGCTTGCAAATGTATTGCAAGTTATTGTATGTATATTTGTATATAAATACGTATGTTGTGTAAAGGTAAAATAAAATTTTGTTAATATGAAATTCAGTGCGAGATTCTTTGTATAAATTAATGTTTTAAATATAATTCTTTGTATAAATAAATGTTTTAAATTGTTACTATTATTTCATCCTTCTTCCTACTATACGAATGAATATTCACATTAAAATGATTTTACCATTCAAAGTCGTTGTCACGTAAAACTTTCGCCCGTATACCGACTTTACAGGCAACCAAATTTTGTGATGATTTATTATATTTAAAAGGGTCATTACGAAAATTGAATGGCTTGTGTCCTATACTGAATAGGGCATTTTCCTATATAATTGAGAACTCAACAAAAAAAAATCCGCCTAAAATAATTTAATGTAGAGTTCAATATGTACACATATTCTATCGATAAAATATTCATGATATTTTTCCTGTTAAAGTTCTAATTGTTGGCAATGTGTTTTTTTTTTAACATATTAACATAATCTGATAGCCAAAAACCAGTCGCCTCCGCAGAATCAAATACCAACTTTAAACACCAGAATACACGCGTGAACAATTTTATTTTCAACGAAAAAAACCTGCAAATTGCTTGTAGGACGAAAACATCTTTTTCGTTTTAGCACTGCCATAAAGTTACGGAATATTAACCGTATTGTTGTCACGAAACTTTTGTATTATTTTGAAAGTCATTTTCGTGGCAATAACGTTAAATACCTTTAAACTTTTACACGATAACTTCAACTCTAAGTTATAAATGTTGGATTTTATATTGGAAACATCCAAGCGTGACGGCAAATGGAACAATTTTCGTGTAAGTTTCGTGCATGATGCAAATGAGTTTTCCCATTGCGAATAAAGATGTAAAATAAAGAGAGTAATTGGCAAATGACAAATCACAATTTATACGATTCTAACAATGTCTGCATCCTATGTCAAATATCTAAAACTAATAGTAAAACTAAAATTTCAATAATACAGTTACAGAGCGGACAATGGCACATTTTCTACACAAAAACTATGATTTCTCGCAAGCGTTGTTGATTGCAGCTTAGTTACGCCTAGGCATATCACTAGATCGAGAGACTTGTTACCTAGGTAACAAGTTGTTACCTAGGTTTAAATTTTATTCCCATTGCCCGCTCTACACTGCAATAATATTTCAAATTCAGTTAAAAGAAAATTCTATTGTGTTGTTTAATATAGTGACACACCTATCTACTTATTCATTATTAGATTGAATTAATTGACACTCATTAACTATTTACTGTCAATTCATAAAAAAAATCTATTATATAATTCAGTTGACATGTCTGTGACACCTTATGTTCGTCATAATGATTTTATACTGATTGACAAAATTACTTAATCATTGGTCAAAATTGAACTGCTGTTTGAACATTCCGGGGGAACAAAGTGTATGCTGTTCGATTATGTAGTAGTAGGTTAAAAATACCGCCTATGCTATTCTGCGGTTAACTTTATACTGAAGGAAGAAACAAAGCTTTGTAAAAAAAAATAAGAAAAAAATATGATTTCAGTAGGCAGTTTGTACAAGTCAGTGATACAATATAAAATAAAAGAAAATGAAATAAATCCAGTTTAGCTGTTGCCTCCAGTTTAGAACCACAGCGAAAGGTTTCGCTCTGATCCTGGTAGGTATACGGATATCTATCTAAAAACATTGTATTAAAATAACATAGTCTAATAAGAATAAAAACCAAAAACGACTACTCAGCAACAAAAAAATAAAAAAACTAAAAAGACAAATTGTATTAATTGATCTTAGATAGAAAGCGGAAGGTCACTCAATAAATCGCTGACTAAACAGATAAATAAAATTGTCGTAGCAGTTGGGGAATTTCTGAGAACTTTCTCTCGACTGCAATGACAATTTAATTTTTACTCCGTTTTTTGGCAAAGCAGTCTTATTTTTTGATTTTTTAAAATAATATTTACTTTTTATTTTTACTACCTATGTAAAATTTGTTCATCAAGGGTTTCGTTTTGATACCAGTATCTTAATAACTTAAAAAAAAAATGTTTTGCTCATTTAAAAATAGAACCAGACCGACGCCGCTCTAAAAATTTTTCAAAATATTTATTAAAAATTATATTATATTACTCAGAATGATGTAAGGATTCTAACGATACTCTATACATCCGCCATACAGACATGAACCGTGAAAACATTACACTCCTTTTTTGGGCAACCGTATTATAAACTATTGTATTATAAAAAAAAAACAGTAATTTTAGTGTGAAACAATATTGTGAGCAGTGTGTTTAAATATCTATATATTGGTAATTTAATTTTGCGCATGTGAACCAGCTTGAAAACAAGAAATGTGCTATGATATGATTGTAGTGTTCAAATTAAATAAGATATAGTAATAACTAGCTTTCGTCTGCAGCTTCGCCCGAGTGACATACGACGAATTCTTTTATATCAATTAATAACGTTATCAGCCATGATACAGATCACAGTTTTCTATACCATATTAGAAGAACTCATATTGTTACACCGAAAACACACGTAATACCGCTATTTTGTATTAAGAAACGATCTCACATTCGCTTTGATCGTGATAGCGATCTTGCTAGCGTATTCGGTTCAGAACCGATGTTGAACTTGAACCTCTCATGAACGTTGTTGTTACCAGTAACCAATCTGCATAAGTAAATAATTCGTTCTTAAATCACACAACTGAAGCCAGGGGAAAAAGTCAGTATCTTTATAAGTTGTAACGTATATTCTCATGTATAAGCTATATTACTATAAAGTTTCATATAATTATGTTAAAACGTTTAAGCATGATTGAGTAACAAACATACAATCTTTCACATTTATTTAGTAGGATGATGAAATGTTAATATACAAGCCTTTGATAAAATAGCTAATTTAGAAAATGGGTAAAATCATCCATTCTATATCAACTCCTTGATATTACTTCTGAAACAATTGAAACTCGTGAGATTTTTAAATGGATGGAAGAAGAAGTGTCATGTGCGTTGGCAACAAAGAATGTCTGCAGGAAATAAAAGTTGTGTCTACAACCTATTCAAAAGAAGAAATCGTCGAAACAAATCCTAAACTATTTATTGGCAAAAGAAACAGATCGAGGTGTAACGTCTAACCGCAAAACCCATACCAAAAAACTGATACTTAAATTTATTAGAAATATAAAGAGTCCCTTTTAATAAAAATATGTGCCCTTTCATTGCTCTATGCTGGAGAAATTTCGTCGAGCAGCGCTATCGGACGCATCGAATACCTGAAACGCTCGTCCTTCGGAACCTCAAATCGTACTAAACCATCGGGTACCTCGTTTATCTTGAAAACTTCCCACCGCCCGGCGAACCAGGTAAAGTTTTATCCATAAACCGATCTTCGAACCTTTGTCGAGAAAATACCTTACCTTGATAGCGAATTAATTTGGCAACACTGTTGCGTGCATATTTGAAACACAAATCGCTGGTAATTCTGTAATGTGAATATATTTTTATTATGGATAAATATACTTTCTTAATCCATTCTTAGGGATCCGTATGGAATTGGAATGAAACAGTCTGTCTGTCCGTCGTTGGTCCGTCTATAACATCTTTATTTAGTTGTTCTTCAGAGTGGAATATTATTCAATTGATACTAGTCAAGAATTGTTTTACTATAGGCATGGCTCAGTAGTTGGGACTGTCGCTTTAGAACCAGATAGTACTGGGTTCGATCGTGACCACGACGAGTTGACCAATAAGTTTTCATTTCAAGTCTAATCAAACTATGCCTTAGAGACCACGTTAAGCCGCCAGTCCCGGAGGTTGACATCACGCCGGTGATGCAATTTGAGCGTAAGCAAATTTGTACCACCGGCAAAGGTACCCGCACTGGGCCAGCGTGAAGGGCTTAACATCTGAGGGTCGTATTAATATAGCACACTTAAGTGCGGCGTTCCATCATGATAGTGGAAAGAGAAAGACAGTTATATTGTTTCACTATAGAAATTAATATATGTCCCGTTCCCACGTTACTTCTTAAGATGACGCATCATTTGAGTGACGTTTATTAACACGACCCCTCAGCCTCTAAATATGAAACAAAAAGATTTCCGGAGCAGATGGGTAAAAGAAATAACTCAGAACAACAATAAAAACAAATTTCATGTACTAAATGAGAATTTCCATAGAACTTGGGTCAGATATTAGTTTAGAAAAAAAAATTAAATATCCTTAACCGGAGGCTTCAACTAGATGTATATAACGGTAGATAAATAAAGGTTTAAATTATGATCTTAGAAAAACTTTTTCAAAAAATTACTTACGTTCTGAATTAAATAGGATATATTTTAATATGTTTTGTCATATTAATCTATACCGATATTACGAACAAAATCATATCAACGAAAACTAATCAAACGGATACGATTGGCCAGTGCCAATCCAATTCGGTTTTAATTAAAAAAAGAAGAGTTCTTTTTAGAGTTCCGAACCAAAATGGCATAATCCTTATAGTTTCGTCATGTCCATCCGTCCGTCCGTTCGTATGTCACAGGAATTTTATTCTAAAACTACAAGACGTCTATTGATATAATTTATAGTATAGGTGTCTTATGTAAGTTGCTATTTAGTTCGGTAGTTAAAGAACAAAAATAAATATTTCTAGGGGGGACACTCAATACATGTTACAGAAGCTGTAAAGAATGTTTTTCAGCAAGCATCAACGAGTGGCCCATATTTCGACAGTTCTTTTAAAAACACTTTAAGGTTTCCATGTAATTTTTTTGATTACATGAATAATTTCGGAAGTAATCGCTCCGAAAGTTGCAGAAATTATATCCCCCCTCTATTTTCTAAACCGATTGCCAAATGACGAAGATAACGCTTAGTAAATACTTTCAACGAAAATTATTTTCAACATGGTTGAATATACCGTTTTTGAGTTAGTGCAAAAAAACTGCGTTTCTTAACAAAAGGACTTGAGAGCCATGAAGATACGCTCTTTTGCTGATACACTTTAGTTGACACTAGTTTTTTAATGATAGTCGACATACCTACTCGTTTTTCTAATCATAAGCGACTAAAGTATTACCATTCTGTACGAGAAACATGGAAACAGTGTAACAACAAATGTACTTTTTTCATCTGTAGTGCATTTCTTTGTCATAATGGCTTCGGAACCCTATAATGAACAATGCTCATTATAGGGTTCCGAAGCCATTATGACATGAGCATGGTCCAACGTGCTCTTGGCCGGTTTCTTTGAAAACAGTTAATGTTTTTAGTGAAACCTTTTAGCACTGTTGCGATTTAAAACTAGATGAAACAAAAAAGTGACACTGAAAAAAGACAAACATATACATCTATAGGATTTAACCCGAGAGAGAATGAAATAAAATACAGATCTACAATATCCTATTATCTGCGTATCCTCTATATGCACTGCTTCGTAGCCTCCCACTTTGTGTAGCAAACGTTGTACACTGTTTGTACGCTGTTGTGCTAATGTGCATCTGCATATTATCATTTATTAAAATTGAGACATATAGGCTGAATAGTAAAATGTAAAGTGACCTAAAATTGGTACCAATATTATTAGAAATAAACCCTATAATTATCCCATTCCTCATAGTGTATAGTATATTATTCTTTCGTAGTTTATATTTCTGAAGGTTTCACTTCTACCGCATGTGGATTTCGCACATTTTTTTAAATACTTTTAAGGACAATATTAGATCCATCCAAGCGTATTAATATTCTAACACACCAGCCCAGATGGTGTTATAATATTGCCCGTGTAACTTCTCTAAGGTTTTCTTTGTTTAGGAACGATGTGACCTATTCCATTATAGAATTCTCCTCGCAATCTCTGTTTAAAAATACTAATATAGATTATTAATATTGCTTTACAAATAACCCTTCATTCCAAACCTTTACAATACATATCTATAACTCCATAATTACTATGGAGTCTACCAATATACTGCGTTGAGTACTTTATTTTATAAACTATTATATATTTACATTTTTGGTTAGCTCATTTTGTTTCCTTCATCGTTCCATTTATTCATCTCACTTGTCAGTAATATGAACATTTTCGGTAATTTCTATGCGGCTATAAATTTAAGCTTATACGTGTTTTACAAGTACAGCCAACTACACTCACCAATTATTGCGTTGTTACCTCAAATTTGATCTTAAAAGCATGTTTCCTTCCTTGACTTTAAGAAAGTCCTTGTAAACGGACATGCGTTTAAAATAAAAATGTTTTGCTGCAATTCAAGGAGGTCTCGCTTCGTAATAACAGGTTTCTTATCCCGTACCATCAAATATGAACTCAGCGTTTTAACTAATGATGAATGATACGCACTAAGAAAGGTTTTGTGAAAAACTAATGAACCCTAATGGGGGTTTAGTGAAATTATGAAATTTATTTTTGTCATACAAGTAAGTGATCTCTTGATTGTGTAATTAACACTGCAATATCATGCATATACAGTTAGTTCATCGACCTACCGGGCGCACATCTGTGTATTTAATATGCATTGTAATTATTCAATTATTCATTGTTCATACTGCAGCGGTGATTCAGTTCACTGTACGGTCAGCATGCGTCAGTTTGCAAAATGCATATAAATTTAACATAGAACCTATAGAAGTCAACTATAGATATGGCAAATTTTATTGTATTGTTGATAGTTGCTGTTGTGAAGCTGTCGTTTTTGGCGATTTATTGCAATGCTAAAAACTAAAATGTCTCTAACTGTGAATGGCTTAATACTATCTTCATGACTTGATAAAATTTGTAATTATTTGACAAAGAATAGTGTTTTTAACGCTTGTCTATTACTTAAATTATTGATGTATTTATTTTATTCCTCTAACCGCAGAATAACAGAACCATAGCACCAGACAGTCTAAAAGAAGTACCATGAAAAGGGTTGAATTGCAAATTATAAAAATCCAGCTGGAGTTTTACCTACTTACCAAAAATTAAAAAAGAGAATATTTTTTTTATTTATATTTTTTGTCCGTTCTTTTAAAAAGTATTGCAATGGATACAGGTAGTCGTTCACGGTGGTCGATATTGTATTGAGTTATCGCGCGACCGTGACGGAAACTTAGCCCAAATTTCTAATTCTGAACTCGATACCGGTTCAGATTAACATGACGATATCGCTGAATTTAAATGGAAATTAAATCGAGTTTATTTAATCTAAACCTACAATCCTAGTGTGTTTCTATTAGCCACTACTAGCGTACCTACATTATCTACTTACATATTTTGTATTCCATTTTGAATCTCTCAAAAAAAAAAAATATTACAAAATAATGAGCATTTTGAAATGTACAATTTCTTAATTGTTAAGTGAGAAATTTTCTTTACAATTAATTTCAAATAAGATTGAACTATAGAAGTGCAGTATTTATTGTTTTTTTTTTGTCTTTGTGTATTGATTGTTTAAAATCAAAATTGTGCTTCTGAATATTGCTGTTTTGTGCAGTTAAGAAATAACGTACTCAAAAACTGTCTGATTTGTCATATTGTAAGGACTAGCTAATTAATTGTATAGTTCACTGTTCCATTTACAACTTGAGACCAGAAGCATTTCTCAGAGAAATTTTTAAAAAGATTAATATTTTAATTGTAACGTAACAAAATATGTAAGAAAACCTGATATATATCAAGAGAAATATAGAATCGTCCCAAAATATGAGCGACATCCACAACATTAACACTAAACATAAGATGGATCTTGCTGCTCATAAAACTCGAGTAAGCAAATTTAGCAAATCATTTAAGGAATGATGTACCCTTTTAAAATAAAATCCCAGATGAAATTCAAAACTTGCTATTTTAAGAATTTAAACTTTTCATTAAACAGAAGTTATTTGGCAAGGGTTATTATACTTTGTCTAAATAACTTAATGAAAAAACATCGGCCAAGAGCATGTCGGACCATACTCAGTGACCAATGTAGGATCTCATTTTACTATAAAGAAATGCACTTCAGATGAAAAAACTACGTTGTTACACTTTTTTCATGTTCCCGCACACCGCACAGAGTAGGTCGAAGTACAAGTAGGTATGTTGTCTATGACTTTTAAACTAGTATAAATTAAAGCACACCAGAAAAAGAGCGTATTTTCATGGCACTTAGCCCCTTCTGTTGAGAAGTGCAGTTTTTCGGCAATAACTCAAAAACGTGCATCTAATCGTTTTGAAAATATTTTTTGTTGAAATTATTTATTAAGCGTTACCTTTTCAACTTTTTGCATAATAATTGGACTTACGCTTTAATGAATAAAGTAAACTTTAAAGTGTATTTAACAGTACTGTCGAATTATGTGCCATAGGTTGATGTTAGCTGAAAAATTTTTCCCAGACTCTGTAACATGTACGGAATGCCCCCTATAAATATTTATATTTGTTATTTAACCACTAAACTAAGTAGCGGGTTGGACAAGACACCTACACTCCGAATTTAATCAAAATATATCTTGTAGTTTTTGAATAAAATGCTTGTGGCATACGAACAGACGGACTGGACGAAATTATAAGATTTTTTTTATTACTTTTGGCTACTGAACTCTAAAAACTCAGGGAATTTTACTGCTCTGATGTCAGATTACTTCATGTTATTTCTAAGTGTTATACTAAATTATTAATTGCCCAATACTTTATAACGATAAGTAAGAAAACAGCAACCCTTAAGTTTCTTGTCCATTCTTCTCAATATGAATCAGCCTTTGGAATAGGTGGTAATGTCAATGTCTAAAACAATTCTTTAATGACGTATTTCAAGTGTAATTCTGCTACCTACGAAATAAAGTTATTTTTGATTTCATTTGATTTAAATTATATTACAACCCTATAAATTAACATTGTAGAGTTTTATAGATCCAATAACAAAACGGAATCTTTATAAGATCAACCTTGTGTCTTTTTGTGTGCGTGCACCTATTGCCTCTTCGTATTTTATAGACTATTTACTACGCGACTAATGATGAAAAAAATTTGTTACATTATGTAGCCCTGAAGTTATAAAGGATTTATGAAAGTTTAATAGCATAAACAAAGGAATTCTGGTTTCGGGGTTCAATTTTGGAGGACATCATCGAAAAAAACTAGAAAGAAAAACCTTTGTAAGAAAGGGCTCGTAGTAAAATACAAAATAATATACGAAAAATCGATATAAAATATGTCGTTTAATTTCAGCGAGGATTACAAACTTTGATTGCTTTAGACCAATTGACCATTGACTTAATTTAAATATTAGTTGAAAGTTAACCAATAGTGTTGCAATGCAATTTTATTTATACGAAAGAGTCGGGGTTCAAATCTGACCTTACGATACCTTTTTATATTTTTTATTATTTTGTGAAACGTTTTTAATACTAAAAACGTTAATAAATATTATTAGATAAAAAAAAATAGTATAGAAGGTAATACGTCTATATACAACACGGGATCCTCTCTGTGAGACTATAGTATGAACTTAATCGATTTTCTTTTTGGAATCACCACTACCCTATAATTCTGTTGAGATCATGTGGAATAATAAATTGTGATATAATTTCTGAAAAAGTATATTTTTATCCTAGTCTTTTTATCGTGGTTTTGCGTAAAAATGTTTTAATATTTAATATTCTTTTGAAATAAAACATTAAGTGGACTTCAGCTTAAATCAACTATTCGGACAATATATATTCAGCACAATCTGTTTCAACTACTTGAGTGTAATGTATTATTGAAGTGAAACTTCTTTATCGGCGTATTGGAGAAATTTTATAGCAATGTAACGTTTTTCTGTTACGCGCCATCTTTATTTCTGGGTAACATTTTTCCGTTGCGCGCCATATTTATTCAATGTTATTAATGTCATCGTGGCATAAACATAATTGTTACTAAGGCCACCTGTCACATATACTTTCTGTCAACACCCTAGATCTATTTACAGTTTGTATATATTACATTTTCCTATTATCTAAGTTAAAACCTTTTCAACCGACATACATGAACTATATCTCACATTCTTTCATTGAGGACTCGATTTTATATGTAGCGTTCGATAATTTTCCTACAATTCTATATGGCCCTTATAACATCGCATTAATTGAAAAGTTTTACCTATCACCCTTCTAGGTACATATACCATTACCAAGTCTCCTACATGAAACTCTGAACATTTCTATTTCTGAAACTCAGTAGTGACGTGAAAATAATATTTCAATTAAGTGATTAGCAAAAAATTTTATAAAGTTATTGGCAAAAGAATAAAAGATATTTATTTTAATTCCAGTGGATTTCTAACAGAAGTAAGTAATTAAACCTTTTTCTAATACATTCAACACGTGGGTGTGATTACGGTATTTATTTTTAAGGTTATTTCAGGTTAACCTTAGTTTTGATTGTAAATATCAGTGAGTTAAGCCATTAATTAAAAAATATATAATAACGATAACAATAATAGTAATAATTCTATTATAATTAATGAAATGCTATAATCTTAATAGCAGAAAGGTGAAATAATTGTATTATTTTTGTATCCATGTCTATGATAATAAAAGCCTTTTGCATAAACTTTATCTAATTTAGCTTTATTCAACCAATTTCTGTGAAGTTGTAAAAGTTACATTTTTCGAAAAATGATGTCATAAAGAAGTTTCACTTCTTACGTGTGTGTACACTAATACACACACACTTTTTTTTTTTTTAATTTTTATTTTCTTATTGAAACCTATAGGTATTATGAAAGCGAAGATCGTATTTCCATAGAATTCTGTATTTAATTTATCGTGGAAAAACTTTATGCATAGCTTAACGATAAATTATGCTGTCGTTACTTACAGTAAAAATATATTTAAGAATCCATAGAAACATAAATTTCTGTAGAATTCAAAATATGGTTTTGTTTCAAAATTCCACGAGTAGATATACCGACAATTTACGCTGTCGGTACTTGCGGCTCTGCGAGAGATTTTAATCTCTATACACGTCGTTGGCGCGGCACAAAGGAGTGACGATACGGTCAGTAAAAAAGTCCAACACATCAATACGCAGCGCCGCCGCGACGGGCGATGTTTTGAACATTTAGAGGAAATTTATATGTTAAGTTAATACAGGAATAACCTGGCCACGAACGATTAGGGCTACATGCGATGACTGTTAAAAAAATTAAAAAGATGAGAAATATATTTGACGTTATTTTTACAGATGGAAAATACATTCTTAAATTATATAATATATGAAATTATTTATATATATTACTTATTTATCACTTCTGAAATTAAAACGACAGATTATTGGAAAACAATTTCCTTATATTCATAATTAGATGTCTTTATTCGAAATCTGTAATTAGACTCATTTATTTGTACTTGTAACTTTATCGAATTACGATCTCTTCGTTTCTTTCGTATGATGTATAAGTACATAAATAATAGATTTCGTCGAGTACTTATCATTGAAAATTTTAGAATAATAAGCGAAATAGGGAAAAAACACTAACCACTACCGTCATGCCACTTCATGTCGGACTATATATTATTTAGTATTTTTAATATAGTTTACAATACACTATTTTGTATTTTTTTTTTCTAAAGTATTAAATGAAACTCTTTATTTTATTCCTCGCTTCATATTATTTATATTCGAGAAAAAAACTTCGTTCTTGACGAGGGTCCCCCAACCGTACATTTTATGTGTAGCACGTTATATGAAGGTATTTGAATAGTAACTCTTGTCTTCACAACGAAAATATACTTCAATTGTGTTCTATTTAATTCTAAAATTCTTCTTATTGGGGAAATATTATAAAATAACTATTAATTATTTTTATGTAAAAATGCGTAGCTTTTATTCGTTGCTCCCGATCATCAAAGTGTACATACCTGCAATTTTTCAAAATCTAATTAAATTTCAAATTTCAATAACCTTAATTAACACGGTTAACTAAAACTTTGTTCGTTATCCTGTTTTTTAAATTCCCAATAGGAACATTTAAAAGTAACTTTTAAAATACATATTAACATTGTACCTAAATAGGCGCGTGTGTGTTATATATGTATATAAGGCAACAGCGATGCAAATTCATTTTCAAAATCATCTCTGTGCTGTAATAAGATACATAAGTTGATATCAACAGAGATGAGTATTGTAAAAATTATGGTTCCTCAAGTACATATATTGGGTCCTTTTCTGTTTTTAGTATATATAAACAACTTAATATTTTTAATAAAAAAAAAAGTGGACAACATAGTGTTATTTGCTGACACTTCACTTTTATCTGAAATGAACGGAAGTAGGGCAAAGGTGAGATAGGTTCACTAAAAGCACACCTTTAGTACAATCTCACACGTCATTTTACTTTCGAGACAGATACCGCCATGTGAACAAAGTATTTTGTACGAAAAAGGGTAAACTGAAGAGCTTTATTTAAACAATGTCACTTTATAGTGTCAGAATATTTACGAAAATGATATATATACATATACAACCAAAAATTCTCTTTAAAGTAAGTGACTGTTACAGTGTAAGCACAAGAAGAAAACATATGTTCGCAATTCCAGAGGTTCAGAGAATAAAAATTATTTTATGGGCGACTGTATTCATACTTCTAAGGTTGTAACACAATAAAATAATAATTACTTTAAAAAATGCATTAAAGCGCAATTCATGAAAAATTAGTGCTGAAACTCTAGATAAGGAACGTCAAAGTAGATTTTTCGTTTAGATGCCCTCTAGTGGTTACAGATTTTCATCGATATTGATTACGATTTTTCGAAATCTGCGGTCCCCAATCGAAACCCGGTAATACACAAGTATAATAATTTAAGAAAAATTGCTAAATTGTTTTTCTTGATATCAACGATACGATTCTTATATTTTTAAATCGTTTGGAATATAAAAACGAAATATTGCTAGCATTGACACTGAATATTTTGTATAAAACAATGGTATAATTAGATGAGAGATTAGTCTAATGCAATTTTTGTTAAAAACATCGCAAACGGAGCTCATATGACTTCCGATGAATAGACCCTCAACGATTAAAAATATCATAATACTGGATTTGAAAATAAATTTCGTAAAGAAGGGAAATAACGTGTTTTTTATAAAAATTTATTATTTTATTAAACAAAAATACAAAACAGCACTGGCGACCCGGATTTCGCTTCAAACACGTATTTATGTAATTAAATGCTTTACAGATTGTGTGCAATAGAAACTGCCATTAATAATCAGTGGGCCAAAAATTATCAGTTGCTCTAAACAATTGACAGAAAAGTATTATAAATAAAGCTTTATGTTGA
Organism: Eumeta japonica; assembly: GCA_005406025.1. Lineage (NCBI taxonomy): Eukaryota > Metazoa > Arthropoda > Insecta > Lepidoptera > Psychidae > Eumeta > Eumeta japonica. The sequence continues at coordinate 564,036 of BGZK01000225.1, forward strand.
TTTGTTATCTACCTACGAACTTAGAAAAGCAATTTCCGTGTAATAAACATAAATTTTATACATATACAAAGTCCGTCTCTCTTAATTCATGCATATAAATAATATCGAATTGATATTGTGTTTTTATGTCCATAGTGTCATACTCGTATCGAGGACCCAAACAACCCCTTTTGAATTCCTCGTCTGTCTGTTTGTTTTTCAGGATTAATCTTCGCAACGGCTCAACCGATACCGATGAGGCTTTCACTAAATGGTAGAGGAGCTTTTGGACACCACATAATGTACTTTTCATTACCGGAAATAGTTCAAGGCTTCTGCTTTAAAATCGAATGACCCTTGAAACTTGGCCGATTCAAACGGAAATGAACCAAAGGCGAAGCCGGATCGAAATCGAGGACCACACCGGTCGTAGTCAGCACGGCGCCATCGGTCGACGTAAAACGTGTAGGAACTTATTGTGTGCCTACGCGAGCGAAGCCGCTGACGAAAGCTAATCTGAAGTTAAAATAAAATCAGAGAGTAAACGTCAGCAGTGGGGTGATAAAAACTGACATATCGAATTTTTCTTAGATCAGACTCTTTGTCCTTGGACACTAAACCGTGTTCATTTCACTGGCAAGTAATCAACTGTAAATACGGTATCAAAGCAGAATTTACTTACTCGCAATCACAAATATAATACAATACAATACTAAAATTCTGTCACAATTTCTGTTAGAGGTAAACCTTGGTACCGTTTCGTGATACAGGTTTTTGGGATAAAGCACGTTACAATATAGATTATAATTTTTAGGGTTGAAGAAGAGGCCCTATTGAAGAAGTATCATGCCCTCCTAAAAGGTTTTTGTTTCTATTACCTGTATAATGTATAGCTACTTTGCACTGAAAGCTTAACATGCTTCCCTATAGGCTACAGACGTGGTTCAATTCGACTTAAATAAAAAAAAAAACTGGTTGATCAATTTATAGTCGTCATATATAGCATTTGTATAAAGTGACGCATTCATTGCCGTTGCCGGTTTTTTGATTCATGCCATTAGTAGAATATGTTTTGCCATATAAGCGGCGAAAACATGCATTTTTTCACGTGTACCGTCTGTGACGGACTCCCAGAGCGAGGCTAGCTCACCACTTTCTGGTTTTTTGAACTCTCGCAAAAAGACAAAACCGTGGCGTGGAACGCCATTCGCGCGTACCGCCCCGCTCGCACGGCCGACGTTTCGTGTCGTTACGTAGTAATTTATGTTGCGTACCGGTCGTGTATTTGTACATAAATAAATTATGCATTTACACAAACGCGCATTACACTAGTACTACCCATCCCTTAACCTTCACACGTGCAGTCGGCGCGACGACAAACACCAGAGTCTGACGCTGTATAAGGGCGATAGGGAATATTAGAAAAGCATCGTGGCGAGATAAGACCATGACAATCGAAGATGGGCACCAAATATGAATGTACGTAAGCAAAGACTTGCAATTACTCTATTGCTGAGCCATACGCTCCCACTATCTTTATCTTTCAGATTGTGGGTCTCTGACGCTTGAACGCTGGACGCTGGCCATGTTTGAGTCGGCGGTTGCTAAAGACCGTCGCCATCGATGCGCCTACAATGAACTCATTGGTTAGGATCGAACCCAATACCTCCCGGGCGAAGACCACGCATTCGACTGTATATAATGAATCTATGTAGAGTTAAGATCTCTAAGGACGATTTTGCGTTCCAGCTTAATTTGGTAACTCTTCAATCATAATAATTCAGTTTAATCCTACACATTTTATTACCATTTTATGATAATTACGCCGGTTCGTTGTCCGACTTCTAAAATTTCGGATCTCTTAATTAGGCACGCTCGTTAATTCTATTACGGCTGTTTCGAGTCTTCTACGGATATGTTTTGCTTAGTTTTATGATAATTGTTTACAATAGTATAAACTTCTGAGATTAGATTAGAAAATGAAAAGTCAAAGACAATACTTATGTGTTTCATGGTTAAATTTTCTTAATAAAGACGAGTAACTATGATACATAAACGTAATATACCACCATACCATAGATATATATAAAAAATATTTAGACATTATCATGTTTTTATTTCTAGTCGTTGTTGAAGAAAAGAGGAACAGACGGACGGACTAGTCAACCGACAGACGAACAGAGAGATAAAGTTCTTTTTTGAGGTTTAATAAAGAATAATAATCATTTATTGTTAATATATTTTCTTGTTCTTATAGATCATGCTTTGTAGATATAGAAAGATTGTTTACTCACATAATTTCGCTTTTAAAAAATATTCTTATTCTCGTCAACAGTTATTCTTTTATAATATAATGTTTAAAAAAAACTAACATCGACTTAGAATCGCTAATAAGATTCTAAATATTTGGAATTATTTGATCGTTTGGAATTATTTATTGATTACAGAGTATGAAAGATCATATTAGCATTTTTTCTCATTGGGAACATAATTGGTGGATAAGTGTTTTTCTCAAAAGAATAGAACACAAAACGAAATATATTTTAAAAGGCTTCATATAAAAAAATATATGTTAAATAACTCCGAAACATTTGGAGTTTACTAATAAGTCACGTCTACAATTCCATATATGTGTGATTACGTCTCGAAAGAGATCTTCACGTTCTTCCGAGAAGAATAAGGAAACTGAAGTTGCCCGATGACGTCGTCAGTGTCTCATATTTTATTCTGTGAATCAGCGCGACGTAGGATTCCAAGTAGACGCTCTGCGATACGACCGATTCTCTAATTTTTGTTTCTCGTCTTTCGCCGGCATTGAAATTGTCCCTTGTCTTCGTGAACTTTAACAGCGTAAAGTTGTTCACGGTCTGACAGATCATTCGAATCCGATACGGGAAATTCAGGGCTCGCGTTCACCTTTCCAACGCCGAAAATTGAATAATCACGATGTTGAATGCTAAAAGTGAATCGTGAATGGATTCCTTGAAATCCAGTCTCGCAAACAAGTAAGTCTCGGTGTGAATGTAACGATAGCAAAAAATTAATATTTAAAAAAAAAATTTTAACAAATGAATTGACGCGATATTTAATCGCGTCAATTCATTTGTTAAAATCTTTTTCCATGCGACTACATGTACAGTATTAAAAGACCGTTACGAGGCGGCGTCTGGGCAATTAGCTTACTAAAGACATTTTTAATAAGCTAATAGTCGATTTATTAGAGGAATTTGAATCCACATTTATGGTTTTTAGAATTGTTGTCTGTTTGTGTATTCGAGCATCGAGCAACAGTCACTTGACCGATTTTCATATTTGAAAACTTATATTAGATTTTTCAGCTGATAACTATTTTATTTCGCTACAATGATGGAACCCGGGGACAAAGATAGAGCTGCAAGCAAAAGCGACTAATATAACGAGTACCCATTACAAATACATTCATATGTTAATTAGTTTTGATAAGTCCTTGTTGCATATGCCTTGCGAGCGAAACTGTGAGATACCATAAGTAGCTTTTAACCGTAGCTTTGCTTGCGTGAACTTGCAATAAATCGCTTTATACTTCGTGATTTTTATCATTAATAGTATATTTTGTCGCATGACGCATAGTCGACATAATATATGTACGGGATCGATCAGGAAAGAACATCGCAGTTAACTCACGGTATGGAAGAAGTGAAGTAGTTCGTCCAATGTTAATGAAGGTTAATGATTTTAAGGAACGCTACTTTGTACTAAAAATGAAGTTGATAGTTGATTAAATGAAAAAAAAAAACATTAAATATATTTATCGAATTCTATACAATCCACATACTAAATATAAAATATAACAAAAGAAGTAGGAGTAGTTTTAATTTCTATAAAAGATATTACAAAAAAAAAAGTACTTTTTATTGTCGTAGTTAGACTTATTCCAATTTTCCAATTAGGTAGTAAGAGTGCATGTATAATTAAATTGCAAATAAGATAGTTATATAGGAGACAAGTTTCGTATATATTAGATTCCTTTAACGAAAGTTCAACACAACCTAGACAAAAATATTTTGTCTACGTCATGTATCATAATGAGCACTGATCAGTCAATCGGTGAATTGGAACGGAAAAATATAATTAAACCCCGATCATAGGCATTAAAATATAACGACAGTTTAGTCGTGGCGACTGTGACGATGGATTTTCAGATCGAACGATAGTGGGCTACTCAAAGAAGACGCGATTATCTTACTTTGTTCTATATAGACGCGAATGCTGATTATCGAATCGTTGTCAAAGTATATCGCCAGGAACGGCGATAAAGTTGCCATGATCCTATCGTCTAATTTCACTGGAACAATAAGGTATTTAAAAAAAAAGTGGCTGTACATAATTCGACGATTGGATAAAAGAAACTATATTGGAATAGAAAAATACCTACATACACATTACACAGTTATATTGTTGTCGGTCACACAGGTATGTGGCGTTCATTGAAACGTTCGATATAGAAAAAAACACAACAGTACATTGTATGACAAACCTAATGAATGCGAACGTATCGATTTCGCAAATATTCGCGTATATATTTCATATCTATAGGATATTAATGTGTTTTGTAGACAAATTTCATATGTAGAGAAACCGCTGAGGGATTTTCCGGCCCGATCTTTTCGTTTCCGAGGGGCTGCTGACGGCCGCTGTTACCAGGAGGGGTGACAAGGTCCGCAACCGGGTCCTTTAAGGTACGGAACGAGTGATTTAGTTCAGATTAAAAAGTCACAGGTCGATTCCGCCCATGATCAAGAGTAGAACACACTGGTTCCAGTTTTAAAGCCCACGGCTCTTGAGAACTCGCCTACCGTCGGTCATATATATATATCATTATGTTCATATACATGTATGTTACTAATAGATTCTCTTTCAATGCAGTTTTTTATAATCAGGCTATTATTGGAAGTTTAATTTCATTTTATTTACACTTTCTCTTTAGTATAGAGTATAAATTAAGTTAGAAACTTATGATTTTTCATTTACGCAGAGAAGCATGTCCTAATCGTTGAATAAGTCTCAAAAAAACACAATATTATGCTTTTATAAAAGTATATTCGAGTTATTTTTTATATTCTTACTAAGGACAATGTAAATTACATATTTCTTTATAAAATTCGAAACATGCAGTAATAAATGTACGACCTTTTTAGTTACATAAAACAAACTAAATTATTTTATCATTAAACTTGAAACGTATACAGGCTATTATCATAACCACTTAATTCGGATCAGACAAGCTTAATGTTCTTGTAAGAAAGCTGTAATTAGTATCAATATATACCCATTAGACTTCCTTTGAAACAGTATATTCTCATAAAGAAGGCAAGGATAAATGAGTATAAATGCGGCCATCCTTCCGAGTAAGATGTAAGAGGCAATTTCGCTGGAAAATAAGACAGTTTACGTGTAAAGTCACGTACGAAGCGCGTAATTGTGTAATAGCAGCCGTTGTTAAGTACAGGTGGCGCCATCTCTTAATTATGAATAGAGATGTTATTATAACTTTGTTTCAGTTAAACCGACAAAGTTTTTAAAATAATAAACGATGCAATTCTTTATACATCACAAAAAACAAAATAAAAGGGTTTATACAACTATCCTAATATGTTATATGTTAAAAAGATAAACTAAAAATAATCAAACAGACAATTTCCAATTTTTGGAAATATCATTGAAAGTGTATAAAAATATTAAAATAATAGCTTTTCATTAGTTTTTGTATACGTAACTAGCGACTAAAGGTTTAAAAATATTTTTTTTCCTGCAATTTTAAAAACATGTGCATTAAGTGTTTTAGTGACATCTAGTGTCGAGTAGCAAAAAATTATCTGTTTTACCGACGCGCTAAATCATGTTAATGGCGGGAATGTAAAAGCGTCATCTATAAATGCAGAGAAGAAAAAACAAAAATATGTTGAGAGTAAAACATTAAGTAAAAAAAATATTTATAGGAAGTATTAATAAATAAATTTAAAATAACACCACAAAACTTTGCTCTTCGTTTTGTGCTATGAAGCTTTCAAAACAACTACATTGCATACGCCTACATATTATATATGCATACCCTAATGGCTGCATATGTAATATGCAGCCATTAGGCTGCCGATGCGGGCTAAATAAAAGATGTCACACGAGCTAAATAAGCCTAAAATAGCTTTATCGACTTTAGAAAACTATGTCTTTTATATGATAACAATAATTAGCATAATAAATTATGAAAGGAAGATTTATTTTCATTTTTAAACCATCATTAAGAGGGTTTGTGTATAAAAAATATACTTGTTTCTGTACATTAAAATTATTGAAAATGTCTTTATTTTGAAGCCTACATTTTTGATGACGATTTCCCTGATTGCATTTTTTAAAAGGAGACAGCTTCAGCATAGTACACTAATACATACTCATTGATCATTGAGAGAATTATTATTTGTGTCAATAAATTCGATACGTCTTCACTATCATTCTGCGGAGGTTCTTTATTTTTTATATTTTTTTTTAAATTTCAGTTTTTTTGATACCATTCAATGCTTCAATTTATCACTGCGGTAATTCTGTAAATATTTTTTTCTTTTTAGCTTAAACATATGGGTAATGCTTATACAATATTCTTTTAAATTTTAATAATTACTCAAAATTTTAATGTATTATGAGCTTCAAAAACCAAACGACAATGCATATTTTTTCTGTTTTATCTAATAAAATTGTAACAATGCCTACGTAATTATATGAGTTCAATTTTTACAATGTACAAGAAACTTCCATTATGGTTACTGTCTCGCTGCATTTTTTTTTATGGCTACCAAAAAAAATTTTGTGAATCATCTCATCATTTACGACTTGCGTTTGGCTGCAATTTCTCAACATTACACACAATTTTCCTCACGATATTTCAGTTACATAATATCCACTATTGTATGTTAATCGCGGCGGACGATCAACGCATTCCGGAAAACATAAAACAACATCTGGAACAGCATAAATTATTCGAACTGGCGCTTTTCAAACGTCAAAGTTGTCTACGTCCGCTTGCGCATAGGCACGCTATATAATTAGAAAGAAAAAAAAAACGCATTCAAAGTGCTAAATCAGATACCGAGCGATGCATGAAAAATGATTCTCTGTGCGCGTTTCTAATTAAAAAAAAAAGCAGTATAGTGACAATGGAGATTTTGATTTGAATTCGAATCGCAACTAAAAAAAATACCCCCTGCATATTGTCAACGCAACGAAAACAAAGGCGCCGCAACGAAATCTGACTACCGCTTTTGATTTAGATCTGGTAAGTTACTTTTGTGAGTTCCTTTTTTTTCCGAGCGCTGTTGTCGCACAATGCCTGTTTTTTTTTTACCCGGACGCTCATAAATTTGCACCAACGGCGAAATTGTCGTTTGTATCTGTAGCATCGCCTGCATTTTCTGTTTCGGAAAACCACGTTTCGTAAATGCCTCCGGCTTTTTCGATTTTGTTCCGCGTCTCTACGCCTGTAGGCAATGAATCGGAATGAAATGATAAGTTAATCGAAGACACCTAAGAAAATAGAAAAATTACACATTTCCCCATAGATCCGTCAAACTGAATTCCGTTAAAATACGACGGATTTTAAATTCAACAAAAATAACTTACTACATCTCTATTTCCAACTACATGAATAGTGAACTGTAAAACAGGTATTTTATAACCTTCGGTTTTGGTAAATAATAAAAGGATTCGTAAATAAATATATAAATGTAAAGTTAACCTCAACTTATCAGTTAGGTTCTCGCCTGTAACACGCAATACGCAACCCACCGCCATCCTCGGATCTGCTCATCCACTACGAATCCTTAACCAATGAACTGAATTCGAGAGTATTAACAGCTATTGAATACTGAAGCAAATTTCCATTATACTTAAAGGACAATTAAATACCATATATTTTATATTTGCAATTCGAGCCAATCCTCTAATGTAGATGTCATCATTCTTAATTCCTAGTTGAAGACCAGATTTGAGGGTTAGTGGTGGGTTGCATGCAGCACGTTACTGCATGTCGCAGACAAGCGTCCAAATATGAATTTTCACGGAGTAACATGTTATCGAATAAAATTATTGATTATGTATTTATAACCTCTCTTTTATAAGGGAGTCGCTAGTGCGAAGCAGTGTTTTGGAAGGGAGTGAGCTCTTTCCTAGACTTGCATTTCAAACATAAACTCAGGTTTGGATAATTCATCTCAAAATTTATTATATCTAAAAAAAAATTGCGATGTTTAAAAGAAATAGTAGTCGACATAAACTCAATACCAAAAATAAACTGATTTCACATGTTAGTCGACTAAGTAAAGTCACAAATTCATTTAGAGGGCTCTGTGTGCGCCTATTCAATAAGGTTCCTGTAGATGTACAAGATTTACCCCTACATAAATTTAAGAGTGTTATTGAACAATCACTCAGTAAAAAAAAGGTATTATATAATTTCTGAATATTTAGAAGACAGATGTCCATGGGCATAAGCGGCTCGACTTGTTACCGGGTTGTTTCGTTCTTAATGGTCTGGTATTTGTTTTGGCTATGTATGAGCAAATGAGAAAAGAGATACCCTTAAATTTCTTACTCGTTCTTCTTGAGGGAAAACTGCCTTCCGAACGAGCAGTAAAGTGTAAATTCGCAAAAAATGATGACGTATTTCAAGTGTTATTTTGTAACCTATGAAATAAAGATATTTTGAATTTGAACCAATTAAACTATATTATCTCAAAATTTTTGAACAGCACCTCCGTAGAAGAGATTGATGACTGATAATGAGAGCTTTGAGTTAAACATTCCAAGCGTTACTGTATTTTAAATAATAAAATTATAACCTCAAAGACTAAAAACATTCTGAACACATGTAATATAAAATCGTGGCGATAATTATTTAAAACACCTACTCGGTGGCCCGCTTTATGGATTTTCTCATAAAACGTTATTGTGACGTCGTAAATCTTCCACGACAAGATATTACTTGAAAAGTTTTTTGATTCGTTGAATTTCCCTAATTCCGACACAAAACGTTCATTCATTCCCACGGAATTTCTCAATTTCATCTTGTCTTGTATATATTCATTTTGTATTGATCTAAATACATTATTTTATTATGAATTAATTTCGTATTTGTGATGAGCAATAACAGTGCTTTGGAATTATAGAAAAGAAACACAAGCAAAAAAAAAGGGATGTTTATTTATTTATTATTTAATTAAAATATTTTTTAAATTCATAGTTCGTTAATCGCAAAGAGTTTATTAAAGTGCAAATTTAGACTCTGCATGCACTTTTCATGGCAGTGAACTACTCCGTCACGCTCTGCTTGGTGACGCTGAATTTAACAAACTCGGCCTCCACTCGATATGCAAATGCAATTGAATCTAAAATATTTATTCCTCAATTATAATTGTATATACAGATTTAAACTTATATTACTACATGGATAAAGAAATAAAAAAAAATAAAATGAAAAAAAAAACTTACATTTTAAAATAAAATCTCTTCTTTTTCCCGTTACTTATTATAAATCAGAAACTATAATTCACATCTATCATGTGGTTAAAAGCATATACACTTTTTTAATTTCATTATTCTGTACACGGCTCGTATCAGCCCAAAATAAACGATATTAAGTAAATAATAAAAAAAATCAGTTTTAATAAATAAATAAAAAGTCCTAATAAATAGTCTCGATACTGCACGTTTGTATATAGGTTATAATGACACGTTTTTTGACGACACGTCTTAAATTAGGTTGCGGCAACGATATAGAGAGACCGAATGCCTTGCGTCTCCACTCAACTATGATCGGTCTGCCGCGCGCGCAAGAGAATTAGTGCATTTGCAAATGTATTGCAAGTTATTGTATGTATATTTGTATAAATACGTATGTATGTGTAAAGGTAAAAATAAAATTTGTTAATATGAAATTCAGTGCGATTCTTTGTATAAATTAATGTTTTAAATATAATTTTTGTATAAATAAATGTTTTTAAATTGTTACTATTATTTCATCCTTCTTCCTACTATACGAATGAATATTCACATTAAAATGATTTTACCATTCAAAGTCGTTGTCACGTAAAACTTTCGCCCGTATACCGACTTTACAGGAAACCAATTTTTATTTAAACTGCAAGATATAACAACGAATGATATAATAATGGTAAAAGAAATTGTATAAAATATATTGGTGAGTTATATCTAAAAGACACTTAATTCAAATCCAAAATATGTTTATTTCATAGGTTATAAAATAACACTTATATCATATTTTTTGAAAAGCCCCCTACTTTAATCCGAAGGCAGTTTTATGTCAAAGTACAATATTGAGATATTTAAAGCAACTCTTTCAGTTTTTATTGAAAACAACTAAAATAAATACAAAACTATTAAGTTGAATGAAACAGCCTGGTAAGAAGTCTTTATGCCTGTGGATATTTATTCTATAATATATATATATAATATATTTATATGAATATATTAATTAATATCTTTAATTTAAAGAATAATATATATATATATATATATATATGTATGTATATATAGGACATCCGCACACAGAACTCCTTAAAGAAAATTCGTGAAGATTAATAATTAAAAATAATTATTTTCACAATTCATTAATCGAAATGGCATAACTTATTGAACTATAAAATATATCATAGTAAAATTACTAAAAGCACCTTACTTACATATCACGAGTTACATCGTTAATTAATAATGACAAAGTTATATTTCAATAAGTGCATTAAAATGTAGCGAGATTATCTGATGTAGCCAGTAACTGAGACATCCCAAACTCGGGACAAATCACCTAGGGTAATTTCTCAAAATCTTCCTGTTCATTAGACTCAAAATGGTTTACGACAACAGACATTTTTTCTTTACCCTTTCTCGAAACGTTTTTTATTGACATAAGTGTACTTCATAGCGATACGATCTCAATGATTATCGTACTAGTTTATGAAGCGGAACATCGTGAAAAAAACATTTTTTAATTATTATTATTATTACAAACTCAAACATATTTCCCGGAAGGGTAGGCAGAGACTATAGATTTGTACACCGTACGAGCTCTATCTATTTCTCTTGCACCTTCACATAAATACAAGAAGAAAACAAAAATCCGATAAATATGTGGAAATACGTACTTAATTATAAATATTCTAAAATAGATATTATTCTGCTTTTTTAGTTTGTTCGTTAGCCTTACAAGCTTTTGCTTGCAGATACAATCTAATAGAACAAATTACTGCATATTTTATATCGTTTCCCCAACGGACCCGACTTAGAGTGGTATCTAGTTCCGGCAGCACTTCCAGTTTAGCTTCAAATATGGATAGCGATTTCGATCTCGTTACCAGTTCTTGGTATACCTTACCAATATTGTTCGGTTATGAAATTCGGATGTCCAACTTCATCACAATACATGTGTATTGTCAAAATTTGTTGGATGAACAGACTTATAGATTAATACATTAACGGGATAATCATTCTTGTTACATGTGATTCATTAGTGAGTCTACAACAATAATCGGTTTACGTAA